>CM029367.1:13235121-13305121 GCA_017165825.1 Hepsetus odoe
AGAGAGAGAGAGAGAGAGAGAGAGAGAGAGAGAGAGAGAGAGAGAGAGAGAGAGATAAAAACAGGGACACAGAGTGAGGGTAATGGGGGAGAGCAGGATACTGTCCATCTCCACTCCTTGGCTGTCAGCCAGGAACATTCTGTACCATTCATGCTGCTCGTGAGGAAATGAAGTATACATTTCTATACGCCTTATAGCCCAGGCCTGCCTATTCACACACAGACACACACACACACACACACACACACACACTTGCAAAAAACTTTAGTATAGTACACGACACACAGCAGTTAAACATAACCAGCTGCTCTCAGCAGCCCAAAGGCCTGCTTTCCTTCCATTTTAAAGAAAAGAGATACATAAGAGGTACATAAGTTAGCATTGGAGGGGGTGGGTAGGGTTGAATCTGAGACTTCTTAACTCCCTTAATGTTTGTACTTGCTGTGTCTGGGATGCTTTAGTGATAATGTAAAGCCTATAAAGCTAATTGTCTGGACTTGAGAGAGGTGGATAGTTTGACCCCCCCACCACCACTAGAGGAAGCAAAAAACAAAGGTTGATGGGGTTCTTAAATTTTCAAGTAGTAAACAGCTATAAACTACATAATTTCATTGAGAACACTAGTTAGTGTCCATGATGTCCCATACCCACATCAGCAGCACATACTGACATCTTTCTTCAAATACTAAGCTGTTGCTAAGACAGAGAAACATTTGCATTTTTCTTCTTGGACCTAGGGTCAAATGTATAAACTGTGAATAGCCTCCATAAGAATGATTAAGGACTATTAAATGTGATCACATTGTAAACTTCTTGATTTTGGCTGCAAGGACTCTGAGTTAGCTTTCTCTGTCACTGTTAACATTACTACAATCTTCAGTTTAGCTGTTAGCACTGGTTTGTAAGAAGATATTTATTGGACTAACTAGAGCATCTCAAGTGGAATGGGATGCCTTGGAGAAGCCACATAAGCAGTCCCCATGGCCAAGCATTGACTTGAGGGTTATAAAGCATTGAAACGACATTCTTTGAAGAAATGGAGAGCCATTCAATAAGTGGCCAGAGGTGATACGATCCAGAGGTAGTAATCTAATGCCAGTCACTGACCTCACTAATGCTCCTTTGGTTGAATACATTCAAATCCTCACAGCAATGTTCCTAAAATCGAGTGTAAAGTCTAAAGCTGGAATATAACACCTGCTATAACTGGAACTAATGGGGAATAAATGATTCCCTTGATATCTGACAAAATGCTGGATTTGCAGGTGTCTACACACTGACAATCTATCTACATAGAAATTTCAGTGAGTGTGAGGCTGAAGGATGCATTCACTTTATATGGTGAAGCTGGGATTACTAAACAGTTATCATGAAAAAAAGCTGGCTGCTCTCATACTCTGGCAACAGTGCAGTTTCACACTACAAGGAGCCATATATTTCAGTTGGCAGTAAAAATAAACTGCACTTGCACAAAGTCTGCGCTGAGTTGAATTAAAACTGATGTGAAGGCTTTATGGAAAGTGCCCCAGTCCTCCTTCCTTACATTCTCTTCTAATGTCCTCTCCTCTAGTGCTGGGAGGCGGCCCTGTCATCACCATACACTGCAACAGAAGGTTAGCGTCAGACAGATTGAACTGATTGTGCGCTTTCCCTTTGGTAATGAAACAGCTAGCGCTATTAGAACAGAAATATACCCCTTGAAAAACTACATCAGGGATCACTTCAGCCTACCCAGGACAGGGCCTATTATCCACAACCAACACAAATGCAATCCAGTTCCTATTTCCACAGCCCTCACTCTCTCTCCCTTTCTCTGTCTCCTCTTTTCTTTTTCTTTTTTTATTTTACAAGGCAGCAGTTATTGCAATCATTTCTGCTCTTAATAAAGGCGCATTGATTTGCAGTCCTGGAGGTCCGCCTGCCTCCACTTTTGTCCAGCTCGTAAAAGCACAAGTTTTTCAGTAAAAGGATAGAGAATAATGCAGCCTGTTGTGGGAGAGCTGGCCCGGTCGAACGCTTTCGACAGGCTGGACTGAACCCCTCTGAGAGCGTGTCAGCAGAAACAGCAGGCAATTAGGGGCGTCGAAGGAAAGTTCTAGAACAAGGCAGGGCCATAAACACCCCTTATTATGAAATGTCATGAATTAGCACGATTCCAAACTAATATCTGAAGTGCATTTCTAAGCTTTGGAGAGGCAGCGAAGCAAAAGGGTTAGGGGTGCAGAGGTAAAAAAAAAAAAAAAAAGAAAAAGAAAAAAAAATGACCCGTACAGGGTAGTGTATAACAGCCAGGAAAGGCCTCGGGGAAATGAAAAATAAATGAAGGAGGTGTGCAAAAATCACCCAATAGAGTGGCACTTATTAAAGTATATGAACTGATGTAGCAGACTTTCCTTAGGGGGAAGAATGAAAATAGAACGTAAGGAACATTCAGCTTCGTAAACTTTTAATTAAGCTGGAGCGCTGCTGAACAAAATAAACCTTTCAGCGCAGGCCACGCTATCTGTTTGGATTATCCTGAGTGATGTTCTGTAGCCTTAAAATTTTCAGCTGTTGACTTTGCCGTGATTTTGTCGTTACAGCAGTGCATGTTTGGGAATATGCTGGAAATGTGGGAACTGTTTAAGTTGGACAACAGCACATCATTCCTTCCACATGTTAAGAGCAATAACTAAACTGAAGTCTAGCCACTAGCTTGTTTGGGTGGCGTGATCTGTGTCCAGATAAGGGCTTTGAAACTTGAGGTGTCCATTTATTTGCATTTGCGTGTGTGTGTGTGTGTGTGTGTGTGTGTGTGTGTGTGTGTGTGTGTGTGTGTGTGTGTGTGTGTGTGTGTGTGTGTGTGTCTGTGTGTGTATGTGCCTGTGTTTGATTAGTTGGAGATTGGTTGAGCATGGAAGGCAACTTAAATCATTCTGTCATGTTGGAAAGTGAAAGAAGATGAATGCAATGCGTGTATGTGTGTGTGTGTTTGCTGGCTGATGAGAGCAAGTCCATACAGGCATATTGGGCAGGGTAAGTGCAGGTGTGGTCAAAATGATGAACAATCATGTTTAAGTCTAATAGATCAATAAAGAACCTGGCAGAGGTTAGAGAGCAACGGCACTTTCCGCATCCTCCAACTGCCTCACCACAATGAACACGCTTGACTTTTTGCAGCAGAGAGAATGCCCCCAAGTGTGTGTTATTTCTTCCTGAAGGCTGTTAAGGTAGACTGATGTCGTCATTTTGTTTTGCAACAGATCCCTTCTGATTATGTGTGTTATGATAAGAGATAATAGCACATACACACATGCACGCACATACACATGCTCAGGCGTAGACAGGTTTTTATGCAGTGTCCTATATATGTGAGATTATTTGTGCATGGTTTTTGCTGTAGAAACAAAAGCTCAAATTTACAGAAAACAGCCTCTTTAACTTTTGGTTCCTTGTTTCAAAAGCTGAAACCTATTTCCAAACCTATGTTTTCTGCCTTTTTTGAGTTTGAAACAAAACTATCCCTTTTTAAAGATTTTTACAAATTTTTGCTCTTAAGTGTATAAAAACAAGCACACACATAGGCATTGATTGCTAAATATCATTACATCCTAGGCAGTTTGGAACAACTTTTTTTTTTTTTTTTTCTTTTTTCTTTTTCTAAAGACGTTTAAAGCTTTTCCAGATGCACAATTGATTAAAATTGCTCCATTGTTTTATCAAGGCAAAATGTAGTCAATTTCCATTAGGGGGCTCCTGGCTGATGAGGTGTTAAGACAGTGTCCTGAGAGACATAAAGAGGTGAAAAAAGTTTTTTAGTTCTGTGACTGTATTTTTGGGCCCATTGCTGTGTCATATGGTCAGAGCTGTCACGACTAAGGGGTCAGATGCCTCAGCTTCCTCTTCTTTGTTTTCCGTCGATAAAGTGTTGAGTCACTCTCAGCGTTAGTTTGAAAGGACTCAGGTAATGAATGGCATGTTTGCTCAGACTATCAGAACGCTCCTAAACTGTAAAACAAACAAAGCGGCCACGTCAGTGAGTGATAGGCTGGGGAATACCCATCACTTCGCTGGGATTTAAACACTTTAACCCAGTGCCTGATAAAGCCTCAACCAGCTGCTTCACTCTGCTTCTGGGAATCATTAAAGAGAACAATGCACGCCTAATGAATTGAACGTTCTTTTGATTAGCCTGATTAGCAGAAGCATAAATTACCCACAAATTTGCACTTGTAGCACCCGAGGCTGAACTGACTTAAATATAATTAGTGAACTAAAGCATAGAGGCCTGAGAGGGGAAAGCAAATATTTCATATTCTCTTCCACACAGACAGAGAGAGAGAGAGAGAGAGAGAGAGAGAGAGAGAGAGAGAGAGAGAGAGAGAGAGTAACTCTAGACCAGACCTCAGCAGGGCTAATCCAGAGAGAATGGAACAGCTCAGACCTTCACAGGGCAAACTGTGCGATTTGCCTGGACACTGTCAAACTCACATCCTGCCTAACACACACACACACACACACACACACACACACACACACACACACACACACACACACACACACACACACACACACACACACACACACACACACACACGCACACACACACAGGGCTGGCCCATATCATTTTCAACACTATCCAAAGGTCACAATGTGTGATTTTCTCACACGGAGAAACAGATTTTCTTTATCTGTTTACATCTCCACATTCAAATGTTATCATTTACATCTTTCCTGTCATCTGCAGTGCAAGCTGAAAGTGATGTTCTGATGTGGACTTGCCAACATGCCTTTACATGTTGTATTTTTATTTCCTGCGATGCTCGGTTTGACTTTTTTGTATCTACAGTGATCCAAAACAAACACACAGAATTTTCTAATGATAAACGTCAGAAGAATTTTTTTCAGAAATATTCACCTTTTAAACTCTGAACTTACTATTTAGTAGTTAATCTTCAAGCACTCAAGTACTATTACAATTACTCAGTAATTACTATGATTTACTGTTTTACTACTATTAATCACTCAGTCATTATTATAATTTAATTTGCTACTACTTTGAATTATCCTGTTGCTACAAAATTATGTGAATTCATATAAACTATGTTTTTTTCATTTACTAAAAATGACTGAGCACCTCCTATTAATTATACAATGTTTGCAATTCATTATTTATAAGGTATTTTACATTTTAAGAAATATTTCTGTAGCTGCTATAAATGATCCAATAAGTACTGAGAATCATTAAATAATTACTAAAATCTTTACTATTAGTGTATTACTATTATTAACAGTTTACTATTATAAATGATTACAAATACAGCAGTAATATGAATTACTATAAATACTATTCACAAACTATAAACTGCAATTTTACACACAGATACTCTGTATTTATGCTATTGTAAACAGGAAATATGTGATTTGCTGTACAGTATAGGGTCTTTAGTCACTCATCTTCATATAGCAGTGCAGAACAATGAGACAAGCGTGGTTAGATTTTAAAAATAGACACTCATCTGTGTGTCTTTCCCAACTTGTCCTCTCTGATGGTGGCCTGTGGTGAGTGTATTTGTGTGGTGTTTTTTGTTCTTTTCAGTGTGTATATATGTTTTGTTCTTTTCAGCAACTGCAAGTAAGGACGCTACAAACTATTCTGTGGTTTCTCCCAAAGAATGGAACAATTTCCTGCAAGGCGGTTGGAGAAGCCCTGGAACAGCAATCTTCTCTCCAACACACTCAGTATTCCACAGCTTCAAACATGTCTTGGCTTCTTTTCTCTGATCCTGTCATTTTCCCTCTTTTGTCTAAGCCTGAAACAACAGGACACAGGTTATAATGGTAAATTGTGGTTAGAGCTTTTCCCCAACATTTCAGACCAACATAAGGCAGAACTCTGTTTTGCAAAAAGACATGTATGAAGCCTGTTGGCCCAAATCATGTAAATATGCAGCTAATGCTTTCCTCTTACCTCAAATGTAGTTAATCTGAGACACATTTGGTGTTAGTAATTTGTAATGAGCCTAATATGTCTAAGCAAATATGCAAACTTATAAGCTACAAAATGTTGCTGTGCAGTTGCTTGTAGCAACCAGTAGGTCATACATGATGATGTGAAAACCTGGTGTAGTTTAAATGAGCAGGTCTGTGAGGATTTAGATTTACTGCCTGCAGAATGTCACTTTATTAAACACTAATGTGCTTCGGGTAGATGACAGCTACATTAGCCCCATAGCTCCAACAAACAAATAAACAAGTAAACTTCAAACATCATATATGTGTAGACTTGATCTACTATATTTGGTCCAAGGAGAAATTGTGTAGACTGTCACTTTAAAACAACTGAATGCCAAAGGCAATGGTTGAACTTCAGGCCTTTTTAAATGAATTGCTGTTGATCTCTTGTATTGTATTGTTTATGCCATAACTCCTCATTCTGGCAGTGTAGGTTCAACAAGTCTCTGATTCATCACCATTGTTCTTGATCCAGTGGAGGTTACATGATTTTGCTTTACTCCACATGAGTCAGTGGCATTATTCCAAAGATGCACTGGTGTTCATCTCTTTAAAAAAAAACACACAAAAAAAAGCTTCAAGCTTAGGCTTTATTAACAAAAGCACATGTCACATGTATTGCAGGTCTTATATAAGTAGGATTGTGTACATTCTGACCATTACATTTACTTTACCCCATATCATAAACAGACCTCTAAGCAACTTCAGGCTAAACCCCCACCAAACCATTCAGAGCCAATTGTGGAACATTTTTGGAGGTCCGGGGTCCCATTACATTTGATGTGACGTCAAACATGGTAGTAACACTTCTGCTTTACTGCTTTCAAGCCCAGATTAACTTGCCACTATTGACTGAGCCATGCTTTTACCTGCAAATCTCACAGTCAATACACAGAAGGCAAGTGCAATTGAGTTATTCAGCATAACTTTAGATGAAGCATAACTTTTCCACCTCTAATAACTGAAATGAACCAAAAGTAAGTTTTGGAGTGGCTTAGCTCATATCTTTAAAAAAAAGTCTTGACTTAATTCCAACTGGAATGCTGTGGCAGGACCTTATCAGGTATTTTATGATCACAGTCCTTAAATTGAAGTACTTCTACAAAGAACAGTGTGCCATAGTACGTCCACAACCGTGTGAAACACTTATCTCCCTTTGCACTTGGCTGCACTTGTTGCTTGGTTTGGGGCAAGTACTGTTTCATGTTGGTAATAGAGGTGTTGCAAAACCCCTTTCCTTCTTAAAAAAGAGAGTTTCATGGAATCAAACACTTGCTTACATTATATATCTTCTGTTTCAGGTTAGAAAACTTCAAAGATAACCATCAAACAAAATATAACATTTTAAGGACATTAGCTTATTGAATTTATTTATTTGAACGTATTGCTCAACTCATTGCTTGCTCTACTATGAATCAACCCTTCCTTGCACTTGGTACAACTGTAAATCACTAGAACCTTCACAGATCCACCTGAGGCACAGTAATGTATGTTATTAGCTAATGCCCCACCCCAGGTTTAAACCAGGCCAAGCAGCAACCTGTCGAACAACAAGCAGCTCACTGAAGTTTACTGCACATTCAACCACTTACGCAATAAGCTGTTCTTAAAGAGAAAAAAAAACAGCCTCTGGGTAGCTATTGAAGGATTTCTTCTCAGCATGACGGTGGCAATATGGGATCCATTTGGGATGGAAATAATATCAAATGGCATGAGAATGGTGGTATATGTCAACAAATTTGTTTTATGATGAATTACCACCAAGATGTTTACTCCAGTTTCACTAATATTGTCTTTAATCAAATGCTCATTCAGATGACAATAGCTTGCTGTTTATGAACGTATCCTAATTTGAACCAGTACAATGGCATGACCTAAATATTTTGGATTGGTAATGGAGAATGAGTTTTCTGGTGCCCAGTTTATGTTCCATAAATGTGCATGCAAAAAGCTCTTTCAGTCTCTTTGCACACCAACAGTTTTGTAAAACTATCTTTATTGGTATTTTTTAGTGAATTGTACAGTCTTGCAGCATACTAAAAGACAGAATAAGGAAAACACTTCTTTAAAAACCAAAATGTTGCATCAAGCAAAAAAAATAAAAAATAAAAAAAGAATGCTAATATATTTCAACTTTACTTTTAATATGGACATATTTTCTTACCATTAGGGCATCGATTCATGCACACACTGATGCAAAAAGGCTAAATCGCATCCATATGAAAATGTACTTAAAAAGACTTCAGTGAACTTAATCTGTGTTGCCTGATCAAGCTGGTGATTTTGCTTCCAGTGTGTGTGTGTGTGCATTCATCTAACTGTCTCTATCCAGAGTGTGAAGTTCTCCAATAAGACGTTTTCTGATGTGCTGGTACATGTTCACACACATCACTCATCAATTTACAACTCCACCATAAAACACATAATCCTCCAGAGATTATCCAGGAGTAAGCTCTCCAAGCCTTTCATCTGAAGTGAAGAGAGTTGTTTTCTCATCTGCAAAGCTGAAATATTTTGAAAGTTTATTTGACCACTCACTTGATTTATTTTTTTCACCTCATATCTTAAAAAAAAACAAAAAACAAAAACAAACAAAAAAACATTTGTCTGCCCCACAAACAAACTGTCTCTGTATCATGCCTGTAGATTATAATTAACCCTATGGTTACCAAGCACAGTACTAAGGAGATAGGAAGAGTAAAAACAAAGATCTTGAAGTGAACTGACACATAGAAACTGTTTTCATGAGTATCATGAAGTGGTTGAAAATTCTATTTTTAGCCATGTCTGATAATAAGACATCTGGTTCTTTAGCTTTATCAGCATACTTGGTCTTTCAGGGTGTGTGTGGGGCACTTCAGACCACATCTTAGGTTACAAGCATTAAGGTGAGCATTTTATAAATCTGCAAAACAGATTTAACATTTGATATATTTATGTACTAAAATCCCATCACCACATATACTCCACTGACACTCCACTGTCCTATTTCAATAATCTGAAAGGAAGAAATTTGTTTTTACTTTGCTGTTAATTCTTTAAACTCCAAGAGACTTGACATGTGAAGACCTCTGTTGGTTGTGAGGCTGACACTAGTAAATCACTAGTAAATGTCTTTTGTGGCACACTGTTGGCCAAAGCTTGGTTGATTTAACATGTTGAATTGACATCCAGTGATGAGAAAAGGTTCTCTGATTAGTTATTTAAACTAGCCAACCAGCCAGTGCAGGAGAAAAGAAACAGGAATGTGAAAGTTCCAGAGGATGCCGGTGCAAAAACAGCATAAACAGCTACTTCAAACAGAAGGTTTAAACAAAAATAATAGCAAAATAAATATGGCACCTAGGAACATTTATTTTTCTTTCTGTAATGTATTAGTTCTTCCTTCTTTTATGGCAGTTACTGAGACTGCGACTTCTTGATGTGGAGATTATTTTGTCAAGTTCCTCATTACTGAACATTTTTTGCAGTCTGACACAGTGATTATGCTGCTGAAAGTGGCCACTCTAATATTTGTATGAAATATTTGAGAAATCTGAAATTTGTCTCATATTTTACAACAAATTTAAACACAACACATATTTTTAGTACATGTAAAACTCTTGAATGCCAGGAACCAATGTTTTCCAGTGGGGCACTCCCTAGAGCATCACACTGCCACCACGAGGTTATTTGTTCTTTTCATTAGTGCTCAGTGGTTCAGTTCTGACCCTTTGGTGCCCATTGTAGGTAGACTGGGGTCATCATGGGCACTCTGGTTGATCTGGGGTTCCAAAACCTAAAACCCAGCAAGATGTAATGTATGTTGTTTTCTATCACAGTATTTATGTTTTCATCTGCTTAATATGAAAAAGAGAGGGCTTGTTGCCAACGTGATTTTCCATGCTTGATGCTAACCAATTAAACTGAATGACTGAAAATTTCCTGCTAGGATAAACTGGTAGGAAATGATATGAATGAATAAATAAACAGTGTTTATTAGAGAAATCATTGATTGTACAGAGAATGGTTGTTCCCAAATCTCCCTTGCTTAACATAATCCAGGAGAATTTAACAAGCAAGAAGAAAGATCTGCCGTGCCATTTCCAGCTGAAGAAATCCTGCCATCAACCATAGTTTCATTGTGGGGTATCTTTGTCCACTCTACACTCCAGAGCTTTTCCAGATGCAGCTAATGTTACCAGAAAGAGAACACAAAGAGAAACCATAACAGTGTTCATGTGCTTGTGTGTGTGAGAGAGAATGGCAGATCGATAGATAGATAGATAGATAGATAGATAGACAGATAGAAAGAGAGAGAGAGAGAGAGAGAGAGAGAGAGAGAGAGAGAGAGAAGGAAAGTACAAGCAAATCACCTCGACTCAACATTGCATGTAAAACATTGGAACCTGCCTGAAACCCAATATTTTATCTGTCTTGGACTGGGTAGCCAATTTGTATAGTTTGTATAGTTGTTGTTAGTATTTAGATCTGTGGTAATATCCAGGCATGGCCATTGTATATACATGCATGGACATCATACCCAGGTGTGGTTATGTTAGCCAATAACTGGACTAAAATCTTCCACCAAAAAAAGAAATGCTCACATAGCACAATTTTCTTGTCAGAACCCTGAATCAGTAAAGTCCAGTGTAACAGATGCAGAGGTAAATGTTATTGGTTGGATAAATGGAAATCAGTCCAAGCATCCATGGCCCTGTACTATTCCTATAGGGCTGTGATTTATGAGCTAATATTTTGATTGTTCTACAGGGGAACAGAGACTTCTGAGATCAGTGGTCTATGTCCCTGGATGGATTTTTATCCAATAAATGCTCAGATTTGTATGATTTTTGCCTGCTGCTTCTTTCATCTGGCTGTGAGTTATAAACCTCAGATTTCCAGTGCAATTTCCTGTCTTTTTGATTCAGCTGCACTACTAGCATCAAGGCAAGGATAGCCTTCGATATTGACTGATGCTATCAAGGATACTAAACGTCAACATATTGGAATCTCACAAACTCTCACAAGAGACACACGCAAAGAGTTTCATATGGAAAAGTACAAGTTAACTTGAAGAAAGCCAGGCAACATCTCAAAAGCATAAAATAAATCACAGTGCTCCAAATCTGTTTTTCAAACTCTTGTCTGGTGTTTGTGTTACGCATATGATTGGCTAGTTAGCTCACACCACTTTAAAATGAATGCTAGTGTTGTAGAAAGAAAACACACAGATGTGTAAATTAAGGCAGGGTTTCACTGCTTGTAGTCTTGGCTGGAAGATGTCATAGAAAGCCCCATTGCAAAAGAAATAATGACAATAAAAATTCAAACTGGGAAAGAAGAGCTATTGCCATGTGCTTGTGAACTCTTCCAACCTCCATCATCAGTTCATCTCCACCAAGAGCCAACAGGTGACCTGCCACAGCTGGAGTGTGGAACATTCCATTCAGCTGAGTGCTGAGATCAGAGCTAAATGAGGAGAAGTAACATCAGCCACTTCAGGCCTGGAGCCACTGAATCATCTGCTGCAAAGCAGTGACGATGCTTGAGCTGAGCTACGGTTAGGACTGCTGGCAACAGAGTTTATTGTTGTCTGCTGTGTCTGAGGTTCATCCATGATTTAACCAACTGCTTTCTGGTTGAACTTGGAAAGATTTCAGAAATACCTGATTTGCATCTAACAGCAGAAAGTGCCTTACACATCAAAGCCATTTCAGAGAAAAACATAAAACTGGACCAACAACACCACTGGTTTAAGCCCAAAAGAAGACTCAGCTCCCAGGAAGACAGATATATTGTTTTGGTCTGTTCACTCTTATGCCCAAGCCCATCCCCTTCAAACTTGGAGGCAAAAGAATTAACAGCCTAAAACCTGCATAATTCATATCATGATGATTTTTATGAGAATAAACCAGCTCTTGGTTTCTTTGCTGGCACTAGTCATTAGTAGATGTTTAGCTTCCTCTAGAGGTCTAGATTATTATTATTATTATAATGTGTGAAATGTTTTTAGGTGCATTGCAGCAGTGGCCTAATGGTTATGGAGGTCTCAGGAACAGAAGGCCATGGGTTTGAATCCCAGACCAGTAGGTTGCCCTGAGGTACCCTTAAGCAAGGAACCATTCCCATCATTTCTCCTTGGGTGCTTTCAATAGCTGCCCCCTGCTGCACATGTTTGTGTGTATAGGTAAGATGCAGAGGTGAAATTTCATTGCGATTCACTGTGTATAGTGTTGTGTTTCACAATGACAAGAATAGTCACTTTCACTCTGTTCATTGCTATTACTGAGATTCTTTTTTACAGTATGTTGGGTACTAGAACAGCAAACAAAATACAAATACATTTTTTTAAATACCTTGTGATGGACTGGCAACGTGCCCAGGATGCTTATCTAACTTTTGCCCTATTAATGCTGAGATAAGTGCTGGTTCCTGCACCACTCTGCAATCCTGGTCAAGTAAAAGTAGCATAGATTATGGATGGATGAATAGATGGATTGTTTTTTTACATTTTACATTTTAATTTTCTAGTCATTGTGAAATGGTAGTAAGTTATGGAACATTAGATGTTGATTAGGTAACATTACATGTCATGTATGCTGTATTATATTACTTTATATATACTTTATACTTTATATATACTTTATATTTTTTATGGCTGAAGTTATGTATCTTTATGCCAACATTTTGATTTTAACAAAGTAAACATTTTCTGAATTTTTAATGAAGGTTATTGTAGAAATTCTTTTGATCCACCTACCATAACAGTTTCACAAAAGGTAGTTTTGGTCAGCTATCTCTCTCTCTCTCTCTCTCTCTCTCTCTCTCTCTCTCTCTCTCTCTCTCTCTCTGTCTCTCTCTCTCTCTGTTTCTGCAGTTACTGATGTGTTTGCGATCTTGTGTTTTCAGTCAGGCAGCAGAGATGTTGGTCTGATAATTGCTCTTTTAATATAAGGTCAAGGGAGCATTTCCGCTTATGTGTGTGTTTTAAGGGTGTGTTTGGATGCAATGAAAAATCTTGGACCAATAGTACCTTTCAGGACATTAGCTAATTTTTTCTCTGTTTGAAACCTGCACATAACTGCACACACCTGCAAATGCATCCAGCTCTTTTATATTTGCACACATCTGTGCTTCATAAACACTTAATTCTTATTACTTAGACATTAATCACTACTTTTTGTGAACCTCCAAGTAAAGTGACCATATTTATGATGAATTAGGCCATCAACTCATGGTCAAACCCATGGGAATATAGGAATATAGGAATAGGAATAATTACATACATTATATTATAATAATATATTTTTATACTATTTTTATATAAAATGCTTTAGCTGATTTCT
This sequence comes from Hepsetus odoe, assembly GCA_017165825.1. Taxonomy (NCBI): domain Eukaryota; kingdom Metazoa; phylum Chordata; class Actinopteri; order Characiformes; family Hepsetidae; genus Hepsetus; species Hepsetus odoe. The sequence continues at coordinate 13,248,444 of CM029367.1, forward strand.
TACTCATCAAAACCATCTACTTAATGTTGTTTAGGACACCCTTGTGAACCTGGAACAGCTCTGACCCATCACCCTCCATAAAAAAAATCTGAAGGATGTGGCTGTGGAATCAAGCACCAAAGTGTTAGCAGCAGATCTTTTAAGTTTTTTAAATGGCAAGATTTTGATTCCTTGTCAGGGCAGTGTGGGCTCTGTCAGTGTGGAGTTTGCATTTCCTCCTTTGTTGACTTGGGTTTCCTCAGGGTATGCTAGTTTGCTCCCTTAGTCAAAAGACATGCACATCAGGTGGACTGGAGATAGTAATTTGGCCTGTGGTGGACTGGCAACCTGTCTAGGGTGTTTCTACATATTTTGTGATATGAGCACCTGGATTGATTCCAGCAACTTCTTCAATCCTAAATTGTAGAAGACCCTAACATGCATCCTCCCCAGCGGCCCTTGTGCACACTCGATCAGCCATGATATACAAGAGAATTAGTTTGATTAGACCAGACCACCTTCTTCCAATGCTCCATGGTCCAGTTCTGCAAGATTTCAACATTGAAAGATTTCTCTCAAAATAATGATAATGAAGATAAGAGAGAAACCAGCAGTCACTCAAAATAGAGCCGGTCAACCTGCTCCACATACAAAACACCTCTGGTAAATAAAACCACAGAATATCTACACACAAACATTTGGACACTTCAGTGTTTTTTCTGCAGCAATGTATTTTTTGATCATACAAATAAAAAATAGAACTTTTTGCACATTGTGTCTGGAAAATTAAGCATGCAGACATGGAGATGGAGTACAGAGGTGGGAGCATTGTGATATGGAGCTGCTTCTCTTAAAAATTGGATCACCACATCATCAAATTGTCAATTACTCTTATTTTATTTGTCTTAAAGCTGTAATTCCCAATGGCAATATATTTATGCTATTAACTTTAATTTTCTATTCACACCAATCTGCCATGACATTAAAATAACTGGCAAGTGAAGTGAATAACTCTGATTATATTGCAAGAGTGCCACTTGTTAAGTGGTGGGATACATTAGACAGTAAATGAAGAGTCAGTTTTAACCCAGCTACAAGGGATCCGCAAGCCAGTGCATTTTTTGTCCACATAAATAGGGAGAGTTACGACAGGAATGGCATTCAGTGTAAAACTTTTGTCAAATCAATATGAGGACAACAAAAGTGATTTCTATACCAGATCAGTCAAGGCCAAAATGGGCTAGGTGTTAAAAATACTAAGACAGTTGGTGGAGCTGGAGGTTTTGGTGTGGGTGTGATGAGGATGCAGGATCAGAAATTAGTATATTAGAGGGACAGCTCAGGTTGGACATTATGGAGAAAAAGTTTGAGAAGCAAGGTAGCGTGGTTTTTGACATGTGCAGAGGAGAGACAAGGAGTATATCAGGAGAGGGATGCTAAAGATGGAGCTGCCAGGAAAAGGGGAATACAAGAGGGTCAAAGAGGAAATTTAACTTTTACTCTCTAAGAGGACAGATGAGTCTGAAATTGAATTATTTGGACACCAGAACAGAGGACATGTCTGGTGTAAACCAAATACAGCATTCCAGGAAAAGAACTTCATACCAACTGTGAAGCATGGAGGTGGAAGTGTCATGGTTTGGAAATGCTTTGCTGGAGCAGGACCTGGCCAGTTCACCATCACAGAATCCACCATTACTTCTACCATTTATCAGAGGGTGCTTGTTGCTGATTATATTGTGATCTGCAGTGAGAGTAGGGAGCAGCTTGAGGAGAACTTGGAGAGATGGAGATATGCTCTAGAGATGAGAGAAATTAAAGTGAGCAATACAAAGAGCAATACAAAAGCATGAGTGTGGGAGGAAAATGGAGTGGTTAGGATGCAGGGTGTAGAGGTGACAAAGGTGGAGGAGTTTAAATACTTGAGATCAACAGTTCAGAGTAACGGCAAGTGCAGAAGAAAGGTGAGGAAGAGAGTCCAGGCAGGTTGGAATGGGTGGAGAAGTGTGACTGGAGTGATTTGTGACAGATGGGTACCAGCAAATGTAAAAAGGAAGGTTTACAGGACAGTAGTGAGACCAGCCATGTTGTATGGGTTGGAGACGCTGAGATTTTTATTGGGTGTGACGAGGATGGACAGGATTAGAAATGAGAATATTAGAGGGACAGCTCAGCTTAGATGTTTTGGAGACAAAGTTAGAGAAGCAAGGTTGTGTTGGTTTGGACATGTCCAGAGGAGAGACGAGGATTATATTGGGGGGAGGATGTTGAAGATGGAGCTGCCATTAAAGAACATTAAAGCTGAAGTGGAACTGGACCCTTCAACACGACAATGACCCATAACATACCAGTAAATCAACCAAGGACTGGCAGAAAACCAAGAAATGGAGTCAAAGCTCAGATCTTAATCCAATTGAGATGTTATGGGGTGACTTGAAACTAGAATACACATTTTTGTTGATATCTTCAGTTTGATGAATAAATCAAGGTTAATTTTTGTTGTTTACCTGCAATTAAATCACTTTCTTTTCCAGAGGTAAATAAAAACAAAATTAGACATTGATGTGTGAACATTTCTTAATAAAGAAATGAATATTTAATGAGGTGTTCAATAGTGTGCATGGGGAGCAAAAGCCAGTTTTTCTGGCGCAACATTACAGCATAAGTTGCTGATATTGATGACAGAAAGGTCAGAACACACAAGTTGTTGTATATGGTGCTGCAAAGTTACGGACCAGTCAAATTGCCCATGCTGATCTTTGTCTTCTGACAAAAGTGCCAATAATGGGCAATTAAATAAGACAGCTTTGTCTTATCACTCACATTTTCTTTTACGTCATGATGATGTCCAGGGAAAAGAGAAGGCTCCAGAATGTACTTTGGGAAAAAGGAAAGATGGCAGTGACAGTGTGATGCTGCTTGGCAAAGCTCTGTCAAGAAAGCTTGAGTCCTGGCCTTCATGTACATCTTGCTTAGATACAAACCACCAACTTAAACACTGTTACAAACCAAGTATGCGCTTTCAACACAATAGTAATTTCTAAAGGCATTAATCCCTATGTTAAGTAGGATAATGTATCCTTGTTCAGGAATAATTTGAGGAACATGATCAAGGTCACCCAACCTTGTAACTTTTAAGGTCTGATTTTAAGTTGATGACTGATCATTGTCTAATACAAATGTGACATCTTGACAATATATTAAAGTATACCTTTGTGTGGGCATGAATCTAGTATGTGTAGTGCATCTTGTGTACGTGTCTCTGCTCAGGCGAATGAGATTGTATCAGCTGAATGTGGTGCCTGGTATGCGGTGTTACCTGCTTGTAGATGGATGACTTTTATTCTTTAGTTATTATGTTTCAGGTCCCCCATTAGGCAACAGGAACTGAATTAAAAACCTGCAGTTCTGACAAAAGACTGTTCTGAAATCAGGTGCCTACAGCTTTTTAAACCGCAGAGTAATTTTAAATGTTCTAGCCACGGAATAGTTATTGAAATATTTTGCACAAATATCTGACAGCATGAGACTTGACAGATTGCCTCAAACGGCTAAAACAAGGAATGCGAATGTGTGCTGACATCATAAAAAGTGCACAAAATGCATGAGATATGTTGTAATGTTACTATGAAAATAAAAAAAACATTTCTTAAAACATTATTTTTGAAAAGCTATTCTCAAATACAGATTTACAATTCAATAACTTTATATGTGCAAAAACAATGGAAATGGAGATGCAAATGACCTTTCACTGGGTTATTTGTCCCAAATATTTCTTCCTTTTTAGCTGAGTTTATATTTTGACACCTTCAGGAACATTTACAGAGTGGTGTTTAGGAAGCCAGTTTGAAGAAGTAATATAAAGAGTTTATAAGTGTTAAAGCTCACTAACCTTAACCTAGGCCTGGCTATGTTAATGGTAACCACTAGGTGGAACTGTAATGCTGTGTGTTTGTACTGGGATGTCCTATCAGACATGTTGCTATTTATGATCCCCCAAACTTACCATTAACAGAGAGAATGAGAGAGCTGGCGAAAGGGGGAGGGAGCGGGAGAGAGAGAGAGAGAGAGAGAAAGAGAGAGAGAGCATCAAGCGGTTGTTTGCACACCACAAACACACACACACACACACACACACACACACACACATACACACACACACAGACACCAGCACACTTAGAGCCCCTGATAAATACCATGCTGCACTTATGAAGCCCCAAATGAACAGATAAGCCCCCAAGTGGACCTTTTTTTTACCGCAGCCTGAACGAGGACCTGTCAGTCACATTATTTTTGCGAATAACATTGTTTAATAGGCTATTTTAGGCCAACTCTGAATGCGCGGTCATTTGGGCCAATTATGGCTGATTGCTTGCTGTTAAGTAATTAGAGGAGTGAAGGGAGCGAAGTGGCTGCTGAATGCCGGGGCTGACAGGGCTGGGGAAGGCCAACTTAGGACACAGGCTCAACTACTGTGGGGTTTTGGGGCTTTCAGCCTCTCACTAGAAGTAAACAACTTCACTCACACTTTAAGTAGTATAATAGCTGTAATATATTGTTTTGCAAAAATCGCTTGCCTGAATCTAAATTAGCCCCCATCTTAACTTAGAAAAATGCATCCATGTGGGGTTTTCACACACACACACGGTTTACTGAGAATAAAAAAGAGCTGTAAATAAATTCCTCTAACATTTTTGTGGTTGGAATTCTGTGTGTTGAGATTTGGCTTTCGTGTGTTGAGAATCCTGTGTGTACGTATGAGTGTGTGAGAGCATTTGTGGTAGGATTGAGTCTCCTAAATGTAAATAAGCCCCTGTTCTCCACAGCCTGGATCTTGCAGGCTGGGAATTAAGGCAGAGAGTGAGAGAGAGGGAGAGAGCAAGAGAGATGGTGTTTATGACCACAAGATTACGTGGATATGGTTGCTTTGAATCCTCTAATGGGAGTCAGAAACACAAGTGTTCTTTAAAGCACTGGAACGTGCACTGGGTTATTCACCTTGAAAGGGTAAAACTACTTATCATTGGTTGCTGAGTTTAAGCACTTTTTGTTCCACTTTACATTTAGAGTCTCTAAAAACTATGTAGTTAAACATTAGTTAATGCATTCATCAGTGCAACAACAATGTAACTACTGCTAATGTTTGGATGTGCTTGTGTAATTACAGTAAACTAAAGTTAACACATATGTGCATTGATTGTAAAAATGTCATAGGCTAAGATGCTGCCGAAAAATTAACACAGCCTTACAAAGTATGTTTAAAACTTCGGAATTTCAGAAAATTAACTTGAGCATGAATTTTATCCCGTGGGAGGCAAATAAACCTGATTGTAACAAGCAAGCCAGTAATCCCCCTAGAGCAAAGTGAACTGAGCTTTTCAGAGGAAGAGTCCCTTTAATGTATAATGGTCATTCAATAATTAAAGTAGAAGCCATCGCTGAGATGCATGCATAATTTTCAATCCCCACATCACTCATTGTCCAATTTAAGGTCAATTAAGATTTTTCTATTACAGCTGGTGGTTCACAACATTGTTAAGGAGACTCAGATTGCTTCTGCAAAGAGGAATTGGTTTCATCTCATGTGGTATTTTGACCCCATTAAAGTACTTTGCTGTTGTGTTTAACAGAAGCATTGTTTAAAGTTTTCCTCCTGGATATACACTGTTTTTTCTGTTGTTGTATTTTGGGCCTCAACTGTGGCACACAGTTAGTGGATTTGTTAATCAACTAGGCATCCTCCACATATAGGTTAAAATGAAATAAAATATGTGTATAATCATAAGATATTTTCTATATTTGATCATGACAAGTGATTCTGAACTTTTGAACTGAATGGTAGAATAACTTGCACCCTCCTCATCCTCAGTCTGCCTTAGAAAATGGATCATGACTAGGCAGAAAAGTTCTTCCTTTTTCCGAACGGGCACAGGCCATGGTGGTAGCTTCGGTTACTCAGCCTCAAATACATCACATCCACTGCTCCCTCCCTTGCCGCCTGTTTTGAAACACTAGCCCTTGCCGACTTGCTGTAACGTGAGCTTTTGCAGGGATTTCAGAAATCTTAATTGGATGATGAGATGGTGGTTGGGGGGAGGTCAGGAAAGAAGGGCAGGGATATTACTAGCAGTTTCAATATGAAAGTTTCTCAGACATATAAATCTGTCTTTGTGGCCTATGTGCATATGTACAAAAGAAGGCCCAAAGCAACAATGATTGGATGTCTAAGAAATCCCAGGGGAGGAATTAAACACATCTGTTATAAAACACATCTGTTCTAGCATTGCTGTCATAAAAATCTCTGCTATTTTATTATATATGTTTTATTTAGAAATAAATGAAAAGAAAAAGGCCAAAAACAGTTTGGCACACACCTTCATATGTTAATATACAATAAAGTATCTCTCTCCCTCTCTCTCTCTCTCTCTCTCTCTCTCTCTCTCTCTCTCTCTCTCTCTCTGTCTCATGTAACCAACTGAGGCAAATGTTTCTATTTGTATGCAGATGCAAGAGCAAGAATTTTACTTAGAATTTTGCATTTAATTTTGTGAGATTTATATGCAGCACTCAAAAGGAAGTACTGAGGGCAAAATAATGCAGTTTAAACAAGCATATTCCACAACCCCCAGGGTTTGCTCAGACAGCTGGAGAAGATATCAGGCAGTCTCACTATTGCAAAACACACACACACACACACACACACACACACACACACACACACAACTGATCTTTAACCAAGTCTCAAAAAAACTTTTCTCTGTCTTTGTTCTGCATGAGCGTGCATGTGTAAGGCACACAGTGTGTCCTCCCAGCTCTCACTCTTTAACCCTATAGGCCATAAAATCTTCCCTTCTGCATGCACTACCTGCACATCATGGTGTGGCTGATCAACTTTAACCCTCTATACTTACAACAGCTCTGTGCATCACCCTTATTCTTGAAGATCGGTACCAGTACACTTCTCTTCCACTCCTCAGGCATCTTCTAACTTGCCAAGATTGTGTTAAACAATCTGGTCAGAAACTCAACTGCCATCTCCCCTAAACATCTCCATGCTTCCACTGGTATGTCACTGGTCCCAGAGCCTTTCCATTCTTCATCCTCTTCATCGCTGCCCTTACTTCCATCTTGTTTATTTGCTGCACTTCCTGGTTCACTCTTCTCACATTATCCAGTCCTCTCTCTCTCATTTTCTTCATTCATCAGCCCCTCAGAGTATTCCTTCCACCTGCTCAACATGCTCTGTTCACCTGTGAGTACGTTTCCATAAAGGTCCTTTTAAAAGTTTATGTGTAAAGGTCCTTTTCTCCCTCTTTACTGTCCAACCTCTCATACAATTCACCAAACACCTTATCTTTGGCCTTCACCACTGCTTTCTTTGACCTGCGGTTCATCTCCTTGTACATCTGTCTACGTTCTTCATCTCTCTGACTGTCCCATGTCTTCTTTGCCTCCCTCTTCTTTTGAATACACTCCTGGACTTCTTGGTTCCACCACCAGGTTTCCTTATCCTCCTTCTTCCTTCCAGATGTCACACCAAGTATATTTCTAGCCGTCTGCCTTATCACTTCTGCAGTAGTTTCCCAGCAATCCGGTAGCTCTTCAACACCTCCCAGTGCCCGTGTTAACTTCTGCCTGAATTCCACTTTGCAGTCCTCCTCCTTCAGCTTCCACCACTTGATCCTCGACTCTGCCCTCACTTTCCTCCTCTTCTTGACTTCCAAGGTCATCCTACAGACCACCATCCTATGCTGTTTAGCTACTCTCTCCCCTTTCACTATTTTGCAGTCTCTGATCTCTTTCAAACTGACCCTCCTGCAAAGAATATAATCCACCTGTGAGCATCTTCCTCCACTCTTATACGTCACCCTGTGCTCCTCCCTCTTCTTAAAATAAGTATTAACTACAGCCATTTCCATCCTTTTTGCTAAATCTACAACCATCTGACCTTCAGCATTCCTCTCCTTGACACCATGACTACCCATCACATCCACATCACCTCTGTTCCCTTTACCAACATGACCATTAAAATCTGCACCAATCACCACTCTCTCTCCCCTGGGTACACTCTCTATCACTTCATCTAATTCACTCCAGAATTTTTCCTTCTCTTCCATCTCACAACCAACTTGTGGAGCATAAGCACTAACAACATTCATTATCACACCTTCAACTTCCAGCTTCAAACTCATCACCCTCCCTGACACCCTCATCACTTCCAAAACACTCTCCACATACTCTTCCTTCAGGATAACATTTACCCCATTCCTCCTTCTATCCACACCATGGTAGAACAGTTTAAACCCTCCTCCAAGACACCTGGCCATACTACCCTTCCATCTAGTCTCTTGCACACACAAAATTTCAACCATCCTATTCTCCATCATATCAGCTAATTCTCTACCTTTACAAGTCATGCTGCCAACATTCAAAGTCACTACCCTCACTTCCACTCTCCTCCCCTTCTCTCTCTCCTTCTCCACCTGGACATGCCTTCCTCCTCTTCTTCTTCTTCTTCTCCTTTGGCCAACAGTAGTCCAATTTTCACCAGCACCCTGTAGGCTAACAGCACTGGTGGCGGTCGTTGTTAACCCGGGCCTCAACCGATCCGGAATGGAATTCTGTATCGTTGTCCACATATTGATTTGGCAAAGTTTTACACCGGATGCCCTTCCTGTCGTAACCCTCCCCATTTCCCCGGCTTGGGACCGGCACAAAGAAATACACTGGCTTGTGCATCCCTAGTGGCTGGGTTATATATATATATAGAGCTTCCAGTTCTTTCTGCTCCCATCACTAAGGCATTCTTACTTAGTAACTGTTGAAAGGACGAGCATTAAAGCATAGTACTATGCTGCCAACTTTTTTAACAATTTATATGGGGCCTGACACCTAACCACTAGGCCACTGCTGGCCCTCAGGTTCATAAGATATAGTAATTCTTTCATTGTGTGTGAGATTATTTTTTATAGAAAGTTTCTTTTTAAAAGAGGTGATACTCAGTAGGTAGTTAGGGATGGAAGAGGCTGACATTGTTAACATTTCCCAAACATGCAGATATTTTTCTTTGCAACATCAGGAAAATGTGTCACTTTTACATCACTGATGCTGCTTAGACTCACTCATAGTCTGACTTCCACCAGAAGACCACCAGAACTCTACAGCTGATTCAGCACACTGCAGCCATAGCAGTCCTTAACACTAAACTCTCAGACATCACTGCACTACTGCAAACTCTTCACTGCCTGTAGCTGCTTACATTAAATTCAAATCCTTGATGCTTGCTTAACAAGCCAAAAATACCCCAGTCCTTACCTCTCAGCAATGATCAAATCATAGGCCACATCTCACCCTTTTAGAGAATCAAGCTCAGCCTACCTTGTCCGCCATTCTCTCAAAAGCAGCAGAAATACATCAAAACTCTTCCCAGATTCAGCTCTTACTATTGGAACCAACTTCCCCTGAGATCATTGTCATCAGATAGTGTCTAAAGATCTCAATCTGCATTTAGGATACTAGCTGCCATTTGTGCATTAAAAACAACAATCACATTTCAACATAAATATAATTTTAAAAACTCTTGCTTTTTTCAGTTTTCCTCTGTGTGTCCTCTCTGTATTACAGTTCCTGTAACACAGAAATATGCATTGGTCCAGAACACATTACTTTCTTCCTGTATTTACTTTCATGCTCCCACGCCAGACACATTCAACCAATTTTGGTTCATTTGGATTTTTCCCCATGTGAAAAGAAACCAGAACAGGCAGAAAGCATTCCAACTTAACAAACTCATCAATTGATTCAAACCAGAGCAAATGAACAAAGTCCCATTGGGTTTTCCATGCTCTAAGGGATTCAGCCTAGGACATTAGTTGTATCAGGTGTGTTGGGAGCATGGAAAACACTAAAATGTCCAGGGAATGGGGCCTCCAGGATGAAGGTGGGGAAATGCGACACTAAACCATACAGTTAAAGGGTACTGACAGAGTTCAAGGCCTTTATCTTTATTATTTAACAGTGGGTAGGTGTTACAGTACAGAGTATCATATACCAGATGTGGATGTAAAGCAGTGTCTCTTACACAGAAAACCTCAAACTTACACTGAGCAGTGGTTACAGCTCTAATAAAGATGCAACCTGGAATCTTCACTGAGCACAGATAACCTGGCCTGCAATAAGCATGAACTGCTGATAGATAACCCAGTAACATTATCACACATATAACCTGTGAGTCGGAATAAGCCAGTATTACAGTTAAGCTACAACAAAAGTAGCAAAGAGGACTAGCTATGACATTTCATGAGAAGCACTATTAAGTAATTATTAAGTAAGGGGGCAGCAGTGGCCTAGTAGTTAAGGGGATGGCCCCAAGATCAGAAGGTCATGGGTTCAAATCCCAGACCAGTACATCACCCTGAGGTACCCTCGAGCAAGGTGCTGTCCCCGACATTGACTCCTTGAGCTCTTTCAATAGCTGCTGCATGTGTGGGTAAAATCCATAGGTGTAGTTTTCTTGTGGTTCACTGTGTGCTGTGCTGTGTTTCACAAAGATAAGAGTAGTCACTTTCACTTTAATGCAATGGGCCCAATAAGGGAAACCACAAAACTGAACCCTAGCCAGGTGCTTTCAGATATAACCATTTGCTTCTTATGTAAAAGAGCACTTTTCAAGTACACCAATTCAGTTTTCTGCCCTACAGCATTTCGCATTTTAGTATTTCACACACAATTCTTGCTAAGGGCATGATAATTATCTAATGAGTAAAATTAGATGTGTTAGGACAGAAAACCACAAAACTGCACAGTGCTGTGATGCTCCAGGACTGGACATGCCCATCCTTGCTTTATAGAGTCGACTGTTTCATCTCATAGGCTATGGTCCAATCACACCACACACCACACCTGCTGCTCATTCTATGTAAGTAGCAAGGAAGATACCTGAGGCTGTTTCCTGAGATTCAACTGCCTTTACATAAGCTTCTGATTTAGTCCCCACCCATGGATTATCACAAGAAAAAGAGCAGACATGCTAGGACCCAGTGAAACCCCATCAAAAGTACATTTTTAATGTATCTTCGGTGCTTTATGTACACAGGCAGAAACTCATGTGAAGTGTGTTTTAACTTCTGTGTTGCTTTCTTTTCTGTGTTTGAATTTGCACCATTTCAAATATTCTTCTCTTTCAATTAAGGAATTTCTTAATGCTTATGTTGCATTTTGTTTTTTTACCTTCAGTTCTTTATACTTACACTTGTTCAGTTAATTTTTTAAATAGAGAAAACAGCACACAGAAAGCTCTATTTTCACATGCTGATGCATTTCACTACGACCATCGGACACTCGTTACATTATGGGGCAGGTTTAAGAGTTAGTGGAACATTGTCAAGGACAATAAACATGTCATTGGCAAAGCATGGGTCTGTCAGGGTTAATCCCCAAGGACAAACCAGATCATAATTTGCTTTAAAGATCAATGAGTTCAAATGTGACCCCTGAATATTACAGACTATACATAAAAATATACAAAAATGCAAATGAGCACAAAGAAAAAGCTGTAATGAGCAAAGAATATAGTTGCCCTGTTCCTCATCATTGAGTGCTCAATATCTGATAAGGTTAGACGTCTGAAAAACACTCATAATTCCAACTCAAAAACAAGAAATACAGAAATACTAATACTGTATGTCCTATGGCCACTTTTGTAAAATCAGCCTTCCATTTCAAGAGAGTTTGTCTTTTATCCTTGCTAATCACAACCAGAATGACCATGTTAAAACCTGGTCATTTCATGGAACTGGAATATGCATTGTAGCCTGTTCAAAATTAACATTTGCATTTGGTACTCAAATGTGTGTCCAGCTATTCAGACTGACTTTTACTATGTGGTGCGTAACATGCAAATAGCCTCAAGTACAACCACCAGTTGCATGTGTTGCCTCTTGCTTTCCTGTTATATTCAAAAGAAGGTCAAGGTTTTGCACAGCACTGTTTTTTTCCTTGCACCGGCGGTTAATGTTTAGAAGAAGTCCAGTGTCTGGTCCGAATCAAGAGTCAACTGAAAAAAGTTTGCAGAAGAAATTTACATCGGGGGATGAAACTGGGGAATATTGACGCCTTGTTACAGTAGCAGCAATCCTGAGGGAGTGGTCTCGTCTGCATAAGTAGTACAGAGAGGTAATGCACCACTGTCTGGGTAGGATTTTGGTTGTCAAATGTGGCTTGCAGTGACGGATGAATTTATATTGCTATGTGTGCCGAAAATGGGTCTCAGACCACCTCCTGTAGTGGTTTGGGCGATCAGATTTAAATCTGTTTAAAATGGGTCTTCAGTGTGTTTACATTTGCGTTTTTATGTGAATAAGCTCACTCCAGATGTAATACTGGTACTCAAGAAACTTGAGACAACCAGGCATAACAGGGTCTTAGAACATGGTTAGAAAGAAAAGCACAAATGAAAACAGGATCCACACAGTTTGCTAAAGGCATTAAATAAATAAATAAAATAGGTAACAATGTTATCTCTAGCTAAAAGCTTAGCTAAAGTCATTTTACTCAGCTTTTTTGAGGAACCGGATGGCCCAACTGGATATGGGTGGTCATATACCTGGGGCTTTCTGCGGCTAATCTTTGGAGTGTCATCACATTGTAACCTATTTGATTCGTCAGACCTGATCAAATATCACTATGTTCCATTCAAAAGTTGGTTTCCTGCCACCAGACATCCAAAACAGTGTCCAGTACCGATATTATCCTGCAGCCTCCAGCACTCCAGCATGTTTTTGTATTTAACATATTATTCAACTCAGTATGATAATGATCTGGTTTGGCAAGGTCTGAAAGTGTAAAACATTAGTCATTGGTAAAGCTTTAGTCATTGACTGTGACTGTAATGGAATTTTTCCACTGGACAGTGTGGTACAGTATGGCACAATGATAAATTTGGTCAACTGCATTGGCATTATTTACACTGCCACACCTGAAAACCTGTGCCACCAGAGTGCCAAGCTTGAAAACATGCAGATTATCGAATGGTAAAATGGATACAGGCAATGGGAATTGTTTTATCTATTGATTTATTTATTTATTTTAGCTTTAATTCTAGACACCAGGTTGAGTTAGAAATCATTTGACCACCACACCAGACACACAGCACCAGAGAACCTGCCTGCTTTTACAGTTCTGCTGTTTGCAATAGGAAACAAACATAAGCACTTATTCAGGGTAGTGGGTCAGGGTAGTGAATTAGGTTTACTAAGCAAACAGTGCTGGTTGTGGAAACTGTAGCCTTCAAAACTCGGGGAGTACACTGTTAGTGTGATTTCATAAGTATAAAAGACTTTGTGTGTATGTGCCTTTTTGTTAGACGCGAGTGTGTGTTATATTGTAAGAGTATTCGTTTTTGTGATGAGAATGCCAGGATGCAATCTGTTCCTTCTTCATTAAAATGTTTAACCAGGACAGAAGCACAATGGCCGCAGTGTTCTGCTCTCTCTTTCTCTCTCACTCTTTCTTCTTCATTCTCCCTTTGGGTCATGTTGGTTACGGTTGCAACCTTCTTACCCTGGTTATTGCATTACACAGCCTTACAGGAACATTTCAACTTTGCATGACATAAAGTGTAACTGATCTAATTTCACTCAGACACGCTAGCCTTGACACACTAACCATAAACATGCATGAGCTTTGGAGTGTACATATGAAGTGTGTGTGTGTGTGTGTGTGTGTGTGTGTGTGTGTGTGTGTGTGTGTGACTCACAGTGGAGTCTATGGTGACCGTGACACATAATTTTCCACAGAAAGCTTTTTTTCCCCTCAAGTTTGAATGTCCCCAGTGGAGTATCTCTCTCTCTCTCTCTCTCTCTCTCTCTCTCTCTCTCTCTCTCTCTCTCTCACTCTTCTTTTTCCATATTTCACCTGTTGCTGGGGATCACACTCAGCTGTGTGAGGGTTGTTTACACAGGAATCAAAGTTTTCCTCACGCTCTTCTCTTCTCTGGGCCACTCTGCATGGCTATCAAAGCCTTCCTCTTGCGTGGGAGGCAGGTGGAGCATTACACTGAAGGAAGACAGAAGTGCAGCTGGACTGCTGTCTCAGAGTCTGAATGAATCCGGATTTTTCTGTCAGCATATATACACACATTTATAAAATCATACAAAAGCTCATATCCCATATATTTAAATGTATCCTAATTAGTGAATTCATCTACCTTAAGGTAAACTCATTACTGAAAGACATTTAATTGCACTGCACTGAAAATCACTCCTAGCAGAATGATAATGCCCAATGTCATACAATAGAACATGTTATATAAGTACCGTCCTTTTTTTGTTGTTGTTGTTTTACTTGAGCAAAAGGGGAGACAAACTCCCCTGCTGTTAATGTTATCTACTTTTAGACATAAAGGGCTTGATCTACTAAGATGGGCCACTTCTCAGTAATCAAAGCACTTTCAGTTTGAAAGTGAAAGTGACTAACTGTCATTGTGAAAAGCAGCAGAAGACACAGTGAACCACAATGAAAATGCAAATTCTGCTTTTCACCCATACACACACATTCTGCAGGGGGCAGCTATATCCAGCACCCAGAGAGCAGTGATGGTGACAGTACCTTACTCAAGGGTACATCAGGACAACCTACGGGTCTGGGATTGGAATCCACGACTTTCTGATCCCTTAGCCTATTACATAACCACTAGACCACCGCTGCCATAGTGGCCTTTTAATATCCTTTACAGCTTTGTGCAATACAGAGCTTGTTTAAATGTTAAACATTGATTGCAAATTAAATTTTTGAATGAAAACACCATCAGTGTGGCAGTGTTGTTGCATAACCTCGTACTTTCTCAACTCTGATAGCTCTACTACCCTGTTTTCCCAGTCTATACATAATACAATTTTTGACACTAACCTTAACCATAGCATTTGAAGTACTGAAGTTGAAGTACTGGACAAAGTTTGAATTCCTTTGTAAATAAGCTGCAGGGCAGCAGTACAACAGAATATTGAATTTGATTCTTTGATTTTCATTATCTTTTTTAATGTAAAACATTTTACAGCACCTATATGATGTTTGTTGTGCAGCAATAATGAGTGGCCGAGGGGGTGTTCTAAGGAAATTCCTTAGAAAAATTCTTAATTATCTAAATGTCTATTGTCTTATTTATCTTATTTATCTAAAAATTCTGTTCTCTGAGTCTACTTCTCTACTTCGCTACTGTTTCTCAGTTCAGAGTGACTCATAACTCTTTCTTGCCCTTCACTGTATCACACACACACTCTCTCAATAGAGAGCACATCTGGATGCATTACTGGACTTAAGTGGAACAGAATGACTCAGAGAAAGAGGAGATACCCTTCACTTAACTTGGACAATCATGGAAATCACTATTAATTAATTTATTTTAGACTTTTAGATTGTTATATCTATGTCTCTGTCCGTCCATCCATCCATCCATCCATCCATCCATCCATCCACCCATACATCCACACATCCATCCATCCCTCCATCCTTACCTATTAGTGTAAGACTTATTCCATAAGCTTGTTTTGCTTAAAACTGATCTAGAATCAGTGCAGCTGAAGACATAAGAATAGTCTGAGTAGATATGAAAGGTGGAACCCAGACACCAGGTCAGCAGCTGGTTCCTCAAGTTGTGGTAATTTGTCACTTCTCAAACATGCTTCTGTACATTTGCGAAATGAAATTACAGCCTGCCAGGCAACCAATCACAAACCATGTCACTCTAACACCCACCAATGATAGCTCATGTTTCGGTTCACAGCAAAGGTTCTTATTTTCCTCCGTGGTCTGTACTTATTGTCAAGGGGAATGTGAGGTCAGTCGCCATGGCGCCATACTTACCTTGCAAAGCTTGGTGTGAACACTGGGTCAACATCCAGGTAGCGTTCAGCTACAATAAAAGAATGAGCCATTTTGGTGTGCTTCCATTGGCTTTAAAGACAGGGCCATAAATTCATCCCAAATGTGTCTCTACTTCAGTAGAAGATAAGCACTGGGTTAGAATCCAACCTTAAACTATTTGGAGAAATGTTTCTGCACAATAACATGGAAAGTCAAAAGTTAAATTATTTATGTAGGCATTCAATACTAGCACATATTACTTTAAGGCTCATTTCTCTATAATGGCTCAAAGGATTATGTATTTCCATTCAACAGATGCTCCCAGGAACAATTCAATGCCTCATTTATTTTGATTGGCAATCTGAAGTAATACTGAAGTAATTCAGTAATACTGAATTGGCTAATAGTTGCTCTACTTAGGACTTCTTCACTACCTTCCCCAATTCATAATGTTTAACGGCTCATATCTCTGCATGCTTCATTACATTTATTTATTTTCATTCCGACGTCATCTGCAAGCCCTCTTTGTTCAGTTCATATTCTGTGTTGACACAAAGGCTAGGAAATCGCTGTCTCCCCCAACCTGCATACAGAAGAAAGATTAATAAAAGATTCATATGCAGATAGATTTCACCATAGCTTGCTCATGTCAAGCCTTTGACGTAGACTATTTGTACATTAAGTTTTATAGGTTTGTAGGTCATTCAGACATATGATATCCAAAAGGCATACAAAATTACCAAAGCATGATGAGCAATAAATGGTTATAACACCAGAGTAACGGTAACTGGGAGAATACCTGACCTCAAAACCTATTTACATAAATTTTAAGTTAGTTTGCATCTGCTCTGGCAGTTATGGGCCAAACAATCCTCATAAACTAGTGCATTTTGGAGTATTTTTAATATATCCTAGGCTCCCACTCATAATCCTGTTCATCACTGACTGCCAGCAATGATCATCTCCTTTTTCCTGAAGACTCTTTTCTAAAGCATTCCATTTTGGCCCCTGTTGTTTGCTCTGTGTGTGCATGTGTGCTTGAATTTATATATTCAGAGGTTGCAAGAACAACAAACCTATAGCATGAAAGCCAAAAAAATGTTTAAATTGTAAAATTGCTTTTAGTAAGAACACTTTACAAAGTCAAGGCTTTTTCATTTTTATTATTCATATAGCCTTAACAAAGTCAGCACTGTTTCATTGTTTACAGTTAAGGTTACATGTAGTTTTTGAAAAAATGAAACTGAAGTGCAAGTGACCATTTATTGCTGTCAGCACACAGCACACAGTTTCTGCATTTACGAGGCAACCTCCCTCAAAAACAAACCAGCTTTGTTTTTTGGCAGTTATCTAATACATATTGTCTAAAGCAATTCAAGCATCTCCTTTTCTCTGCATGATCTGAACACAGAAACTACCACATATAGTGTGGAACAAGCAAAAATTCTCCAGAAATCCTTGCAACAATTACATACTTTAGAAATAAGAACATGTTAGCTTTCTTGCACAAAGTAATTTTTTTACTTGGATAGTAACTATATAGAACAATGTGTGTGTGTGTGTGTGTGTGTGTGTGTGTGTGTGTGTGTATGTGTGTTTTGTGTGTGTTTGTATGTGCACTTATGAAGCTGTGTTTATGGTTAATCACAGTGTTTAAGCCTCTCTGATCACAGGCCTTTGCCACAGCTGTACTAAGTGGCACTGTAGGCCCACAGTGCTCCACCGAGTCTGAAAACAGCTGTATGCTTTGCCTAGCCTAATGCTGACTTCCACTGTGGATACAAACAAGCCTCATATTCCATCAGTACAGGCACGCCTGCCCATTGACTGAGGAGACACCAAACAAACGAAAAAAAAGCCGGAGAAAAGAACACCAACAGAGCGTGAGTCACACATGAAGATAGTTGTCTTTACTTGTAATCTGGTCCTTTTAATTACTATAATTACAAGATTTTCCTCCCTGCCTCTCTCTTCCCTGCTCAGCTGAAGCCTATGAGTTCACACAGCACAACCAGGGATTCCTTAGGAGAGGGTGTGCATGGATTAAAAGAGTGTGTGTGTGTGTGTGTGTGTGTGTGTGTGTGTGTGTGTGTGTGTGTGCTCGTGTGGGTATGTGAGTCTAAAGGGAATTTCCAGTGCTCTCTTTGTGTGGGATTTATTCCCAGAAGCAGTCAGTGGTGTTACTGGTAGCTTCAGCATGTAGAGTACAGCTTGGAAACAGAAACACTTTTAAGAACTGCCTGCAGTTTAACTGTATTATGCAACTGGTTTATGCAACATCTATTTATGTTAATAGGGAAGAAAGAAAGAGTGAGACTCTTCTAAATAGTCTCTTTTGATTGTCTCATTTTAAAACAGAGTTTAAAATAAGACCAGCTTTGTTATCATATGATATCATACTTCAGGGTAATGTTAACAACCTCACTTCCTGTTCTTGCTTCGTTTGGCGCTGCTCTTTTGAGCTAATGAGCGTTTATTTAATTGTGATGTGGAACAAATGAGTTTGGGTCTACTTCAGTCCAAGAACGTCCAAACAACCAGAGAAACCAGAAAGCATCTGGAAATGTCAGTCAGGTTTGGCCTGTGAGGTTTCAGTGCCTGCTTTTAGGAGAACTGTGCTGGTCATTTGCTACAGTGCAGTAAACAAATCCTAAGCCTCTGTCTGCATTACACATGTATTACTTTTTAAAGCCATACACCATAACAGGTCACAGCCAAATTGGCAGGTAGTCAGGCAGTGACCCAAATGTGCATGTCTATGAAGTTACAAGTACTTTGTAATGGTACTTAAATAGTTTACAGATACCTGCACTTTACTGGATTACTTACTCTTCTGTACTCATTTTAAAAAAGGACACTTTCTTTTGGATCACTGTGAGCCATCTCAACATTAAGACAGCTTTCAATATAAATAGATGGCAGCACACAGAAAAGGCAACCCCTTGCTTTACCCATCATGTCAAGCGCAACAGACAAAAAAAAAAGATGTGAATGATGTTAAGGACATTTGCACACTAACATCTGCCAGAAGTGTCCCACAAAAAGCTTGTTTATACCTTTATCCTATGAGTAAATTTTAGATCATTTACTTCTGCTTTCACCAGAGACGTTTTTATGTGTGTGTGTGTGTGTGTGTGTGTGTGTGTGTGTGTATGTTTAATTTGATTACAGCATAGAGTATAAGATACCTTTTTACATCATGCATTTTGAATCTGGATTATATTTGGATAAAGCAAATCCTCATAAAATTACAAGTGAAAGCTCTGACAAGTGACTGACTTCTTGCAGTGGTTTTAATAAAACCTGCAGCAGGGTTGCATTTGTAAGTACCATATAGTTGTAAGGCACCCAATAATGAAGGCACTGCAGCAAAAGGGTTTTTTTTTTTTTTTTAAGTATTACTTTTTGTTTAAAATGATCATTTAATGATGTACAGTAACACCGTCAAACCCTCACTAGGTCATATTGGCTGTAGTTAGTACAATCAAACCCTCCCTAGGTCTACCTGCTTATCAGGGAGTCGGTTCTCTGATGTTTCCCAGACACCCCACTGCCCCCCCCCCACCCACCCCCCAGTTTTATTATTGTTTTATGACTGAATCATATCTTGTGTTGGTGAAATCTCCTGCTGATTTGTGCTGGCCCCCCTGAGGTAACAGAGACTGGGTTGTTCAGATAGATTTGTACCATTCTGCACATAACCTGACCACAAAAAAAGAAAGTCAACTGAATATAGAGACATTCATATTTGTCTGTCATTTATTAATGAGGTTTGTTTTTTAAACTAAAGTGATTATGATTGCTCTGAAAGCTGTTATGTCTCTCATTTGACCATAAAAAATGTCATCAGAGGCATTATGTAGTGCCTAGAAGTTAAATATACAGTACATAATTTCTAAAAAGCAGGAGAGAAGCCATCCACCGATATCCACTGAATTTATCCACAACTTTAAAAAAAATTAAGAAATAAATAAGTTATGTTTTGTCAGAAGGACATTGCAGCGGAGCAGCTTTTCTTTTAGGTCATTTGGAAGGGTTTTAGGGGTAAGGTCTCCTGAGTTTGTGCAGCAGTTAAGTCATTGGAGTCCGCCGTGCATTTGCTTATTTTGCAGGTGAGTAAAGAGTTTGAGAGTGTGTGTCATATGTGTGCTTGTGTGTGTGTGTGCTGTGGTCAGGGCCTCTGTTGCATGATGGTAATTTATCTTGTCGGTCTGGTTTGTTGAGTCATGGTGGCATGGTGGATACAGGCAGTGCTTCAGGCTCGAGCCATAACTGGAGTATCATGTGCGTTGGGTCTATTTGTGCTCATAAACTGTATACTGTAGCCTAACAGACTATTAAATTTGACTATGTGCCTGCTCATTCCCATAGGGTGATGTTTTAAAGAACGCTGACCATTGTTAAAAGTGACCAGACCTTCTTGTCGTCAGCTTGTGCAAATAATCCCTTAGAATAGCACTAAGCTAACACAGTATCAGTTAACATGCCACTAGGACACAATGAGACGCATGACGACAGTTACTAGCTCAAGCGAAAACACGCTTCCATCCACTTACCTGTCACGGCACACAAGGAGTGAAGGAAAGAGTGAGAGAGGAGAGAAGTGAGGAGATGAAAGCAAGCCACCTTGGATCCTACTGGGCCTTCCATCAATCACAATCAACAGTAAGCCCAACCCCAATTACAGGCGGAAGCCTCAGAGCCATGCACTGATTATTAGGATGGTGGAAGGAGAGAAGTGGAGGGGTGATGATGGGGGGATGGAGAAAGAGGTGTAAGCCAGTAAGAGGAGAGTAAGAAGCATGCAGGCGGCCCCATTTCCTCACTAATGATGACTAGAAAGGGGCGTCTTGTGATGTAGCTGACCCATGGTGAAGTTCTCCACATTCATGCAGTGCTGAAAGCAATGGCACTCTCATCGCTTTATGTCTGAAATAGCCAATGAATGCTTGACTAAACATGAATAGGAAGGTGCTCTGCAACTTCAAGGAAGATACCATGCAACAAGTCCCAACTGTGCATTAGAAATATGTACACAGTGCAGGAACACACATTGACTCCCCAGATTGGGGGCACACCACGACTTTCACCAGATTTCTTAGAGAAAGACCAGCAGTGATAGAACGCGCATAAAAGAATGACTAATACTAATGACTAATAGTTCAAACTATCCTGAAAAAGAAAAATATGTTTAAGTTGCCAAAAAGCTTTCTATGAAGGGAGGCCACAGATGAACTACTTTTAGTTCCCTAAAGGACTTTTAACATGATTCAATTCAGT
This sequence comes from Hepsetus odoe, assembly GCA_017165825.1. Lineage (NCBI taxonomy): Eukaryota > Metazoa > Chordata > Actinopteri > Characiformes > Hepsetidae > Hepsetus > Hepsetus odoe. The sequence continues at coordinate 13,269,564 of CM029367.1, forward strand.
TAAACATCTATGACGGAGGTATAGTTAATTATTTATTTATTTTTTTTGCTGGGGCTTTTTGGTTGGATTCCCATGACCTCTACTAAATAACATTAACATAAATGTGCCATAAACATTATAGCAACTCTCATATGCTGTTCTGAGTTGTCTGTAACATTACGTTCATTAATATAACAGTGTTCTTTTCCTATTATCAGTACCTGTCACAAGATACTATGTTTGATGATGTTTGATGTACCAGGTAGTGTCACATGATAATTATGACATCATGCATAATTGTATGACATCATTTTTTTTTGCATGTGCTGAAATTGTTTAGCTTTTTGAAAAGGTTCTAGACCAAGTAAAGTGTTTTCTAGAACCATACATTCATGGGCAATGAAGAGAACATACCTTTCTGTGTGTTATGTGCTTTAGGAGTATTTATAAAGCCCATATTAAAAATCTTTTGGCCTAAAGGTTAGTCTGTGTTTTAATGCCAAGAGCTGACATCACAACAGTAAAATGTTTGAGGCATAACTCCCAATATAGCACTGTCATATACGTTGTCTCCCATGTGATGTTGTTTTCCTCAAAATAAACCTGGATAGTCTTTCACATGCTACGCCACTGCCAGTCAACAAACCAACATGAAAACTTTTATTGAGAAATTCTTGGTTAATCAGACACTTGACAGACAGTATAGTTATGTGTACCAACATGCATAGACACCCACCTACACACAGATCCAGACAAGTCCCCACCACCCACTGCTGCTATATATAAATCCAAACACATTAACCCTCATGCTCGAGATGTCCATGCAGCATGGCACACATGCATTCTGTTCATGATCCCTTAACACATGCCATCATTAAAAAACAGCCATGCAGTTTACACTCCGATTGCATAACATTACCTCATATATCTCGCACACCTCCATACATCCCCCCTTCACACCTCTTTGCATGTACAGTACACACTCCACTTGCGCTTATAAATTCCACATAAATCTGCAGCATTTCCCTGGACGGTTACTAAATGCCTACCTGTCATCTGGTAAAGCTAGCTTGCTGTGCAAAGGCAGTTGAAGTGAAGAAAAAAAGAAAAGGTCTGAAGAACTACTTTACTTGGTTATGTGAAGCAGAAAGGAACAATACAGCAATTAAAGCGCTCCAGTAGTGACCTGGTTTGGTGTTTGTGCCAGGAAATTATGGAGTTCTACAAGTCAGACTGGTCTGGTTGTATAGAAACCCATTAGATTGTAGACAAACACTAGAGATAAGAGCATTGCTCCAGTTATTTATTACAGTATCTTGCTTTTATTGAAGGTGTTTTTGAATGTTTAAAATGTATGCCTAATCATTGGCTGACATTTTTTTGAAAGATTTTTGCTTTAGTGAAGAATGAACAATGAATCTTGTGCAGTGTGTTGTTGGATAATGCTGTGCAATTCGGTTACCACATAGTTGCACAACATTTGAAAAGTTGTGATTCATGGAAACTATCTGAAAAGGACCTGTAGACTTGCATTTAACTTGAATTCAGGTAAATATTGATTACAGTCCTTCGCTAAGATCAAACCTAAACCTACTCCCAGCCCTAACCCTAGTTTCACCAAAAAATTTTTACAATTTGTACAAAAAAAAAAACATTTGTGCATAATCTGTTGGTTGGCTATCCAAATAAAGTGGAACTCACTAAAGGACAATGGTTCTTGGCTAGGATGTACAGTTTTAAAAACATAACTGGTATAGACGCTTTAGAATATTTTCAAACTTTACAAAGGTTCTTCACACTCACACATCTCCTTTGAAGAGCCTTATATCAAAATGTTCTTCAGGGAACCAAAAGTGCTTTCATGGCATTGCTCCAAAGAATCTCTTTTGGTGGATGTGCTGTTTACTCTGCATTTTTCTCTTCTCTTCCATATCATTCCAGTGTGGAATAATGTAGACCATCTGTTCCCAGCAGCTTTGGAAATATAATCCCACTTCATTTGGTTTAATAAGTGAAACCAACTGAGTGAACACACTGCGGATGTGTGTGTGTGTGCGTGTGTGTGCACACATGTTCATATGTGTATGTGCTGTCCATAATTGTGTGTTTTATAATATCAGTGAATTAGAGCTGACTGGTGGATCTATATTTAGCCACTGTTGCTTCTCCCTCACTCTTTTTCTCTGCCTGTCTCACTCTCCCTCTCTCTCTCTCGGCTCTGTTTGTGTGGGTTGGGGCCGGAACTGTGTGGGGAAATTTAAACAGTTCTCCATGTTTCTCTAACCCAGGTTCTTGATCGCTAGGACTTGAAAGGCTGCTGTATAAAATATGAAACGACAGCCATGGAGGCTGGGGGGAGCATGTGATGGTAAAAAAAAAAAAGCTTTAGAACAGAGCCTTAGGGTTATGCAATGATCCCTATACATGTCAATCTCCTATACAATACAGCTCCCCCCAAAACCTGGCCTACCCGTATCCCTCACACAATGGAGCTGAAGGAGGCCTTTTAGAGAAAGTAAAGGTATGTCAGTTATGGTATGTGAACGTGGGAGGTGGGGGGGGTCTGAACTTTCTCTGTAAGCCTCTCCACTGTTTATTGAAATTTCTAAGATGCACATTCATTGCTCACACCTGGATACACCTTACATTTTTCAAATGTATGAAATGTATTTTCTTTTTTGAAGCAAATAATGAAAAAGGTTTATGATAATATAAAATAGCAATTCATTAATGCTGTGTTTATATATTGCCACTGAGACGACACTGGCCACTAGTTTCTGAAAAGACTTTAGTGTCATTAAAATATTTAGAATACAAGTTTGTTTCTTTTTGCTGAAATGTGTAGATGAGCGCGGATGCCTTGGCGTTAATGAATGTGCATTGAGCGTCCGCCTTTCCAAGAAATCCACATCTGTTTTTTCCACTGCTACAGCTGATGACAAAAGTTTGGAATTTTGAAGTCCTGATGAAATGTTGCTGTTGGCATTGGTTTTCTCTTGGAACTTGATTGAAAACAACAGAATATGCAGTTTACTAATGTCCATCTACTTCCAGCATGTACAGTATATACAGCATAACCTTCTGAGACTGTTGTGCAACACGCTCAGTTGCCTTTTCCGTTAAAATATACTTACGTAGGCCTAGCTGCACTCTGAACTGACAGGGCTGAATCTGTGATTGATGCAGTCATCTACTTAAAAGTGCACACTTTGTGGAAACATCAGCTGCACATACACAGCTTTTAAATTTTCCACAGCAGACAGCACTAGAATAGGATGCTCTGGAACAGCCGCATAGTGGCCAATGCTAAGCACCAGCTATACGGGCATAATGCACTCATACTCAGCCCCTGGAGAGGTGGAACTGTTTTCTTTGGAGTAATGGGGCTACATCTAGTACCCTTACTCATTCTTTGGAATGAGTAAGAGTGAGGTATGTGATGCAAAACTAATCATCCAACATTAGTGTCTGACCTCACTGATGATCTATGGATTGAAAGGAATCAAATACTCACAGCAACGTTTCACCATCAGGTGTAAAGGTCTACATTGGATTAAAGGCTGTAGAGCAGGGGTAGACATACTCCCTACAGTATCCCCTACCTTGTTTTAATGTGTGATAACTGCAGAACATTTAAAACATTCTTGAAATCTAAATGTTCCTATATTATTATGGGTCAGTGGTGACCTAGTGGTTAGGGACTAGGCACCCACATCAGAAGATCATAGGTTTAAATTCCTTACCAGTAGGTAACCCTGAGTTGCCCTTGAGCAAGGTACTGTCCCCGTCACTGCTCCCCTGGCACTTTCGAAAGCTGCCCCCTGCTTCACGGGTTTGTGTGTGGGTAAAATGCAGAGGTGTAATTTCATTGGGGTTCACTGTGTGTTGTGCTGTGTGCTCACAATGACAAGAATGGTCTCTTTCATTAAACAGATAGTGTATAATTTACCCTTACATGTATAGCAGCTCATTTGCACGTTTCTTTCAGGATGCAGCATGAGGTAAATCTGCATGCAGATACTGCACAAATAAACTGTCACCTAGGCCTTACACCTGTCATTTATACTAGAACATCCCACACACAAACCCATACAACACGCATGGCTTTGCATGGGTGCCATGGTGAGTGAAGGCTGTAGGAGTGCAATGTGTGTCTCTGCAGGAGAACAATGGTGGCCTGTGAGGCTCCAGTAATGGGGGGCACAGAGCATATCAGAATGTACTGTATGCTGGCCTCTATAGCCATCGTGGGACAGTACTAAACTGCTGTCTTCACGCATTCTTTCTTATTTAGAGGCTCAGAATTAGGAAGCGCCATGTCCTGTCAGCTGTGGATTGCCCTTTAGTACCCACTGCCCACGCTAACTTGGTCTCTATGCATGCTTAGTCTGTCTCACATATACACACACACATTTATGGCAGTTGCACTGCAATGTTCACAAAAGCATGGACAATGGAAAGAGAATATGGTAATTGGTGTTAAGACATATGCAGTCCACACACATGAACAAACCCTAAGGAATCTCTTCCCAAAAAGAGACTGATTTCCTGAACTGGGTATCTGGAAGCTTGAGTATCAGAATTAAAGTATTAGAATTAAACTTATTATTATTAGAATTAGACTTCTAGGATGGATCTTGTTCCAGAAACAAATGTAAAAATTAAAAATTAAACTCTAAACCTAATCACATGATATACATAATAACTGTTCTTGAACAGAAACATTTATTTGAAGTGTCTGTTCTCAGTTGACAATGCTGCTTTTACTTTTACTTTTTTTCCAATCGTTGAATTGAATTTATTCAGCCAATTTATTTTATGCACTCTGTGAACCAAGAGCTGATGCCAACATTTGTCTGTTAATTTACACAGATAACCTGATATGCTTTGGTTAGAATTAGACATAGTGTGACCAGTGTGTGCAGTGCCACACCTTTAAGGTCACATCTTAGGTCTCAGAGAACCTGCACCATTTGTGCAACTGGTCTTGACAATACAAAAAAATAAATGCACAATCTGGATATTCCAGTTCAAATGAACAGAAAACAAAGTTGTCATTGATGTCAGACATGACATGGTTTTATCTAGTATGTGGAGCTAAGCCTTCTTTACAGTTTACAAATTTTATTAAACAGTTAGACATTAAATAAAATTCTTGTGTTTCACACAGTGTAAACAGTGAGCAGTGACTTTGCATTAAACCCATCTAAACACACCAGTAGTGAACACACACACATCAGTAGCAGGAGCAGTGGGCTGCAATGTCCACGCTTTGGGAGCAATGGTGGGGATGGTACCTTGCTCAAGGGTAACTCTGGGTCACTTACTGGTCCGGGACTCGAACCCATGACCTTCCAATCATAAGGAAAAGTATCTAACCACTAGGCCACTGCATACTGCATGTATATTAACTTGTATATTTAATACATTTTGCCGGTAATGCCTTGCCTCAAAATGAGCAATTTACTTAACATAAAATTCACAGCCGTTTCTATTTATTACAACAAAAAATTCCAAAAAACATGAAGGCGGCCTAAATGTTCACAATGTACTAGAAAGGAAAAGATTGTCATCTTTTACTTTTTTTGGTCAATGGTGTAGGAAAACTTTGTTGGGGTCAGAATGCAGGAACAGAAATGTTAAAAACCTGCCTTGACTTAAAGAAAGCTGCTAGTGTGTGTGTGCGTGTGTGTGTGTGTGTGTGTGTGTGTGTGTGTGTGTGTGTGTGTGTGTGTGTGTGTATGCTGATCTTTCATATGTATTTTTGTAAATTTCAACAGTATTTGTATAAAACTGAAGTGTTGATTGCCATTTAAGTGCCTTATTCTCTGCTGTTTGTTTTTCTTTCTTTTGCACACTGAAACACTTCTACTGTGAATATATGCATTGCCTTTAACAGCCTCAGACTTCTGCGCCAACGTGGAATGAGCTGTGCTTGTGCTAAACAGTTGAGGTTGTGCTGAGTGACAATTAAATTGCTTACATGTTTTAGGATAATTACCGATCCTGCAACTTCTGTTAAATCAGCGTATTTGTGCCTGTGGACCTGTTGCTGTAATGGGAATGTTTTGTCAGGTGAAAATCGCAACTTCGCTGTAGGCTAGAGTCATTATTCTGCCCTGTGCTGTTTATGATGCCTCACAGAAGCAGCAGTTCTGCCCCAGCGGCTCGAGTAAATGACTATTTTGATCATAAACAGGTAGTTGCATGCTAAATAAGGAAAACACGCATTGTGGTACAAATCAGTGTTTAAGCATAATCTTATCCAGGCCTTCTCCATACTTAGTGGAGGAACAGACGCATTGCATGGAATGTTCTTTTGCTTTGTAGTAAAAACGACATTTTTCTTTTGGCTCTGCTTATGTCTCCCTTGAGCAGTTTTTTTGATCAACCTTGTGGATGTTTGGCTTAGAGAATGCTGCTAGTGTTTGTGTGTGTGTGTGTGTGTGTGTGTGTGTGTGTGTGTGTGTGTGTATTCTGATCCTTCATATGTATTTTTGTAAATTTCATAGCTTCAACAGTATTTGCATAAAACTGAAGTGTTGTGTGTATGTATTCTGATCCTTCATATGTATTTTTTCAAAAGTCAGATCATGTATTGTAATTCCCCCAACCTAGACGAGAGACATTGTGTAGAGTGAGTGTTTAGGCAGCAAGCAGATCGGTTGCACACACTTGATGATTTTCTCTCTTTTTAAAGCATGCTCTTAAAGAAGAGCTCTTTAAAGAATTAATCACTTTGGGGAAAATGCTCAAAAAAACATCAGATGGCTTGCAACAACAAAGTGTGTGCTCACTCACCCACACAGGGCAAATGATATAATTGAATAGGAAATCATGCATTCACATAAATTAAATTTACATCAATGGATGGGATTCATGCAGGAAAGTGTTACTAAACTGGACCAATTTTAGAACAGACAAGAAGGCAGAGAGGAGTCTGTAGGTGTCTAAATATATTCAAATGGAAAAGTACTAGAATTACAGTAAAGCAGAAAAATAATAGGTTGGGTCCTCTTTATCTAGGCACCTTGTATCTTTAAGCACTTTGTAGCCTCTTGCAGTAAAACATTTGTTCCCATTTCCCTTATTCAATCTATAATATTCCAAAGGTAAGACACAGGAATAAAATAGTATTGTTGCACCAACAAGTTAATTCCCTGGGTAAATATAAAGAAATGAGGGGTGGCTCAAGGTGTATAAATGTGTGTGTGTATGTGTGTGTTTGTGTGATTACAGTGAAACAGGCCATGGCTATGGAACAGCATGTTCCATACTGGGAGGTGGAATTCATTTTATTTGGAGTCTTTTCCCTCCTTCTATTCATTAGCTCTACAGCTAAATTCCAGAACAATCCTAGTGAAATGGACTTTTAACTCAAAACTTCTGCCTTCTTATGGGAGCCACTTCAATTTGGCCCATATGTAGACAGCAATGCCCCATGACAAAATGCATTTGTGCTGAATGCCTGTTCCACACAATAAGGGCCTTCATAAATCTTCAAAACAGTTAGCCCACTATGGTCCAGGTGCACCATACCCAAACAACTAACATCTTTAACCCTCGTGTGTTCAGGTCTTTGATGCTGTGCAGTTTGGCCAGTTCTGCCAAAACACTGGACATATGAAACCAAACTGGGCCTTCTCCTCCCCCACCCTAAGCTCACTCTATTATTGACCTTGTCCACTTCGTTAGTGTGACCAGTACACTTCCATGATACAAAAAAAAAAAGCATCTGGTATTCATTTCAGGCAGGCGTCCTCTCCTGCGCTTTTTGCAAGCAGACCAATTTCGGACCTCTGCTGGTTTTAAAGGGCTATGTGAGCAGGTGATTAGTCACTCAGGCTCCTTCATTAACTAAATTAGTTTGATTAAAGACCAGTTAGGAGTGCATAGTGAGGCAGAAGATTGGCCTTTAAAGGTAACCCATGACTTTGGAACTCTGACCTCTTCAGGCTGTATAACCTGCAGAATCCCCTATTAAAGAGGTCCTGTCAGGGCCAGATTGAGACACCCCACCGAGGATGGAGGGAAGGAGGTAGGAATGTGAAGATGTAGACAAATGGGGTCAGAGATTTCAGCACCCATAAATGTCCTTTGTTGACATAGTTTAGCTAAAACCTCCCCAATGTTATATACCAGTAAGCCTGAGCATGTTCTTCACCCAGGTCAGTAAAGCAGCACAATAAACGCCTCTCCTTCTCTCTCTGTTTGTCTTTGTTTCTCATTACATGTCAGTTGCAGATCATTTTAGTGAATATTTAATTAAGTTTCATTTGGCAAATATGAACCTTCAGCACAAAGTTGCTGTCTGCCGTTGACGGGGCCTCCCCCAATGACAGTAAGACTGAAACCAACAGTTAGTTGTCAGCCGTACACACACCTCTTTCACTTCTTTAATGACTCAGTGTATGCCACATTTACCTCCAAAACCACAATCGCTCACTCTGTTATTCTCGTGCCTTGGCCGCCCAGCACAAAGGCATGCCTTGCACACCACTTTTCAGATGCTAAGAGAATGTGCATTTCAACCGTTCATCTGTACTAACTTGGCACAAAAGACAGAGAAGTTGTGTAGGCTTCTGTGGCAGTTTTAGATGTGAAACAGATAGCAGAGAGAATTGTTCATCAGATAGGTGTGAAATCTGTGAGGTCAGCTGGGTGCTTTCACTAAAAAGCACGCAGGTTGCAGAGAATGGCCCCAGCTGGGTTTGAGCAGAATGACCACTGTCTGCGTTACAGCCTGTGAAATCTTCACATTTTGAAGAACTGCCCTCTCTAGACACACAGAGGAAATTGTGATCTTTTTCCTTCATCTTGAACTCCCCAAAACGCTCCCTTCAGAAACACCCGTCCAGAACAGAGCCCAGAGATAACAGGGTCAAGCAAGCAGGGGTTAGAAGTCAGGGGGAGTGGGCTCACAGGGAACACATGGAGAGGATAAAGAAGGTCTGGTTTCTGTAAAGCATGAGTGAGGGTGCAGTTATTTACGAGCCCACAGAAAACAACCCTGAACCCTTGAATCACCATCCGTCAGACCAATAGGGACGAAAGAAACAGCAAGCAGAGACGCTGCAGTATTTTACGTGACCAGACTGTGTAGAATAACACAGAGAAACAGAACTAACCCACAGTATCAGGAGACATAAAGTAAAAAAATACTAAAACGTTAACTTCAACCTGGTGAGGAATCTTGGCATCATGTGAAGTTTCTTTCAGTGGTTGTTTACACTCACGCATCTCAAATATCACACAGTTACATTTTATTATTGTGCTTAGATATTCATTCAAAACAAATGGTCAGGTACATTTCCAAAAGTAAAAGACACAATAAAAGCATAATAATGGTTTGTCCCAGATTTTGTCTGTTATGTTAACAGCATCACTCAGAGCAATGGAGTCATTGAAGGGCCATCCTAAACCCCGCCTTCCAGAGGAACTGTGCTGCCTTGCAATCTGCAGATGGTGGGACCAACACTTTGACAGTTGTTTCACTTAGGAGCCCATGGAAGAGCATTATTTGAAATTTCTGTACCTTTATGTGTTTGAGCACATTTGAATGATACATTTTCACGTTCATTAATGTACAATTAACTAGAGACAAAGTCAGAACAAGATTGCATTCGTTTAGACGTGCAAAGGTGAGACAAGGATTATACTGGGAGAAGGATATTGAAAATGGAGCTGCAGGAAAGAGGAGAAGAGGAAGGACAAAAAGGAGGTTTATGAAGGTGGAGAGAGAGAACATGCAAGTAAGTAGTGGGAAAGAGGACAATACAGAGAACAGGAAGAAATGGAAACCGATGATCCATTTTTGAAACCCTTAACGTGAGCAGCTGAAAGAAGAAGAAGAAGAAGAAGAAGAAGAAGAAGAAGAAGAAGAAGAAGAAGAAGAAGAAGAAGAAGAAGAAGAAGAAAGTACAATTTAGACTTTATTCTTCCATTTTTATGAAATAGTACCATACCTGGAACCCATTTGTAACACATGTACCAAGGATCTTGATAATGGATAAAATAAATATGTATGTGTAGCCCTTAATTTATATCTTTAAGGGAATTAATGTCCTCGTAATTTTAATAATGAACATATTAGGGCCTTTTGCTGGTTCTCACAAGGAGACCTTCAGCAAAGGTTCAACCTATTGGGAAAAGGTAATACACCAGTCAATGAAGTTTTGTCACAAATATAGGAATGCCATGTAACAATTTGTGTGTGGTAACAGAAACATCTGAAGCCTTGTCACGTCCTTATCCAATTACATGACTAAAACCTCTGCAGCAGACCCATATCCTTGTGTTATGCTCCTATAAGTAAACAGGTCATTTTGTCATAATGTTCCATGTCCTGTGAGTCATTAGCATGATTTGAACCATCTCGATTTTATTTCAGCTCACACACACGAACCATGAGATGCTGAATCATCTGCTGCTCACTCCTGCTGAGATAACAATGCTGGAATCTTCCACATGTTCCAGCTTCATAGGCTGTGAAACACTTGTCAGGTCTTGAAGGTTCTTCCCTGACCAGTGCATAGACTTTAACAGAGGAGTGAGAGATACACTCACTCAGTAAATGACTCATTCCCTAAACATTCCCCATAACACACACAAACACACACAAACACACACACACACATGGATATCTAAGCATTGCATTTCTATTGCTATTACTGTAGCTACATTTTATGCTGAAACATATAACCAAAACCAAATCTATCCTCTTTTTCTTTCCACGTTTTCTAACAGGTAATGTTTTTTTGGTCTCTTTCATTTTCTGTTTTCCAAATGGACTAGGAAAATACCCCACAATAACAAAATGTTCATTTTTCCATTATCCCAGAGACATTTGGGTTAACTATATGGAAACACACTTGAGCAGGCATACAAAGTAATAATTAAGTAAACAGAAACTCACACAAACTTAACATCTGTTCCTTATTCTTCTTTACTCAGCAGAACTTCAAATGAAATGGATGAAATGAACCTCCATTCTTATGTGATTTTTTTTTTTTTGCATGTGTCTGTAGATTTTTAACAAAAAACAAGAAAAAAGTAAGAAAAAAAAGAACCAAATTAACCTTACATTTATATTAACTTATAATAACTCCAACCAAATTCTCCTGCAAAAGCTGCAAGTTTCATTGGTTGCAGTGTCTGGGACATTGGTTTCAGTGGTTCCTGAGGTTAAAGTTAGGGTTGAACTATATTAGTCTTACTTTTTAGGTCTCAGCGAACCATCTCTGAGTCTGCTTGCCTCGTTCCCAAGTTCATTCACTTGTTAACTTGCTCGTGTTAAGCAAGCTAAAGGTTCACCATAAGGGGGCATTACAAACACTCAGAGTGGTGCTTTGCTTCAAAGACACTGTGAGTTATCACCTATTTCTACCCCTTTTCCCCATTAACATGCTCTAATGTTAAATCTAATAACACAAATACAACATTGGCATGATTATGCAATAAAAACTAGAATTTCTCATTAGTGTACACCAAGACAGCTTACCTGTACTAAATTTCCTGTATGAGAGCAAGACAGCTTACATGATATTAAAATTACGTTCAACATTATATTTACAATACAAGTACATTCCACTAATGTTTTATATATATACAGGTCAGATTCTTTGTAAACAAAGAATGCTTTCAGAAATGGAAGTGTTAATCATTTATTTTCATCAATCAACAAAATGCAGTGAATGAACAAAAGAGAAATCTAAACCAAATCAATATTTGGTGTGACCACCCTTTGCCTTCAGAACAGCATCAATTCAGCATTCAATACTTGCACACAGTTTTTGAAGGAACTCGGCTGGTAGGTTGTTCCAAACATCTTGGAGAACTAACCACAGATCTTCTGTGGATGTAGGCTTCCTCACATCCTTCTGTCTCTTCATGTAATCCAGACACACTGGATGATGTTGAGATCAGGGCTCTGTGGGGGCCAGAAGAACTGATGCTGGTTTGAAGACAAAAGGTAGTAACACCAAATACTGATTTGATTTTTCTTTTGTTTGCTCACTTTGCATTTTGTAAATTGATGAAAATAAACAATCATTATTTATATTTCTGAAAGCATTCTTTGTTTACAGCATTTTTTCCAACCTGCCTAAAACTTTTGCACAGTACTGTGTATATATATATATATATATATATATATATATATATATATATATATATATATATATAGAAAGAGAGAGAGAGAGAGAGAGAGAGAGAGAGAAGAGAGAAGATTTAATTTCCTTTTTAATTTCCTCTTGTCTCTTTCTCTGTATATTCTCACTTTCTCTGACTACTGCAGCATAACCTTCTAAGTGTTAACACAAAGACAATGCCTTGTACAAAACCCACTGCCCTACAGCATGCACATGTGTGTGTGCACATGGCCTCTAATTAGATTAAGGCTGATAGGCCTTGCCATGCTGGAATCAGTATTAATGATGACTCTCGAGCAAAGAAGCTTAAATAGAATTAGTATGCAGGAGTTGCATTTCACACATATTAGACAACAGGAACACACATTGCAGGGGCAATGGAAGGGGGTTGTTATTCTGGTTGAGTTTTTCTCACACTACACTTATCTCCGGAGGGTAAACGAATGTTCCTGTAAAAGTATGTAAACTGCACATCATGCTCTACAGGACCATGAAAAGACAAAAGCAATATCAACAGTAGTATCAAGGACAAAGGCAAAGTAGGATTATTTGTTAGTATAATGTAGGTGAGAGCATTGTCTGTGTATTTTGTCTGTCATTTGGACCGATGTTATGCAGCCGGCCTAAGAGGAAGAGAAAACGAGTGAGAGTAAGAGACAGAACATATGCTGCTGTCCATCTCATTTTTAATCCCTGCATGATTTCCTCCTCTTTCCCACGTTCTGAGTGTTAATTGATAAAAAAAGGGAGGGAATTGAACCCTGTGACTAATTGTTCCCAGCTATCGTGTGTGTGTGTGTGTGTGTGTGTGTGTGTGTGTGTGTGTGTGTGTGTGTGTGTGTGCATGTGCGTGTGTGTGTGTGTGTGTGTGTGTGTGTGTGTGTGTGCGTGCGTGTGTGTGTGTGTGTGCGTGTGTGTGTGTGTGTGTGTGTGTGTGTGTGTGTATGTGTGTGTGTGTTTGCATGTGTATCCATGCTGAAAAAATTGTCTACATTTTGTTAAGTCTGCTCAGCATCCTGTAACCTCTCCAGTTTGGCCATGCTGTGTTATTAGCTGACGAGTTATATAACAACCCACTGAAGACCCCCGTCTCTGAACAAAGACAAAATATAACCTCATGTATTTACTGTGACCTAATATTAAAATATCTGTCTCTTAATACACAAATATCATGCACTATTTTGTCTTAACACATACTTTCTACGAAATTACCACCCTGCACACATACAATTCAGGACAGTCCTCATCCCTCGCCTAGCGCTCCAGGACCCCTTAACCTTAGACCTTCTCTTACATAACAAGCCCATTCAGCTATTTTGTCAACGTCTCAAACAGAAGTGACATTCGCCTCAACTGACCCGAAGCAAAAACCGCTAAAAAATTGCTTTTCAGTTCCAGATCTGTCCTGTTCGGGCCCGACCAGGTGGTCCAGTCTGGGCAGTGCAGGCTTAAAACAGGCTTGGATGAGCAGGCATCATGCGGCTGGCTGTAGGAAAGGATGTGGGATGGGGGGTAGACAGGCAAATGGTGCAATCATTGGAAAAGTGCACTAAATCCAGCACAATAAGCCTCCTAAGACAGGAAACAGAAGACTTAAGTTTACAGCTGAACTCACACACAAGATTAAGAGACTATATCCTGTTCCAATGGGAGTTGTTTTTTATACCAAACTGTTGATATTATTATTGATGGGACGCTCAAGCCAAAAGGAGGCTTTCACTTGCGCTTAATGGAAATCCCCCTATATCTGCTTCATATGGTTCAAGTTACTGAAGTATGGTAATAAAGCAGGGAGAAACCCCAGGCATTACCATTATGATGACCATTTTCTCAAGTCATTCCAGCACAGTGGAGAGCTGGAGGAATTCCCCCTGTCTATGAGCTGCGCAGGGGACTCATTCAAACTCAATAGGACCTTTGTTGGCCCCCTGTTCTCTACCCCACCCCATCCCACCCGTATCCATCCCCCATCAGCCGTCATTTTGGAAGGCCATCCCCAGTATTTCTGCATTCTCCTTGCCTTTCATATGGTAAAGGCTGCTAATGGCTTTACCAGCCTCCTCCTCTCTTCTGCCCTTGCTTAGTAACCCCCTGGCAACTGCGGCACCCCTCCCAGGCACCGCTTCTGCCCTGCTAAGGCTGCTGAGGGATTGCTTTTGACTCAGACATCAGACAAGCTCATGATCCAGATTCACCCAGAACAAACACAACTGGAGACAGCAAGAGAAGGGTGTACCAAGAGTTGGTGTTCCATCTTTTGTGACTCAACTTTCATGTCTTTCTCTGTACTTCTGCTGGAATTTAACACAAGACAATCAAAAATGAATAGAAAATGTTTTACTTTTAATAGGCTTGTTTGTATTTTGTTGTTCCAGAGGAAAGACAACTCATGTGAAGTCCAGTCAATTGTCAAGACTTTGTCAAAATAGTCATGCTTTTCTTCCTTTTGAGGAAATTGGGCCCTATAAAGTGTATACGCATTCACCGCAGTAGTTATCCCTTCTAGCAAGGACACACAAACACCCACACCACTAGCTAAATTAAGATTGTCTTTTATTCAGGGTCTTATTTGCATGTGAATCCGTTTTTTTGTGGCGCTGTTTCAGTGAGCTGCTCAGTCCTCTTTAATGCAGGACCCAGTTTATTTCAGAGCTCTGTTGCTTTGAGCCCAGACCATTCTAGCCATGAATATGGATGAACTGGGCTCAAGGCAGCTTTCTCACAGTTGGGGAAAGTAAACTAAAAGAGGGAGACAGAAGAGGGAGAAAGAGAGAGAGAGAAAGAGAGAGAGAGAGAGAGAGAGAGAGAGAGAGAGAGAGAGAGAGAAAGATAGAAGAGAGAGAGAGAGAGAGAGAGAGAGAGAGAGAGAGAGAGAGAGAGAGAGTGTCACTGAATGCCTTCTTTTGGAAATGGAGCTCTTTTCAGTTCGGGCCTTCTCCAGAAAAGGCTCACTCACACTGCAAGATGACAAGATTTAGGGATTAGGCCAGCTCAGAGCATTGTCTTTGGTTGCATTTAAGAGTCAATGTACATGACTATATATCTCTCATGCACGTGAGCCATGATTTGCAAGACAGAAGTGAATAAGGGTGGAGACATTGCACTGAACATATGGCAACGGTCTGAGTTGAACATACTGAAATGTTAGGGGTGTACTTTACACTTAATTAGTCATAGAGTCTGTTTTTAGTCCAGTCATTAAATGAATCAGTAAATACTATACAGTAATAACACCAGTAAGCAGTAAGGATTTAACACTTTCAGTTTTATTTAGACCCTTTCCCTGTTTGAGTCCCATTGATGTTAAAATAATGAACACACACACACACACACACACAGACTTGATTTTATGGACTCTAAACACACTGTCTATAAAAAAAAAAAATACACAAATATATTGGATAAATATGGCTAGTATAAACTTTAACTGAGCTTTAAAACTTTAAAAGATCAGAAATAAAAAATTAAAAATCATTTTTGGAATCTGCATTTTCACAAGGAAAAGCCCGTGGCACAGGAATAATAACATTTGACTTAACTCTTGCTTAACTCTTGTTTTGTTCATGAAATGTTTAGAGTCCAAAAATTTTCCAAAACACATTAAGAAGGTTTTGTTACATGACTGCCTTAAATATAGATAAATATTCTCCAGGATAGATTTTATCCGGTGTTGGGTCTGGGATTTTGATTATTTTTACAAAAGACACGTCATAACTAGTGCTAAACCACATCCACATGTCTGTGCTACCCTAATTAAACGTGAGACGTGGGACGGTGTGATGAAATGTTTTAATCGAAAAGATTTTGGATGCACAATGACAACCAGTGTTGGTGAGCTACATTGGTCAAAAAGCTCCAGCATTAAAAGAAGTGAAATTCAGACTAATTAAGGTTAGAAGATTTTAAAAAATGGATTCAAATTTGGCTTATATCACCACTTGTGTGCTTCCAGGACATACATAATATATTTCAGAAGCACTTGACAGCTGTGTGTGTGTGTGTGTGTGTGTGTGTGTGTGTGTGTGTGTGTGTGTGTGTGTGTGTGTGTGTGTGTGTGTGTGTGTGTGTGTGTGTTAGGCAGCCAGCATGGGAAAGCACAAGTTGTTGACAGTGATATTGCACTTAAACATGCAAAATGTAAGCTCCTGGGGAGGAATGCAGCAGGGACAGGACCTAAAGGGGATCATATGGCTAAGCCTGCTTAATTATATGGGATAGTACAGGCAAAGGCCAGGCTGAAATAATAATGAGATGAGCTGCCACTGGCCTGGACCTAATTTCTCTGATCAGCGTTTGATGGTATGTTGATGGATGGATGGATAGATTGAAAGAGGGCAGGAACAAAAGAGGGGAAGAGAAAGGAGTGATTTTGGCTTTAGGTTTGATGATTTACAACAGAAAGATGAGAAAAGGTTTGGTCCTGCTTCTGGTGAAGCCTGCACTCAGGAGCTAGTCATTTAGTCTGGGGCCAATATTTTTCCATAAACTTTTATTCAGACTTAGTCACACTTCCCCTGACTCATGTGTGTGTCACAGCCAAACTCTGCACTACAGCTATGGTTAGACATACACGCACACATACAAGCACACGAACACACACACGCACACACACACACACACACACACACACACACACACATACACACCTACACAGACACACACACACACAATTATTTTACACTTGCACACTTTCCCCACTACACTTTCATTAATACCAGTTAACAGATAAACACCCAGCAGTAGATATGAAATGTTATATCTTACCAGCTTTACATCTGACCTGTTACTACTTTTACCTGCACACATACTTCCAAATGCCATTCTTACACATGAACACACACACACGCACAGCGGGGTCTCTCATTAGAAGGGGTGTCAGGGCTGTGTTGAGTGCATGGCTTGCTTTGAGGAATGCTGTGAAACAGAAGTTAACACAAGGCTTAGCGAAGGGGTACTCTGGGTAGCGAACCCATGTCCTCCTGATGTTTTTGTCCAGCAGCCAGGAGCTGAACAGTAAGTCCTGATGCCATAACTTCCTCACAGTTGTCATGGCACTTAGCTTTCATTAGAAAACACGTGAAATTCAAACTGACAGACATACAGCCAAAAATATAGTTTTAATACATAAAACCAAAGAAATCATTTAAAATATACAAAATCTTATAAATAAATTAAATAAATTTAAATATTCCAAATGGAGACAAGAAGCAAATGTAAAAAAAAATAATAATAATTACTTGGTTGCATAATATGGACAAAAATCATGTGTTAAACAAAGGAAAACAAAGAAAATAAAAAGATGACGAAGATGAATAAGAGGTCACAAGTAACAATAAAAATATGTATCAAAAGATTTACAAATGTTCACAGACAGTACAACCCACATGATCGGTGGAAGCCAGAGGCAAGAACAGCTTGTCAGAGGACATGAGGGCAATACAGTTTTTAAACAAAATCTTTCCATGTTGGTGACTTTCATTTTCAGTTTTGTTTTGACTATACAGTTATGTTTTTATTTTTTTTGTTTTCACTCTTAAAAGCTGCCTCTTCAAATGAGTGTGCCTCTTCGATGGACGTCTCTGACCCAGGATGCTCCGTCAGCACGGCGACAGCCCAGCGCCCATACTGATCACCACAACCCCTCTGTCCGTCCGCTGGTTGGTCTGGTTGGCAGCTCTGAAAGCCAGAGGGATTGGGGGGTGGGTGAAGTGGTTTGGGTTAAATCAAGACCCCGTTTCCCCCCCAAAAAAACACTCCCCCTACCCCTTACACCCTAATGACTGGCTGTGGCGGCCTGACCCGGTTCTGGCTCAGGGGCTAGAGGGCCACAACGAGCCTCGCTAACCACATTCCCATGGCCCAACGAACACAGCCCCGTCATTATGCTTTAATATCCTATAATATATCCCCTCTGCACCCCCTCAAAGGGGCTGAGGCAGGGGGATTCTGTCCCTGCCACAAATAACAGAGGACACCTAATATCCCCCCTTGCTAAATGTGCGCCCAGACCAGTACATAGCTGCCTAACTGCTCACATCCATTCCGGCTCAGCCCGCTAAATACGGGCTAGCGAGAAATGTCATCAACAAGCAGCCATTTAGGTAAGCGGCGCTGGATTTCACGGTTACAAGCGCTCAAGTGATTATAGTTCTTGAGGAATTTGAAGAACCAGGATGAGTGTTTTGTCATACTTATGAAGCATTGTTAAGAAATAAATCATTTTTATTTATATAGCACACTTAAAACAATTAATATATGTAAACTATGTGCCACCACACAGTCATTAAAATATAGATTTTTTAAAATGCAGCATTTAGTCTTTGTCTAGCATTAAAAAAAAAAAAAAACAATAATCAATAAAAATGCATTTTGAGCTTAGATTTATGCATTTTGGTCTTGGAGAAACCTATCTGATGCCAATTGGTAGGTTAATCCAGAGCAACAGCAAAGGTACATTCTCCTTAATCTTGAAGGAGGTGGTACTC
Source organism: Hepsetus odoe (assembly GCA_017165825.1). NCBI lineage: Eukaryota > Metazoa > Chordata > Actinopteri > Characiformes > Hepsetidae > Hepsetus > Hepsetus odoe. Next base: position 13,288,177 of record CM029367.1, read on the forward strand.
ATACAGGTCATAAAAATTTTATAAACAAAGCCAATGTTTGCTGGATAAGGAGGTAAGGAGGGAGTAATCAGGCAAGTTCCTAATCAGGGAAAAGTTTTCTGTTCTAACTGAAAACAGGCAGGAGACGATTCATTGAATCTGAGATAAAGCACATTATCGTACTTTTTCCATACAGTTTTTAAAATGTTTTAAATCTCACCAGCAAGCAACCATTTAGATCAGTAGCACTGGATTTTTAAGCAAAAGAAATGGGGGGACTGTAAGTGGTATTTTGACCTAAACTCATTCAGTTTTCTCTAGAGGCTGATGTGGCATCACTGCAGGAGACAAAGTGTGTTAACAATTATTAACAGTGATTTTTCTTTTTTCTTTTTGGCAAAAACGTGATACTTGACACTTTTCAGAATTTCAGAAGACAAAAGAAATTTCAGTCAGACAAAATGTTCATGCTTTTAGTCACATGAACAGATGTTAGGCTAAGAAATTACTGGTCTGGACGGAGTTTTGAGGAGTTATTATGACTAGGAATGTATGTGAGGGAGTGAATAAGATGTAAAGAGTTTAATAGCTGGAACGTATTCATTGCATTCTTGTGGATGTGAATGTGGTATCAGTGTATAGATGAGTGTCCCATCAATTTTGAGCAATTACACAGCTATGATTAAGACTTAAGGTTTATACTTGCCTTTGAATTTTGATATATCTGCTCTTGGCCTATCCATGCTTCCACATATAAAATATGTAATATAGTGTGTGTGTGTGTGTGTGTGTGTGTGTGTGTGTGTGTGTGTGTGTGTGTGTGTGTGTGTGTGTGGCAGTAGCAGCAAAGATAACCTGAATGTATCGGGTATCACATAGTGAAGAGCGCCATTCACTAAGACTGGAGCAGATAAGAGACCATCTCATGAATCCGGCCACTGTTCTGCATGAAAGTGCATGTGTATATGAGAGACAGAGAGAGAGAGAGAGAGAGAGAGAGAGAGAGAGAGAGATGGAGCAACAATGAAAAAGTGAGCCGTCTCTTTCTTATCCTCTCTTCTGTGGAGTGTGAGAAAGCAGTAGGCGATCAGTGCTGGGCGGAGTGGTCCAGCTTTAGCGTCACCTTAAAGGCCAACACATTTTAATTAGTTGGATAATCCAAGGGAAAAAAACAGGAGGAAGACAGGGAGTGAGAAATGAGAAGAATGGAAGAAAGACATCAGAGAGGGCAGTGCACTTTTAACGTTTATCAAAATCAGCAGTTGGTTCATGTTTTGCACACAGCGTTTGATATGCCCCGAAGTGACACTCCTGATGCGGTAAATGTTAAAAGGATTTTTTTTTTCCTATATCAAACAGTTCAAAGGAGGCACTGTTCTACTGTGGTCCCAAATCCCAAACTAGACACACAATGCATGTGCCCAACCTGCCACAGCCTTACTAGTTAGCATGCAGAGCATTTATCCACAATGGCTGGGGCATTACACTATGTGAGAGTAAATAGGGAACCAGAGATGAAACTGCTCCCCTACCAACCACAAGGTTGATTATAGAGGAGAAGCTTTTGCTAAATTGAGTCAAGGATCCTTAGACAAACTATGACCCCAGACAGTGAGACTCCTGTGGATTAGTATGAGTGTTGACCTCTGAGAGCAAGACCCATGCTTATCCTTTCTGACCTTTGACCCTGTGTGCCGCCAAGATGCAAGACACACACAGGGTGAGTCAGGTGTTTGGCTCTTGGATCACACATAAACTTACTGTGTAAACACTAATCATGGCTTACACTTCTGATTAAGCACAAGGTAGAAGAATCAGTTTGGTTCCCTACAGGACCTTTGAGTGGAATGTTTTAAAGACCCTGCTTTTAATGTTTCTTAAGGAAATCAAAAGCGGTTCTTCTATGGCAGTGGCTTTCAAACCAGTTCTCAAGTTGCTCTATCCATATGCATTACATGTTGGATTGCAGCAAGAATGTGATCACAGGGTCTCTGCAGACTGGGTTGTAAACGACTAATTTATTATAAAAACATTTGATTTTATGAATATTTATTGCTCAAAAAATGACTCCTTTGTGCTTAATACTCACTGAATAAACTCCCCTGTATGTGTTGTTCTCTTGCTACTTTTCATTTCAGCTGCAGGTGAATGCAAAGTAAGGGGAAAACAACCAGATTAAAGCACATAAGCGTTGATTATATGGCACAGGCTTGGTTTTAGTGACTGAGTAATACACTTTGCTGTATCTAATGATAGCATCGTGCATAATGCTGTTTCATGGGACCCCAATTAAACTGCATTACCAGCCATTGGCACAAAGTTTAAAGAGATGTTGTCACTAAATAGTCATGTGCTTGCTTCATGCAACACACACACACGCTCATGGGACTGTACAATACTACAGACCAAGTTACATCAGTAGAAACATATAAGAGTCATTGGTCAGAGGCTTCAAGACTCTTGTAATTGCTTTAGGCAATTGGTGGATGGACAAAATCTAGTAGATATGTATGGGGTATGGGGTGCATAGCTCTTACCTGCCATAACTTGGCTTGACCCAGCACAACACAGCAAAGACCAAAACACAGCACTTATTTTCACTTCCATGACATTTGTGTTGGCATCAGGCCAGGCATAGAAACTTTTCCTAAAATGTACTACTAACGGGACTTTACAAGACTAACAAGGCTTTGCCTTACCTTTCCCAGCTTTCACTTTTTCACATTTCCCACGTTCAAGCTCAACATTTTAGAACGGCCATAATCAACCATGAACCATGAACATGATTTGAATCAGGTGTGTTTGCACAGGAAAATAATCCAAATATGCAGGACTCAAGCTCTCCAGGACTAGAACTGCCCACCATTGCTCTCCCCCAGTTCTCTGATATAGGTGTTAAACACAGGGCATTTTGCTGTGTATGCTGGAATAGGCTCTGTACAAATTTGTCCCATTCTTAGACGTCTTGCCCCCCACTGACCCCCTTCCATGGTCAATCTTTCATTGGGTAATGGGCAGCTCTTGGCCTTGATCATTAGTCTTGTTAGAATCTCATTCCTGGCTCCATCTCCAAGATGGACCCTTTGGGAACAAGGACTGCTGAAGCACCTCCGGACCCTGACAGAGTCAGTGTGTCTGTTACCGCTGTGCAGATGTCCAGAGGGTGACATCAGTGCAACCGCACCCCATTCCCTTACATGAAACAGTCCTGCTGGCCCTCTCCAGAAGTCCCCAAGGCATGCTCCACTTTGGACAAGGAGCAGAAAATTTATAGCTCATCGTACAAAGTTCTATGACTTCATCACCATCTGAGCATTGCTCTGGCTTTGCAACACTTCAGATGATGAAATGATTTGTAAGCTGACACAAAGTATATTGACAACCATGACTCACAGAATGTTCAAGGCAAGGATTGTCTTTTTTATGAGGTTTATTATTTTCATTTCTTTGTTTTATTCTTAGACTTTCTGATGTCTGCTACGTTCTTTAAGGTACACTTTACCTCTCAGCATTGTCCTCTGAAAGCTGACCCCACACCCGTTTCTCACAGTTCCAGTTTTTCATCCTTCAGAATGGTCACAGGCAAGCAATGATAGAGCTATGAGAAACCTATGGGCTATAGAGCAGAGGAATCAGCGAAACTAAAGCTGCTTTGGAATGGGTTCCCTTTTCTCAGTTTTAGTGTCCATGGTAACCTCCAACCTCTGACCCTGAGCCCATCTTCCTCTTTGACCCTGACATGTCAACCAATGGGGTCACATTGTTCTCTCACTTGCTTGCTCCCCACTCTTTCATTGCTAGAAGATAAACTGGGTGCTCTGTTCAGTCCAAATGGCAGTCTGCGGACCCCAGTGACAACAGGACTGGGTCCTGTGCCCACACGCAAAGAAAGGCACACTGTTTTCAGTGGATATTTCAGATTCCAAAAGCTAGTACACTGTTACATCATGTTCATACAAATCTAATTTAGGCTTGGCAAATTGACGACTCTTTATATTCTATATAGACTTTCATGTGGTCAAATAGGACTATTGTTCTCAAATCTTTTTGTGCATTGAGGACTGTATGAATATCTGTTTCATGACAAGTATTTAGCCATGACCCAAAGGATGTGTAGCTAGTCACAGACTCAAGTATGGCTCTTGAACATTCTATCAATGCTGATTACACTGAAGACAGTAAGCTGCCAGTAAGGCAGTAAGGCCTACTTTAGTGGTAGCTAGAAACACTAGTAGCTACAAAGCAGTGCCTTGGTGTTGACAGAGACATGTAGGCAGCTGCCTTCAGCATTCTCTCCTTGGACGCAAGAGTTTAGAGCGCATGTTGAGGCATGGGGGCAAGTTCAGGAATGGGGACAGAGCCCAGGTAGTATAAGCACGGTATTAGCATGTTTCTAATCGTGCCACTGGGGTGCAGCATGACCCACTATCTTTAGACATGCCTGAGTATTTTGGGAGTTGAAGTAGAGGCCTTAATTTACCTCTGTGTATGTATTTCTAGAGTTATGGGCAGGAAAGGATTTGGGAAGGGGTATCATGTTGTGCATGTCTAGACAGCAGCAACTGTCACTAACAGCATAGGACTCACTATAACATTAGTTTACCTCAGGTCTGCATGATGTATACTGAACAATTCTTAATAAATCCTGAGTTCTTCTCTAGCAAGAAATCAATTTTCCTAGCTTTTAATGAAGAAGGCCATCAAACTATGCAGCAAGAGTATAAAACAAAATCTTCATCACAGCAACCTTTAGCAGGATAGAGATGTTCTTGGTGTTTTGTACAAAACAGATTTTCCCTTAAAAGGAGCAAACCTTACACTGCAAAACAGTGTGCCAAACAACTTAATCACAGTATCTGAATAGATCTTTTAAAACATCTGGTCATAAACAGGCTACAGCAACCGTAAAGGTATATATGTCTACATTTTTCCATATTACAGTGCCTCAAGGGTGCAGAAAGTATTGTATGAGAATTTACCAAAATACACACTTCTCCTATTACTATCATGTAATAATAGCCATGAAAGTAAGAAAAAGTATGCAAAAAAGAGAGCTGTGCCTGACAGAAGATATCTGTGCACAGACACACACAAACATCCTCTCACAGAGAACCCATAACAATTTCCCATGTTACCCCACTCTTAGAAGCACAAACACTGACCCACTCACTCATTAAGCCACAGGTCAACCTGTGGGTCAAGGGTCAAAGCTCAGGGCAGTTCCAAAAGCTGGACAATAAGCCTGAAGCCACCTGGAGTAAATCAGGGTCTCCTTTTGCCAATCGCCCGTGACAGAGACCATTACCAGAGCCAAATAAACAGGGCACGGAGAACAGCTAGGGCTTGTGGGTAGCTCAGAGACATACATGACCCCTTCAGTGGCCGAAAGAGCCACATTTCACTCTGCCCGGGTGAGTTTTCCGCATGTGGGGGTGATTAATGGAGAAGAGGGGGACAGAGCTGGGGGGCAGGGACCAAGGGAAGGGACGAGGGGAAGGGTCGATTCGTGAAAGGAGAGCTTTGTTTTTCTACTCGTATTTCATGGGTCAAACTTCTTGTTTGTTGGTTCAGGCCAGTCGGTCGCCGTGGATCTGCAGCAGGGGTTGTCGATGGAAAATCTTTTTCTTAAATCCCAACTGACATTTGCTTTAGGCCAAGATGCTGGGGTAGTAATATTAAAATGATGTTTTGGATAATGAGGCAGTCGCAGCCACACAAGATGGAGTAAGTGTAAATGAAATGTTTTGATGATGGAACATCAGGGAGGTTTCAATCAAGCCTTTTTGCATGTGCTTGTGCTTGCAGGCTCTGGTGGCACAGTGTGTGAGAATGCCCAACTTATTTGACCAAGCTTGTATGACAGTTCTTGTGCGTGTGGAGGAGAAGGGGAGATATTGGCATATGTACCACAGAAGGGGTTTCATGACTTGTTTTTGGTCACTCTCACAGGCCAAACCTCCTATAACTGAACCACCCTGTTATTACGGTGACAGTCAGGTCCTGTTAAACCCCAATCACCCGTGATAATAACAGTTTTAATAACCCCAGCTCACAGTCATATTTCACCCATGTTTTGATGAGTATGCCACTCGAGAGTTGCGACCACGGAAAAAAAGAGTCAGGACCGCGGCCCTGAAATCAGAATTTGAACTTTGTTCAGAGCCCCTATGTATTTATTTCAACCACACTGCAGAAATGTGTTTGCTGAGATATTTGTGTTTTCAGTCTGCACTACACAGGCTTGTAAAAGCTATAAAAGCGATTTTGTCTTTTATGTATTAAAAGTTCAGTCTTAAACTTAACTAAAGTAAAGTTTTTCTTTGCATGGAAGTACTTCCAGCTGCCTTGTTCAGAAATGTTTTGGTCCACAGTTTTTGCTACGAAGAACGATTACATATTTATATAACCCACCAATGTTAAAATGTAATATCACATACCATACAATCATAGCAAAGCCAGTCTATTTGAAATATCTCATTTTCCACTGGAGACCTGACAGTCATTATGTTCAGGCCCAGGCACAGCAGCAGGCATACAGTATGTGAGGTACAAAGCCATTCTTCTCTTCTGGGGTAAAGGGGTAATTGCTCATCTTTACACATTCCATTCCTGTGGGAGGTAAAGTGTACAGCTTTATCCAGAGCACAGGCCCAGCCGCAAGTAGAAAGCTCAGGGCCTGGGAATCCTCTGTTGGTCTGGTCAGCCACATCACAGCAGAAGACCTTGAGCAGGTCGGGCCTCATTAAAGGCCCTCAGAGAGACAGAGACCTGTGGAGAGGAGTGCAGAGCACCAGCCTCAGTTACCCTTTCATAGCCTGCCAGACTGTCTGAGAAAGATTATTTCCAAATGGAGCCCCTGACAAGAGCCCTGCCCTACAAAAGCAAAAGCAGTAACTAAACCAGCAGTAAAATTGTTGAAATCAGCTTCAAAGTTTGTTAATGTCTGTCCAAATAGGCTTTAGATATTTAAATGATATTCCACACATACATCAGTCAATTACTAGTATTTTTATACATTTTAATGTCATCAGATCTGACAGTACTTTGTAATGCCTTTGTAAAACTAAGCATACACAATGTGTCCAAATGTTTGAGGACCTCAGACCTCAGACATTTCCTCTGAAGTCTGAAGAAATATTTTTTCTGAAGGTTTTTCCAACCTGTGCTCCAGTATCAGCCTTTGCTCTTCTGGGAATGCTTTACATTAGATGCTGAATCATTTTAGCATTAGTGAGGTCAGTCAATGATGCTGGATAATTCTGGATCATTCTGAAGTGTGCCAATCCTAAAAGCATTGGATGAAGCTCCATCACTCTAGAGAATGCAGGACCACAGCTTCACAGTCCAAAGCTGGAGCTCTGCACACAAAACATGACACTTTGTGGGCAGCAGACCATTCATATGTCAATGCTTTTCTAAAGAGAATATATAAGCTTTGTATGCACAACTGAATGCCTGTGTAAGCAATTAGTGGAGCTTAACTGATTAATTGAGGGTGTATCTAGATCCTTTGGATACTGTAAACCAGAATTTCAGAGACTTTTATTTTATATATTTTTTTAAACAAATGCATTTATTGTTGTTAAGATGTTTTAAAAATATATATTCCTCCTGTGTATTGCTTTATGCCTTCATAAAGCTGGGTGTGACAGAACCTGCTTGATGTGCTAATATTGAAATTGATTCTTAATCTAATTAAGCCTTATATAAAATAATTTTATGTCACATTAATTGAAAATTATTCCAGTTTGGCATCTGCTCCACTTAAAAGTATTGAAAAGTCATGCACCACGTCTTTACTGACTTCCTCCTTAAAGAAAACAGGGCCTAAACCCTCTTACTCTCTTTTGTTGAAGTGAAATGATATTCTTAAATACTTTCAATCTTAGATCATTGTATTTATGATCTGTGAAAGCAGGCATTAGCATCCTAGAGTTTTTAAACAATGAAATGATTTAGAAAAGCCATGAAGGTTGCTCTACAATCCACTGCAAATCACTATGTTATTCAGTGAAACTGCTTATTGCTCCTTGCTACTCTGAATGAATGATACAATCATTTATTACAATCACTAAAATACATTTATTATGTTTTATCTAGGCTGAGGAATGTAAATGGGGTACTGTCCTTCTAACATTTTCCAGCTTAATACACTGTGCTTCTTTCACATTTCTTTCTTATATAAACACTTTCCCACACCTGTCTCACACTTGTGACTAAAGGGACAAAAGACATGCCTTACAATTAACCCTGGCATTGTGTTTCAATCACATGAGAGGAGGACATATATATGTTTAGGGTCTTTGTTTAAACCTGAGTTAATATGTTCAGAGCCTTTGTTAAAACCCTAGGAGAGTAGAATTTTATGGTTAAAAAATAGAATCAGATATAATCCCAAATAGACTGGACTGGTAAGCTTTAAAAAAGGCGTTCATTTCTCTTATAAGTATAGTATATAACAGACGCGCACATTTTCTCTTCATTAGATGTGTCCTCTGTGCTGACATTTTTTATCCAAATGACCACTCCCTTCATTGCCTGTAGAAGTAAAGTGACCTGTGGACAAAAACATGAGCATGTCATTATTCAATAAAGTGCATTGCTAAAAATTAGTTGCTTGCTTGCAAGCATCATTATTTTACTGGTTTTGGCATCACTAATCCTAACGCTCACTGGTGCACTTATGAGCTTTTCATATTAACATTTTTAATAAATGTATTTACGAAGACTCTTTAAGGAACCAAAAGTGGTTGTACTGTGGCATTGCTCCAATAAACTCTTTTGTCACCTTTATTTTTAATAGCGTAATACTATTCATCAGTTTCTGCACATGTGGTGGGTTAGGCCCATTGGTCTGCAGCAGCACTTCCATAACACATGCACGTTAATCACCCAGTCACCCTGCCATGTGAGGAACAGAGTGTGAATTTTTGCTCTCCCAAAGCACAAGGTTACTAAGCAAGAAGACAGGAGAAAATGGGTCACTGCAGACCACATGGAAACACCTGAAAGGAGTTGAAGTGGTTGTGTTACTGTGCCCTCATGGGAAGGTTTGTGTATCATGTCCACTTTGGATTTCTTTCTCTAATTCAACATTCTGAATGAACCTATGTTTTTGCTTTTGGTTTTATACAAGGCCCAGACTGTTTTCACTGCTCACCAAGCCCTGTCCAACTACAGTATAGAAAACACGAGGAGGTGTTCAAATATACTTACACAGACCACATCAACCCATGCAAAATACCAAATCAAATAAATAAATAAAGCAAAAATCAAACACTGCTCCATTATAATGCAAAGAAATATATTTGGGTATATCTTACTGTGTTCTAATAATATATTTGCTTTGTTAGAGCATAGTAAGATATACCCATATGTTCTTTTTCTCCAATGTATTAAACTATGTGCTACAATATTCAGAAATGTATCTATTTAAGAGTGTTTTCTGTTGAAGATGTGTCATTTTTCTCTTACAAAACGTATAATGTGACTGGGAGTGTCTTTTGCACATTAACCTGGATGTAAATATGTAATTTCTTCTGTAATTCCTTACAAGTTAGCAAAATGCAAAGCAAAACCATACCGCCTGAAGAAACAAGAAACACACTGGCATTCCAACCAGCACCAAGAACCAGATCACTTTTGGTACAAAACATAAACCTTTGTCACTGTGTGTTGTTAAGTTATTGGATGTTTAGATTATAAGAAATAGAAAAGTGTGAAATTTCATTGGTTTCCTAACAGAGATATAAACCATTTAACCATAATAATGTGTAATATTTCCTTTTATGCCACCAAAAAAGCTCTGAGCCACCAAGGCTTGGACTCCACAATACTTCTGATGGTGTTCTGTGGTTCCTGGCACCAAGACATTAGCAGCAGATCCTCTAAATCCTGCGAGTTGTGAGGTGGGGCCTCCATGGTTTGGACTACTTTGTCCAACACATCCCACAAATGCTTGACTGGATTGAAATCTGGGAAATATGAAGGCCAAGTCCACATCTTGAACTCTTTGTTATTTTCCTCAAGCCATTCCTAAATAATTTCTGCAGTGTGGCTGGGAAGAAGCCATTGTCATTAGAGAATACAATTAACATGAATAAGGTGTGCTTGCAACAATGTTAAATGAGTTTTCATAGCCAGTCTTACCTGTTTCAATAATTTGTGTTACAGTAGCTCTTCTGTGGGTTTAGACCAGATGCATAAGTGAGCATTAAGATTTATAAAACATTGAAAGCCATAATAATGAGTTAAATGAAAGTGAAAGGAAAGTCACAGTTTGTTATATTTGGCACTCAGTGAACCACAATGAACTACATCTTCTGCATTTAACCCCTGCACACAATGTGGCAGCCATATTCAGCAGCTGGGAAACAGTTGTGGGGTGTGATACCTTATTCAAGGGTACCCCAGGGCAACCTTCTGATCCTGGGACCTATTCCCTAACCACGAGGTCGTGTCAGTGTTAATCAGTTAATCAGTGTTATTCACTTCATCTGTCAGTGGGTTTAATATTGTGGCTGAAGTATTTGAGCAATGTCAGTGGTTCACTACTACTAAATACTTCTCTACAATGTAAAAACAACATTGGTGAATAAACGATGGTGGTTGTAATGTCCATCATGTGCTTTTGTTATATACATTCCTTTGCACATGTCAATCTCATGAACAAAATTATTTCTCAAATGCTTTTGAAGGACTCCTACTCCTTCCACCCATTAGCATTTTTGCCGGGCTCACTTTTGTCTTTTCCTTAGCTGCGCCCACTGTGCCTGTAGGAATGCGGTGGTCATTAATTCTGCCGTTCTGCCCAAACATAGCTCCCGCGGGTGGCCAGCAGTGGGAATCGCTCCCATCATCCCCCTCATTATCAGTCTTCCTAGCGCCTGCCTCTGTTTGTCTGTGCTTACACGTCCTAAATGTGCGCTCTCATTTGCATCAGGGCCCTGAGCCGGGTCCTGCCGGGCATTATCGGGTCAGACAAGGGAGAGAACGCCTCGCTTTTGTGCAGCCCCTTTTACACATGCAAAGCACGGCTGCATTAACTTTACCCTAACAACCCAGCAGCCCTCCCCAGAACCACGGACTGGACAGTGCTGAAAAAAATGACACCCTCCCCTACCAACAACCACACCAACCCCATCACTACCATCCATCTGAAGAGAAGCTGAGCTTGATCAAATCTCAGGTCCAAACTGTGCCAAGACTGTGCCAAAGTGGTGCCAGTCTGTGCCCTCCTACACACCACAGAGCCGTTAGAGTGACCCCTCTTTGAGTAAGATGAAGTCACATGGTTCAACACTGAGCCAAACCCGAATCTCCATCTGCTCCATGTCCTCCATTATAGAGAGCTTTTTTTTCACGTTAAAGCCTGAAATTATTAAAACTTGAAAAAGAATGACATTAATACTCAATGTGCCTAATCAGCATGATTATAAAAGCAAACATGTCCCATTAATAAAACAAAGCAGATTAAAGCTAGCATGAAGCAATGAAGAAAAAAATATCTTTAGATTTGATTTGTGTCCTCTAATCTGCTACATGATGAATATTTTAAGGGATTTGGCCTCGGCATATCTATCAGCCATGAATCGCAAAGAGCAACTGTCAAGCTAAAGTTGAGAAAAGCAATGAAATAAATTCACAGCTCTTATTTTCTTTGTCAACTGATGTCAAGGGAGTGTGTTTAGACATTAGACAATATTGCTGAGGATGGATGCAAAACATGTCAGAAACAGAAGAGGCACAAATATGCATTTATTTTCAACAGAATAGCAGAAAACAAATGAAATCAAGAATGTTAAACATCCATATGGGCCCTATATCTGCAGTTGTAATTGATGGTGAAATTTGAATATAAAAAGTTTGCTCTTAATTAAGACCATTCTGACAGGCAGGCACAAGATGAATGATGGCAATAAACTGACATTATAAACGTAAGTGAAAATTTGTCATTGTGAAACATAACACAGCGCGAAACACAACAAAATGCAGTCTCTGCAATGTGCATATACACATGTGCAGCAAGGAGCAGCTATATCCAGTGCTCAGGGAGCAGTGATGGGTACAGTAACTTGCTCAAAGGTACCTTGGGGAAACCTACTGATCTGAGGATTCAAACCTACACCTTTCCGATTCCTGGGGCCTAGTCCCTAACCACCAGGCCACCACTGTCCCTCATGAAACATTATTATATGTGAATTTGCATGAACACCTCTTTTTAAAAATGTATGTTCATAGTGTGACAAGAATTTTTACGAGCTTAAACTTCAACATTTGCATCCTTTCATTTGATTCTGGCCATTCAGGGATTTTAAGTCCCCCATGCAGCCCATGTCTAGAAACACCACTGACCAGAGGTCACCTTGCCATGAACTCCCCTCAGATGACAATGGAGCACACTGTTGTGCAAATTGTATTTCTGTAATTCAGGTTCATACCCTCTCAATAACTCATATCCTAAATCCTTTCTACGTTATTAAAAGAGCTGTGTGAGAATTCAGGCCCACATTAAAATCCACAGCTGAATATTTCACACTTCCCCTACAGAATCCCCCTGCAGCACACTCAAACAGATGCAACACACAACCTGCACAATCATAACACACATGTTGAATTATATAAATGATAATATTTTAATATATTAAGCACATTGCATATGTATCGAATGTTGTGTGTGTGGGAGTCTTATTTTATTAGGAATTTTATTCCTAAATCCCATTTGGAGGGTTCATATGTAATTTGGTCTTCATTTAATTCCTCTCAATAAATGCATATGAGGTTTGTAGTCACTAACAAATAATTTATTGTAGATACTGAATCATTTTGAAAACATCCTTAAAATAATGCCAAAATGAGAAAGTGAGAAGTAAAGAACCTTTTTAAAGTTTGAAATCAACCTGATATTACAATAGATTTTCACATTCTAATTAAATCAGCTTAATCTAATCAAAATACATTTACTGTTTCTCCTAAGTTATGATAATTTTAATTAATTGTGACTATTCTTGTCATTGTGAGAACACACAGTGAACCACAACAAAATTGAACCTCCCATCATGAAGCGAAAGCATTAGCATTCACCTGTTCACCTCACTAGATTTACTCTCTCACTTTCATTTTATACTTTTAGAGCGGTTACCAGGGATCTTTTTTTTTTTTTTCTATTTGTTTTTGCTACAGATGTTCTTGTTAACACATGAGTTTGTTGAAGAGTTGGTAGAGCATATTGCTTGCCTGATTTTAGAAATTTACTACCATGATGTGGGGCATCACACTGGAAATAACCACTTTATTAAAGGAGCATCAGGCAGCCCCCCTGGGAATCTAACCAAATGCAAGTGCAGTGAGGTGTGCCACACATTCACCAGTACATACAGTACTGTACAAAAGTCTGGAGCCACATCTAATTTCTTTAGATTTTGCAATGGAATCTCCTTTTTGCAGAAATTCTGTTTAAGCCTATACCTTAAGTTAGACAGCTTTTGTGTTTTGCTTGAAAGATTCATTTGTGAGTCACTGTATCCTTTGGGCAGCGGTGGCCTAGTGATTAGAGAGTTGCCCTTGCATCGGAAGATTGTGGGTTCGATTCCCCACCACTAGGTTGCCCTGAGGTACCCTTGAGCAAGGTACCGTCCCCATCTCTGCTCCCTGGGCGCTTTCAATAGCTGCCCACTGCTGCACGGTGTTTGCATGGGTTAAATGCAGAGGTCCAATTTCATTGTGGTTCACTGTGTGCTGTGCTGTGACCTCGCAATGAAAAGGGTTTTCACTTTCACTTAACTAACAAAAAGCAATCCTCTGACACTGGTCAGGTACAGAGACTGGACTGAAAATCCGAAACGTTGTCCTTCAGGAGCTATTCCTCAGCAATACATGAAAATACAAGAAAGTCTTGCTCTCCAGATTGCAAAATATTAAGATGGGCAGTTTAAAACTTTTGCAGAATAAATTTTTTAAAGACAGTGGTTGTTTTCAGTCACAACTTTGCATAACAGGACAAAGAGGTTATGCAATGTGTATAATGCATTCACTGCTCATTATATGCATTATCAGGTGATGCATATGCAATCTTACCACCATCTCTGCCTCTCATTATGGCAATCGAAGCAAGGGGGGCGTCTTGATTAGTGATATAAACCAGAGCATTGTTACGCTGACAGAGTGACCTGATTAACGTATCAGCCTGTTTGTGGATAGATCAAAGCAGAGAGAGAGAAAGAGACAGACAGAGAGAGAGAGAGAGAGAGAAACAAAGCCAGGCGAAGCTTCTCTCCTTTCTATCTGCAGCACAGATCTGATGCATGAAAATATTTCACAGCTGACGAGTTGTAGAGGGGCTGAAGAGGGTGGACCACATTTTGGGAGGGGTGAGGGGCCATTCCAGAGAGTTGGAGAGGGGCTGGGGTTTGGAAATCCGTTATGTAATGAACTCTCTTGAGGAAGTGGGGATCAACACTAGGAGAAAAGAGAGGGAAAGTAGTTTCCTGTAAATGGGAACACATTTTTTTATGTGTCTTGCTGCTGTTACTCTGTCTTTCTCTCCATCTGTCAGCAGTCTTTCAGGCACTGTAAGTGTGTGAAGTCATACTGTACACATTGTGTCATTAGAAAATATAGTAATTCCTTTTTTCCCCATTTTTCTTGACTATGGTCGGTTTACAGATATCAGCTGTGTATTAACATTGTGAGAAGGGTTTATGGTAAGTGCAGCTAGAGTATTTTCATTTTTGAGAAAAAAAAAAAAACTAACTAAAGTATCTGTAGTGGACTATTCAAATGACCTCTTACGTGCACATAGTAAATGCATGCTTGTTCCTTATTACTGTATAACGTTCCACAGGTCATGGTTGTAGCAAAAAACAGTGCAGTTCAGACAAAGTCCAATTCAAAACAACAAAGTAGCACTTTTCACTGAATTCCTTAATAATGTAAGTAAGGCTCTGTGTTCCTTCTTCCTCTGCACACATGGAAATCTGAATAGGAGTTCAGCCAATGGGATGGGCCTGTTATCTCTGTCTGCATTTTAAGAAGAAATAATTGCAAAAACGTTAACAGTCTGGATCTTGTGAGGTTGTCAGATTTGTAGTTCATGAGAGAGTGAGGCTCCAGTAACACTAAAATGCTTGCACTGTTTCATAAGCTCCATAAAACAGGTATTTAGTTGCCTCCTTTGAAATCAGCAGTGCATGTCTGGAGCCTAGGAGGGCTCGGGAGGTCACATTCCTCTATTGCATTACTTCCACATCTCTGCCTTTCTGTTCTTAACTTATTACAGCATCTGTGAAGTCCCTCCTTAAATTCCCCTATTATATTCTCCCATTTCTAATCTGCGGTGCTCGATTCGTCCTGTCTGCAGAAGTGGAAAAAGCTTTAATTATGGGTCACTCATAGCCATCCCACCTTGCAGCTGCTTTTTGGTGCACCCGATAAAGCTGAGTGAGGGGTGAGAGGAGGGAGAGAGAGACATTGATAGAGGGTGAGTGAGTGAGAGTGAAAGAAAAAAAGAATGTAAAGCTCTTCTTTGGGCACTGGCTGACTTTGGCTCCATTCACTGTCAAGATGATCCTACACTGCTTCTACCTTGGAAACTGGTCAGATATGAGGACTTAACTGAAAATGAGACACAAAAACTTTGAGAGTCCTTCAAGAAACCTGGTGAACTATTCCTCAGCAACACATTAGAAATACAGGAAAGTCTGGATTTAGGGGTGAGACTTTTGCACAGTATTTAAATGGTATATAGTATATTTTTTAGAGCAAAAGAGAGAGACAAAAGACATAGATTTTGAGACGTGCTCTGCAGTCCATAATTAATGGACTCTGATGGAGGCTGGACAATAAGGCCTTTTCAGTGGATTGATTGAGGCCCAGTTCCTCAGGGCGCATTGTTGCCCCATCGTAACTTCTGCCAGCTGGGCTAGAGGGGGAACCTCGGTCCCAGCAAGGGGCAAGAGACACACTGCCCAGAAACCAAGGAGGGGGAGCATAGCCCACTCCCTCCAAATTGGATTAGGTTAGCTAAAGAAGACTGGCAAGAAAAATGGAGTGAAAGGAGAGCAGGTTTGGAGGATGAGTGAGCAAAAGAGGCAGGAAGAAAGGGAGGAGCAAGGATAAAACAAAATTCTTTTTTTGGGACCATAACTACAGAGATATCTTCTGATTTTATCTTCCGGCTCATTTTTTCTAGGTGAGACAGTGCTGGGCAGCTTATCAGACAATTTTTTTTCATGTTTGTTAACCGGTTAATTCCCAGGCCTATTGCATTCTAGAGCTTTTGATTCAGAAGCCATATGGAAAGACTGCTCAAAAACGTATTAATAAATTAAAAGAGTTATAGCGTTAGTGATTTAACTCTTAAAGCTCAGCTCATTTCTTAACACTTACCCTCTTTTAGCTGTAAGGAAGAAAAGCTAGTGAGGGCGGGATGCTGGGGCTCATTGGTGGGTCCTGGTCATTAAAGGAGTCTGTCATTAAAGAAGAGAGAGAGAGAGAGAGAGAGAGAGAGAGAGAGAGAGAGAGAGAGAGAGTAAAAGCAGTCTTGAGTGTTAAAAGCTCACACTCCAAAACCAGCACCAGCAGTTATGCTGGAGTTGGGGGAGCTGAGGGTGGGCGAAGGGGGTAAATGGTCAGTTATGGCCTGTCTGGCAGAACGAAAGAAACCTTTAACTGATCATCACTCAGAGAGAAGTGTGTGTGTGTGGGGTATATGTTTATATTTTATTTTCTGTCTATGAAAGTATAAATGGATATATCTGATTATGGCCAAAACCTTCACTCATTCAACCTCGTTTGTAAGGTATAATTCATTTTACCCACTAGAGGGCACTGTTGCAGTCTGAGAGAAAGCAGTTCATGCTCTCTCTCTCTCTCTCTCTCTCTCTCTCTCTCTCTCTCTCTCTCTCTCTCTCTCTCTCTCTCTCTGTCTCTCTCTGACTCATGCTGACACACTGATGCTTCAAATAGT
>CM029367.1:13307621-13544337 GCA_017165825.1 Hepsetus odoe
TCTACTCCACTATCTTAGCTGCTTATTTTCACCAGGATTGTGGTACTTGAGATTATTCCAGAACTCATAGGGTGAAAGGCATGAAAATACCCTGGACAGATCACCTGTCCATCTCAGTGCAGGCAAACAGGCCAACACTCTCTGCAAGGGGTAATATCACACGTTCGACCCATCGATCAATTATATATGTACTTTATTGCGTGTGTGTGTGTGTGTGTGTGTGTGTGTGTGTGTGTGTGTGTGTGTGTGTGTGTGTGTGTCTGCAAGAGCTTCCCTGTGCGTGCATGCAGTGTCATGCTCTCCGGTCCCCTTCCTTCTCTCTCTCCGGCATGGTCCAACACTAATGGGATCAGGGAGCCACCATCACTAATTCAGACGAGGTCAAGCAGAGGTACTGCCAACTTTGGTTAAGTGCAACAGCGTTTCCCCCCTGTGGGACAGGTGCATTCTCACGCCATGATCATCATCCCCCTCCTCCAAATACTTTTTTTCTCCTTGTTCATCCATTCTGGCAGGAAGACCCCCACTCACTGAGGAAAACAGCTCCCTGCTAAAAGCCCTGCCGCTTTGGTCTATCAGGCTCCAGGCTTTAGCTGTAGGGCTGTGTCCAACTAAAACAGCAGACAGTCACAACTACTGCAGAGCTGCCAAGTTCAGCATGATGTTTGACTACAGCAACTGAGGGCTAGAACATAATCTCTATCATCAGGGAATATTTTACAGCTCCTCACATGAACTATTCATCCTCCACCTATAAATGCTTTCTTTCATACCACTGCTGGGATTGCAAAAATCCAGACCAAATTTTTTTTGCAAATGATTTTCATCGTGCCACCACAGAGTTGCTACATAATGCTGTTTCCTGTTTTAAGAGCCCTGGTGAGCTGGACAGTGTTGTTATAGTGTTTCCCAGAGTGGGTTTTGTGGATAGGTTCTAAGGGGTGTGCAAAACAAAGACTGCAACCAGCAAAATTACAAAATATAACATAAAGCATTTTGATCTGTGATAGACAATCACAGCAAGAGGGAAAAGAAAGGTTTACAGGACAGTAGTGAGACCATCTATGCTTTACAGGAAGGAGACAGTGGCACTGACCAAAAAACAGGCAGCAGAGCTGGAGGTGGTAGAGTCATGAGATTTGCTTTGGAAGTGACTGATATTGAAAAGATTAAAAACTAGTTCATTAGATTAGCTCAGGTTGGACAATTTGGAGACATAGTCAGAGATTGGGAGAAGGATGCTGAAGACAGAGCTGCCAGGCAAGAGGAGAAGAGGAAGACCAAAAAGGACACGCAATGGGTGAAAGAGCAAGATGGTGAATACAAGATGGTGAGAGAAACCATTCAAAAAACACACAAACAGCATTAGGCTGTTCTCAAAAATATTTTTTGGAAAATATCATAAATGTTGCCCAACATTACTATGCACTAAAACTGCATTTGTATTATGACTTTTTAGGCCTTTCTAGAACTAGGACAAAGCACAGATCACATAAAAGTTCTAGACAGGAAGTTAAAAAATGTCTTATGCAAAGCCCAGCTGATCTTTACAGATTATCCACATTTAAAGCAAAAGTATGTTTGAGGGTTTTTTTTTTGTGCAGTTTTTACATGCATTCATAACAAGCTTTAAACTGCCCAGCACTGCAAATCCATATGGCAGAGCAATCCTACTCATGCAATAAACATCAGCATGTTCAGGTGATACTGACATATGATTATATTATTGCATATGAAAGCAAGCTTTTGCATATGTGTGTATCTGACAGAATAGTCTCATAACACACAAGCACTCAGCTGCAAGAAGTGCAGCAAGAGGCACAAACACACAGGAACACACAGGTGACTGCTGGGAGCTGTTATTGCACCGGAAACCTGCGGCAACCTGAGAAGCCAACTTGAAAGGCAGAGTTCAGAGCGCAAATACCTATGCACACCTCTAAACGCTCACACACACACATGTAGATGTAGGTTTGATCTGATCTACTGAGTCAGGTTTGACAGTGTATGTGTGTATGTGTGTGTGTGTGTGTGTGTGTGTGTGTGTGTGTGTGTGTGTGTGTGTGTGTGTGTGTGTGTGTGTGTGTGTGTGTGCAGGCAAGTTAATCTGCATTTGCATCATTACACATCAGCCAAGTTTGTGTGTTCTACATCTTATTTACGCACATTGAGGTTTCTCAGCCCAACAATACATTCGCTGGCGTGACAGCACATGTTTAATCTCACCACACAAACTTCCTCTTGCTACACACACACACACACACACACACACACACACACACATACACACACACATAGGTTTGCACACCTTTTCAAGATAAGGAATCCTATGCCCTACATGTACTGTATAGTACGTGCAGAACCAGTCAAATAAAATGTGCTGGTCTCTGCATTTTTAGCATTGCCTCTGTTTATTCACTGAGTTTAATATGTTGGTAAGAAAGCATAAGATGTGTCATAACATTTGCAGGATATACTCTTTCCTGATCTTAAATTGGCCAAACAGTTATCATGCTTCAAAATGTACAAAGGATAGTTCTATAGAGAATTTGCACTTTAAAGATCAACACATCAAACACTTTAAAGATCAAAACATCAAAACTCTGTATTTACTTATTTACAGTAAAGCTTTAAACAGCAAAACCATATTTACCACTTTACACCTTTTAAATAAGCAGCCTATAGCATATTATTATAGCCTAAATTTCAGCCCAGTACCCAAAAAGGAAATGGTCTTACATGGCCTCAAATCCCCTCAACCCCTGCAACCCACACTCATAAGTTTGCATCAGATATGACTGCTCTGTTCTTGCACAGAGCAAACCTCTGTGAATACTCAGGTAAAACACATGTGGTTGCATCACTAGCTATACACTCTCTGGAACAATTTAAATACAGTTATGTTTGCAAATGAGCACACACTCACCCACACACACACACACACACACACTTTTACAAAGGACACATGCAACATGGAAAGAAGCTCGAGACAAAGACAGACAACAAGCCACTACCAGAGTTCTTCCCGTAAACCCTTTAGCTGTGTTTACAAAAAGGGCGAATGAAGCATCGGAGCAAGGTGTACTGATACTATCTCAGTATCTCCCTTCGTTGCTTCTCTGATGAGCCTGTGGTTAGATCAGCCTGCAAGTGTGTCTCAGCATCTGCAGCAGCGGTTAACGACACACACTGCTCAAAGCGCTAGTTTTGAAGTGGTTTCTGTGCGCTGCCATATGTGACTGTGACAGTTTCCTAGTTTATAATGATACTGTGGAACAAAATAAAAGAGTGGATCACATATGAAATCATTGCCTTGTGGTTGTGTTAGTAAGTATTAGCACTTTCTAGAATTGAGTTTTCAAGCACATAAAAGATTCAGCCACATTTCCTAAACCCTTAGCCACCAATAACAAAACCTAATACTCAGAATTAAAACTACTGATAATGTAATCATTTGTTTTCCAATTCTCTGTCAGTCTTGGCCTTTTTTCACAGTCTTGTCACCACTTGAAGTATTAGGTTTGGTCTGATTTAAATTGACCCTGGTCTGTTGAAGAATTAGGTGTGTGACCCGGACCAGGTTTTGGGGCTATTATAATAGCCCTGGAGTTTTCTAGGTATAAAATACATACAAAATATATACACTGATCAGCATTAATATTACAATCATTAACTAGTAGTATGTAGCTCTCCCTTGTGCCTCCAAAAATACTTCAGGGGAAAATCTCAAGAACTCCAAAGATGTGCTTTGGTATCTTGTTGCAGATCCAGCAGACCCTTGAAGTGTTGTTAGTTGTGAAGTGGGGCATCTATTGATCTGTCTCATTTGTCCAGCACATTCCACAGAGGCTCGATTGAACTGAAATCTATGGAATTTGGAGGCCACATCAACACATTGAACTGTTTCTTACATCAACTTTTCCTGAATGATTTCTGAAGTATAGCAGGGCATATTATGACAAAAAAAGTTTCAAACTTGCGACCTCTTGATCCATAGGTCCTTAGATAAGTACCCTACCACTAGACCACGTCCACTCCAAAAGTACTCTGTGTGTTCATGATGAGGTCTATTGAGAAACTCAAAATTGAAATTTTGACCAATAAAAGCAGGTAGTTTCTCAAAATTGAAAAGAAAAGTTCTCTGAAGCTAAGTCAATCAGTTCATCTAACATCACAGCAATACTTCCACTACTGCTCCACAGGATAAAGTGGATAACAGTGTGTTTGCTTTATGTTTTTATTAACATTGTTTTATTACTATCTTGTTGCAGCTATTTATCAGGTCTTCTGAATCGTTCTCATTTGAACCAATTGCCTGCACGTTATCACTCAGCACATCCATAAACCTCTTCTTTGTTCTTCCTGTTCTCCCCTTTCCTGGTGCCTCTTTGTCTTTCTTCAGCAATCTTGTTTAACTGACTGTTTCCAAACCACCTAATCTGAGCAGATCACTTCACGGATCACTTTTGCCACTCTTCTCCACCCAATCCAACCTGCCTGCACTCTCTTCTTCATCTTTCTTCTGCACTCCCAGTTAGTCTGAAATGTTGACCCTAACCTTCTCAGTCTTCTCCACCTCTGATCCCTGCATCTTAACCATTTTGCTGTCCTCCCTTTCATTCACAATCACGTATGTCATCTTTGTCCTACTGACTTTCATTCCTCTCCTCTCTAGAGCATATCTCCACCTCTACATGGTCTTCTCAATCTGCTCCCTACTATCACTAAATATCTCAGTGTCATCTGTAAACGTTATAGTGCATGGGGACTACTGTGTAATGTCTTCTGTCAATCTATCTATCACAACTATAAACAAGAAGTGATCCTCAGGGTAATTCTATCTCTATTTTACTGCATCTGTCACTCCCACTGCAGACCCCACCACTGTCACACAGCCCTCATAAATATCCTGTACAACTCATACAGTACCATAACTCCTCTCAAGGCACCTTGCAATATGATTGCAATATGAGAAGTCCACCAAGGCACAATGCAACTTCTTTTGAATTTCCCTATACTTCTCCATCAACACCCTCAGACCAAACATTGCATCTAGTGATTTTTCTTGGCATGAAACTGTACAGCTGCTCACTAATCTTCACCTCTTTTTTTAACCTAACTTCCACAACTCTTAGCTTCGTGTTATGGCTTGTACACTTCTTTTCCCACTCCTCAGACATCATCTTACTTTCCAATATTGTGTTTAACAGTCTTGTAAGATACTGCATCTCTCCTGAAGTATCTTTCCTAAACACCTCCATGTCTGCACAGGTATATCTTCTGGACCAACAGCCTTTCAATTCTTTGTCCTCTTCCTAGCTATCGTTACTTCCAATGTGCTGATTTTTACATTTACATTTAAGGCATTTAGCAGACGCTCTTATCGAGAGTGACTTAAAATTCCTGATTACAGGGACAGCCCACCTGGAACAACTTGTGATGGAAAACCAGTGGTGGTAGTGCTGGAGGTGGGATTCAAACATGTGACCTCTTGGTCTGTAGTCAAGTATCCTACTATTAGGCCACCACTACCCTAACTATGCTACTATACTATACTATGCTACACTTAATAGTTCACTATCCGCAGTTCATCTAACCTTCTCTCTTTCATTCTCTTCACTAAGTAGATCCATATTATGGCATACCCAAATAACAATTAAATATGCCAGTCAACAACAGTCCATTAGTTTTCAAGATGCTAAAACACATTAATGTGTCCCAAGACAATCTTACCCCATCACCCTGGTATAGCTGGGTTTCCAGTGGGCTCCATAATTATTTGGTGGTGAGGCATTGCTGCAGTAAATTATCCCCTGGTGCTACCCCTGAGGCCATGTGTCATGTTACAGTGTTTTAATAGAACCTGCCACAATTGTCTTGGCTGTACTTGTCTTAGCAACCACTTTTATTCATGAAATGTTATGTACTTCCATCTCATCGTATCCTACTTTGTCATATAGTTCTCTGGACCATGTGTGTGACCCACACTATATTTGGTCCTTATTAAAGTGTTGACTTGCAAACCAAATGCAGTTGCATGGTCCTGTGTTTGCCCTTTGAAAAACCAATGACATCAGTTGGCTGCTTTTCGTTGAGCAATGATGCTTTTATTTGTTTGCACAAAAGACATTGTAGTAAAAGAGGTTAGCACTGTGTGGTCGTGTTTTGCCATATCTTGAGCAATAGCAATCTGTAAGAAAACCAAGGGAATGTGTCAGCTTCAGATTTCAAAAATAGAAGTGCCCTAAACTTGTCTAAACTTGAACTTTGAAGACATCTTATCAAATCCATTACTGCCAAACTTTCACGTACACACAAACAATCACTTTGCCTGTTTTCCCAGTAGGCTCTTCACTGTTCTCCAACCATTCCTTGGTCAGAGAGGCCGCTATTGTTCCAGCCACAAGGGTATCGATTTTTACGGCTGCTGTGCAACAATGCACCCAAGCCACTGAAGCTCTTTATGAACTCTGCAGTCTCCCATTTAAGAGCACTAAATGAATGAGATAGGTAGTTGCACTTGAAAACCCGACCTTCAAGAATGGAGAAAAGGGAAAGTGACATGACAAAGGAGGCTGTGCAGTAAGCTTCCTCTTGTCTGAGCTCTAGAGAAGCCCTGGGTGCTGGGCTAAAGCTTTGATGTAGCAGCAGCCTGGGGGCCCAATGAAAGAGGCATAGAGAGGGTAGAGGGGAAAGGTGCAATAGGGTAGAGGCTGTTTAGAAGTGGCATGATGGTCCCCGGAAGTAGACATAAAAAGAGGCACAGCTGGATAAATGTGGGCAATGAACCCCTTTTTTCATGTAGACAGATATACTTTCATTGGCCAACACACAAATTTGTTTATCCTTAAAAAAGTTTATAGTGTTTACCTGGTTTATACAAAGAATGGAGCTTTGCGAATGGTTTAATTTGAGGCTTTATAACAATTGTATTCAACACAGGTAGGGGTCAGTACGCAGTAAGGAAGCAAGAGCTGGGTTAAACAATGGACTACCCATAGTTAAAAGACACAAGCATTCAGACATATTCAGAATTTAATAATATTCACTTTCTTTTTGATGTTTTTGTTCCGAATTGAGCCGAAGGTGTAGATCAATCTATGTAGAGAATAACTTTCAGCTCGAGGTCAAAACTAAACCTAAATTTGTTCTTTGGTGAGCTGCACTTCACTAGGTTACACTATGTGCTAACATTTTTTAAAATTTATTTTTAATTATATTATCTTAAGATTAATTATTATTTAATTAATCTATAATTAACCTTTGTTAAATTGACCTATATGTGTATATTTATAATATATTGTATCTTAAATTTTATTACAATATATTTATATTTTATATTTTGTCAGTTCTCCAACACATACTCACAGATCAGTACAGCTCTATGCTCAGCATTTACACATGCTTGCTGAGGCACTTCTGAGGCATACTCTCTGAACAGCTTCAAATAACACAGAATCAAAACAGTATCCGTGTGGGAGTGCAGACTGACAGAGGGGATGAGATGCCCTTGGTTTCAGTCAGGGAACCTTTGCTTTCTTGAATTGAGCTGATTAACTGATTGGCCAGTTCCTGGACACCGCAGTGTGTGTGCTGTCTTTCACGGAATCACTATGCAAATAAGGCTATATGTCTATCAGCAAATGTCCCCTGGTGCTCAGTTTGATTCATAGCATGCAATAACAGTGGAAAATCCTAGCTGTGGTCCTCGCCTCCCTCTCCTCTCACAACCTACTGAATCTTTCGTTTCTTGCTGAAAAAGGCAGAATAAGCTAATTTTAAAAGGAAGAAGTAAACCACTCCATGTTAATAAAGAAGACGTCACCAAAGATTCTTTTGATAGAGATTGATCAAGCAGACCAGATGACTTTGTTCTGCTTTTAATGATACAAACTAAGGTCACTGTGTGGCTTAACAAACATAAAACAATCCTCTGAAACTGCACACTGAAAATGAGAGCCAAAGACTTTGTCCTTCAGGACAACAATACATAAAAAAATGTAATGATATCTGGCTCTTTGGAAGCAAAGTTCTTGGTAGGATCAAGCACACTGTCATTTTTTTAAAAAGATGTTTACTCCATATGAGCATGAGAATTGACAAAGTTTAAATGGACAAATACTTCGCCTCAGATTTTTGTCTTTGAAGATCACAAATGATAACATCAAAGCATTTTTTTTTACAAAATAATAGAGCAAGTAACCATTACCCAGATTTGAAATTTTACAAATAATCATCCTTTTTTACTTACTTTTTTAAGAACACAAATGTGGTATCAATCTAAATCCTGGAATCAGCACTTCAAAGAAAAAGTCTATTCCAAGAATCTAAAAGCTTAAGGTTAATTAATAGGAATTTTCTTTTTTTAATTATTATTATAAAAGATTATAAAAAAATAGATGATGGGTTTTCAATGGATGTTAGTGTGGAAACAGTTTGGAACCCCCCTACAGGCCATTCATTTGTGCTCATCACCATCATGCTTCACCAGACATACAGCCCATAAACTCAAAATCACTTTCCAAGAGTCCAGTGTCATAAACTTGACTCCTTACAGCTCTCTCTAACTTTCCCGCCACCCACCTACACACAGACACACACACACACACACACACACACACACACACACACACACACATACACACACACACACACACATGCAAAGCCCTCAACTCACAAACACCCACACAGAAAGGACAGAAGCATTAAAGACAGTGGAGCCCCCCTTCCCTCTCAGCAGGATTTGTAATTTCCATTAGAAGAAGCGAGGGATGTTATGAGGGAGCGTGTGTGTGTGTGTGTGTGTGTGTGTGTGTGTGCGCGCGTGTGTGTTTGCATGTGTATGTGTCCTGGTCCACTACTGGGGTTGTAAACACTGTAAGGCTATCACCATGGCAGCCAGTGCAGCATTAGCAGGCATCTGCCGCCCTCCCAAAGCCAAGCGTCTCCTGTAAATGCCCCCAACCTCGGCCCTCTTTCAAATCACTGTTGCCCAGCACAGCAGATGTGCACAGCAGAGCCCCTTGGCCTTGCATGAGTGATCCCTTGGGTCTGGTGTGGCGGGGTGAGCATTGTGTGTGTGTGTGTGTGTGTGTGTGTGTGTGTGTGTGTGTGTGTGTGTGTGTGTGTGTGCGTGTGTGTATGCGTGTGTGTATGCGTGTGTGTGTGTGTGCATGTGTGTATGGGTGTGTGTGTGTGTGTGTGTGTGTGTGTGTGTGTGTGTGTGTGTGTGTGTGTGTGTCTGTAGCCCAGCATGCCCTTGAAACAATACTGTGCACCCAAGGCCTGTCATATGAGTTTGCAGTGTTTTCGCTGAAGCCCTGACAAAAGAAAGAGCGGGAAAGTTAGAGAGTGAATTGTGAGAGTATTGTGGTTGAGTTACTTCTACCTGAAGAACTAATGTAATTTAAAGAGGTGCCAAAAGTACACATAAAGCTTTTTAAGGTAGAAGTACAGATACTTCTGTACTAGAAGTACAGTGCCTAAAACTACTAAAAAAACACAAAAAAAAAAAAACAAAAAAAAAAACACATGAAGAGAAACACATACTAGAGAAGAAGCAAGAGGAACAAGTATGATCTAAAAATATGAAGAGAAAAATACACACATATCTGTGTTAAAATGTAAGGAGTTAAAATAAAAAGTCAGAAAAATAAATACTTAAATACGGATGAAGTATAGATACTTGACAACTATATACAAAATATATGTAATTTGCAATAATTAAAGATTAAAAATGCATTTTTATTCATAAACCTGTAACATCTGGTGTTTTAGTAGTTAAAGTAATAATTAAAGAATAAAATACATTCTTATGTAACCACAAGTCCTGGTAAGTGTAACACACTTTAATGGATTTAATGATTTTGTTATTTACGAAGCCATAGAAGAACTGATTTAATTGCCTAAAAACAAAAGATGTGTGAGATTAAACTTTATACCACCTCAACTTTAGGAGGTCATTCATGCTCATGTTTTAAAAGTGTTCTTTTAAAAACTTTTAATTGAAAAGCTCATTAGGGAACAAAACATTCTTCTGTGGCATCACATAATGTAGTCACACACACCGAATGTGAGGCTGGCATACATATGTCTGCTAGTTTACATTGCTTGTACGCTACATATACAGTATCTCACAAAAGTGAGTACACCCCTCAAATATTTGAGGTCTACAACACTGAAGATATGACACTTTGAAACAAGTAGTCCGTGTACAGCTTGTATAACAGTGTAAATATGCTGTCCCCTCAAAATAACTCAACACACAGCCATTAATGTCTAAACCACTGGCAACAAAAGTGAGTACACACCTAAGTGAGAAATGTCCACATTGTGACCAATTAGCCATTTTCCCTCCCTGGTGTCATGTGACTCGTTAGTGTTACAATGTCTCAGGTGTGAATGGGGAGCAGGGGAGCCTGTCAGTGCTCAGACCATACGCTGTATCAAATTGGTCTGGTGGGGTGGTGGAGGTGTAGTGGTAGGATAATTGCCTATGGAGGTTCAAGAGGTCCCAGGTTCAAATCCCACCTCTAGCACTACCACCACTGGGTCCCTGAGCAGGACCCTTAACCCTGAGTTGCTTCAGGGGGACTGTCCCTGCAATAAGGGTATGGAAGTCGCTCTGTATATGTAAATATAAATGGTCTGCATGGCTGTCATCCCAGAAGGAAGCCTCTTCTAAAGATGGTGCACAAGAAATCATGCAAACAGTTTGCTGAAGACAAGCAGACTAAGGACATGGATTACTGGAACCATGTCCTGTGGTCTGATGAGACTAAGATTAACTTATTTGGTTCAGATGGTGTCAAGTGTGTATGGCGGCAACCAGGTGAGGAGTACAAAGACAAGTGTGTCTTGCCTACAGTCAAGCATGGTGGTGGGAGTGTCATGGTTTGGGGCTGCATGAGTGCTTCCAGCACTGGGGAGCTACAGGTCATTGAGGGAACCATGAATGCCAACATGTACTGTGACATACTGAAGCAGAGCACGATCCCCTCCCTTCGGAAACTGGACCACAGGGCAGAATTCCAACATGGTAATGACCCCAAACACACCTCTAAGACGACCACAGCCTTGCTAAAAAAACTGAGGGTAAAGGTGCTGGACTGGCCAAGCATGTCTCCAGCCCTAAACCCTATTCTGTGGGGCATCCTCAAACGGAAGGTGGAGGAGCGCAAGGTCTCCAATATCCACCAGCTCTGTGATGTAGTCATGGAGGAGTGGAAGAGGATTCTAGAGGCAACCTGTGTTATTAATGGCTGTGTGTTGAGTTATTTTTAGGGGACAGTAAATTTACACAATTATACAAGCTGTACACTGACTACTTTACATTGTATCAAAGTGCCATATCTTCAGTGTTGTCCCATGAAAAGATATAATAAAATATTTACAAAAATGTGAGGGGTGTACTCACTTTTGTGAGCAACTGTACTGGTGCACTTGGAGTTATGAATTTTCCGACACTTGTACAAAGTGGTAAAATCCCAAAATAGTACACTTCATAGTGATCAAAGCATTGTTTTTTTGGACACAGCCATTACTCTTTGCAATTTTATATAAGAGTGGTACCTGTGTCCTGAGCTGTGGCATTTCAGTCCTTTTATTCGCTAGTTCAGAGGAAAATAGCACTTATAACTTCATTAATTTTATCCAGTATGAAGAAGACAGACAAAAGCTATTCATCATTAGAGTTGTTTATTCTAACCAGGGTCATTAGAGGGCAAATTCCAAGTACAAATAATAATCCATCATTTATCTTAACCCCTTATCCTGACTAGGATCACGGTGCCTATTCCAGCCCTCATAGCACAAAACACAGTCCATCACATGGCAGACACAAAAACTCATATACATACACAGTCACAGCTATGAACACAGTTCAGAAATGGGGTTGAACATGTCCCAGGCTGAGAAATGAACCAAGAACCTGGGTGTGAGGCAACAACACTAACCACTGCATCCTCAGTTTATATTACAGAACCTTCCTTAGTAAAAATAAACTACCTCCAAATGTGCCTTAGACAAGAATCAGAGACTGATAGTAGTCAAGGGGAAGAGAACATGAAGCACAGGTGGTTCTTAGTAGTGTACACTATTTTCTTGCTTTTCTGTGAAGTCACTAGCGTGAGACCGGGGACTCACTGGATCTTTCTTTGCTTTGGCCACAGCTGAACTGGCAAGCACATAAATGGTTTTATCACAAATACCCTGGGACTGCTGAGCTCCCTTTGACCATGGACTTGCACCCAAACATGCCACTGCTCCAGCACTACCCTGAGATTGTTTTGCCAGGCTGTATGCATCGGGCTTCATGTTATTGCTAGATATGAGGGTTATTTTGAATAGGGAAAATGTTTTGGAGTACAGCTGAGCTCAAGGCACAGTAGCAGGACTCACTTTTGGGTGTCTACATCTAGAAAGGCCACAAAACTGGAATTAAAAACAATTCTGCTGCATACATTCCCACTAATCCATCACAACCATACAATGACTTCAAGGCCAGGGCAATTGAAGGCCGGTTTTCCGGATGCAGATTACGACTAGTCCAAGACTACAAAGGGCTTTCAAGTGAGAATTCCTATTGACAGTGTAAATTAGTCAAAGATTTAGCTTTGTGTTTGGCAAGCTGGCTTGGGTCTGAATGAGGGCCTTTTTTTTCATAGGCATTAGAGTCGTAGCATGAAAATAGGTTAGCAGGCAGAGGCTTTCACTGCATGCATTGTGGCTTTCTGGCACAAGGGAACTAACTTGCCCAGTCCACACTGAACCCAAAGCTCAGCTAGAATTAATCTTGTCTGACTGATGTGCATTCATTTCCCTCCTGCTATTGATCACCACCTGACGTTTTAAGAGGCCCAGTAGCTAGCATCTGCCACTAACTGAAATGTACTGTACCATAAGCCTGGGTGGCATTTCACTGTTCTCTGGAGTTGAGTCACTGAATTCAGTTCCACAGTTGCCCGTGCTGTCTTGTGTGTATTACTCATGTGCTCTTCTGAATAGGCCACCAAACTGAGGCACTATGTATATGCACAAGTGTGTGAAGTGCATAGTGTGTGTGCATGTGTGTCGTTCCTGGGTTGAAAACAGGTTGTGTGAGTCTGGGGCCCAGCGAATGGCTGTAATCCCAGACCCCCATTCAGCAGCTGTGTAAAGGCGCTTTTATTAGAATCCTGTTCATTAGAGTGCGACTATTGATTCGTTCCCTCACACAGCGCAAAGGAGTGAGCGGGAAGGAAAGAAGAGATGAGAGAAAGCGAGAAATCAGTGAGCGGGATGAACAGAAGGCCAGGGAGAAAACAGTCAGAGGACTGGTGAATAAATAATAAGATGGAATGAGAGGGAAAGGCACAAAAGAAAAAGAAAGTGGCTGAGAACTGGAAATGCCAACCAGGCATTGGGGAGTTCTTGCTCACTTTGACTTGGGCTATGTCTGAAAAAGGCCCAGTTCAGAACATTGCACACTCTTGGGAATTTCATCAGAGAATTTGCAGTGTCTAAAAAGAAGAAACATCTACTACTGTCACAGAAAGATAAAAATCTTATCTTAAAAATAAGTTATAATAATATCAATAATATATATAGTTATCAGTTGAATAGTTTTACCTTCTTGGTTGATTTATACCATGCTTGGCCACTTTATTAGACATTCATGATATAAGTCTACCTTAAGTTGTATCATTTTGCTTGCAGTCCATTTGTTGTTGTAATTACTTGGCCATTCTCATTCCATCAGTCGAAAGGGGCAAATGTTAGTGGCACAATTATGTGTTATGCTGATACAAATGGATCAGGCACAAGAATGTTATTGGCTTTTAACACTGTGCTCATTTACTGGTTATTTTATTAAAACACAGAACTTGCTGGTATGATCTCTGTAGGTGTACGTTATGTTGTTCTCACTAAATATGGTCCACAGCTACAAAAATAGTATCTGTTAAGCTTATGATGTTCTTTTTCTATTTATGGATGGGGTGCAGGGTGGATGATAGTTTTGATTAGATAGATTCCCTGAAGACTGTAAAGCACCAAAATGCACTTAATCTAGGTAGATCTCATAAAATGATCAGAGAATGAAAAAAACAAGGAAAGTGAAGCTAATGAACCTGTAATTTCTGGCCATTTCCAATGAATAGTTAGCAGGGAACCATTTTGAACACATCATTTGTTTCACAAGCAGCTAGCTGTCAGTGGGGTGGATGTAGATGAGGCAGGCTGTGGTGCAGCTCAGTACAGATGCTTCTAATGCCTCTGAGTAGCGCAGCTCCCCTCTCTGGCCCCTATGAAAAAGCCCTGGCTCCTGGCATTGTGAGCCCCTCAATGTGCTCAGCAAGTGTTAGAAGAGCTCCTTTTCCCCCTGCGCTAGTCCTCCTTTACAGACCAGGCTTGAGAGCACCTTCCAGGGTGCTTTTGCTTTTGAGGTCTGTGCCGGGCCTTTCAGACCAATGTGTGAAGCAGCACTCAGAAATTCCTGTGCTCCTAGGGAGGAGGGGGGAAATGAATGTCTTCATTGGCAAGAAGACAGTTGCATTTCAGAGCTAGCCGTAGGGGGAACTGTTTCAGTATCCTGTGGCTGGCAGAGTGCCATTTTTTCCTGCCAATGGGGAGCCAGGCTTTCTTTCAGAGGCTTCAAAGCCAATGAATGGCTTGGGGTTGAGCAAAGGGGTCAGTTATGGACCTACAGGTAAAGTTATTGCAGATTAAAGAAAATCTTGGCCATTTAAGAGCCCTGTCAGTCACTGGTTTACCCTGGGGGGCCTGCAGGGCTTAGGTCTGCATCCAGCTGTTTGGCTGTCAAAGTAGCTTTATCATCAAATTATCAAATGAACACCTAGTTTAGAGTTGAGAAAAATATTTATTTAAATGGGACATTAGTGTAAGTAGAAATGAAGGGCTGTCACCTTCAGTTCTGTTTGGCGTCTTCATCTAGGCACAGCAGGACAATATGTAGATGCAAGAAAATGTTAACCTGTGATTGTCATTATTTTGGTGGCTTTTAAACTGAGGGTCAGAGGACAATGCTAGGGAGCCCACAAGGGAAAAATGTGATATATATATATACAGAACTGTGCAAAAGTTTTAGGCAGGTGTGGAAAAAATGCTGTAAACAAAGAATGCTTTCAGAAATATAAATAATGATTGTTTATTTTTATCAATTTACAAAATGCAAAGTGAGAAAAGAAAATCTAAATCAAATCAATATTTGGTGTTACTACCTTTTGCCTTCAAACTCAGCATAAATTCTTTCTGCCCTCATACAGAGCCTCCTGATCTCAACATCATCCAGTGTGTCTGGATTCACATGAAGAGACAGAAGGATGTGAGGAAGCTACATCCACAGAAGATCTGTGCTTAGTTCTCCAAGATGTTTGGAACGACCTACCAGCCGAGTTCCTTCAAAAACTGTGTGCAAGTGTACCTAGAAGAACTGATGCTGTTTTGAAGGCAAAGGGTGGTCACACCAAATATTGATTTGATTTAGATTTCTCTTTTGTTCATTCACTGCATTTTGTTGATTGATTGAAAATAAATGGTTAACACTTATGTATATGTATGTATGTATGTACACTTATGTGTGCCCAATACTGTATGTATATATAAATATATATATATATATATATATATATATATATATATATATATATATATATATATATATATATATATACACACACACACACTACTTTATTAGCAGCATATGATAACCTTTGCTTATAGAAGTACAGGAATACACATAAATTCACTCTAGATAATGAAGTTTTCCACAGTCATTATGGCTTAAGCAGAAGCAGAAAACAAAAAACATGTCAATCTGCCTCTGAACAGTGACTGTGTGCAAAAAGTAATGCAGTCTTTTCTTCTCTGTAGACACAAGAGAGCTGACTGTCTGAGCAGCAGGAATTCACTCATTCTGTTTCCTGCTGACCTCCAGTGATTCAGCCCCACTCTGAGTGTCAGCAAAACAAAGGTAAAGAGGTGAAAAAAGTGGAAACTGGGTGAGTGGAGAGAAATTGAGGAGTGGAGTGAGTGAGTGAGGAGTGAGTCAGTCATCAGTCAGTCAGTCAGTGAGTGAGGAGGAGGAGTGAGGAGCATGGGAGTGAGAAGGAGGAAAGTGGAGGTTATGGTGGGAGTGAGGAGGAGGGGAGTGAGTGAGTGAGTGAGGAGTGAGTGAGTGAGTGAGTGAGTGAGTGAGAAGGAGTGAAAGTGAGCTATGGTGAGTGAGTAAGGGCGTGAATGAGTGAGTCAGTGAGTGAGAAGGAGTGAAAGTGACTTATGGTGAGTGATTGAGTGAGTGAGTGAGTGAATGATTGAGTGAGTGAGTGAGAGTGAGTGAGTGAGTCAGTGAGTGAATGAGTCAATCAGTAAGTGAGTGAGAAAGAGTGGAGTGAGAGTGAGTGAGTGAGTGAGTGAAGTGAGTGAGTGAGTGAGTGAGTGAGTGAGTGAGTCAGTGAGTGAGTGAGTGAGTGAGTGAGTGAATGAGTGAATGAGTGAGAATAAGTGAAAGTGAGCAATGGGCAAAGGACAGTGAGAGAGGGATAATGAAGAGAGTGAGAGAATGCTTTTGTAAAATGTTATATGTGAGAGTATGAGAGTGAAATAAAGAGTACGAGTTACTGGGAGAAGTAAGAAGAAATAAGTGTGAGAGAGAGAGTGAATGAATGAGTGAGCAAACGAGTAAGTGATAGAGCACGTGAACATCACATTGTTTTGGATAAACTGTGACTGTGCGGTTCCTCTGATTGTTCCTTGGCAGGCTCCACAGGAAACCACAGAAACAGAGATAAAAGCAGAGGAGAAAAAACAGTGAGACCATGTTGCCCTTCCAAGAGGCCACACGAAAAGACCCATCTGTGTGTGTGAGGGAAATGAGAGCAGAGGTGACAGTCAGACAGAGAAAAACAGAAAGATGAATAATAATGACGGAGTCAGAGTGTACCACAGGGAAGGTGTTGAGCAGGCCAGAGTGAGCTCAGGTGAGAGACTGAGGAGTGAGGTGAGTGCATCAGACACATGTGGTTTCCTTTAAACACTATGCCCATGAAGTTAAGTTCACCACTATACACGCAGATGTGAGCACCCAAACAAGAACACTTACACCAGCAGGGGTTTACATCTGGTCACAGTGAACTTTGCTCCTTTTGCTCACTGACCTCAAGATCTTGTCCTGCCATTGTTCTCTTAACATGCAAGCACATTGCAGTGAGGAAAAAGTGAGGCTCAGAGGTTATTATAATAAAAAAACATGTAATTTATTTCTTTATTTGTTTATTGGTTTATTACATAATTAGGAGAATATTAACTTGGATGTGTGCTCAAGCACAGGCTTTTGTAGCACATAACTTGGTATAAGAACCTTAAAACATTTCTTTGTAAACGTTACACAATATCATGAATGGTTATGACAAACTATTTTCATTGATACGGCAGTGTTAATATGCTACTAGTTCCTATTAAGTACTGTCATGATATATTTTTGTCATGAGTTATTATGATGCAATATGAGTGTTTAAATGACAAGATAATAAGAAAGATCGTTTAACTAAAAATATATGTCACATAAGGCTTCACTGTCACATGAATCACAGAATGTGAACTAAATGCTCAGTACTTTTTGTTGTTTTTGCGCCATAATACATTATCGTTTGATTTATCCTTACTTGCTTCAGGGAAGCAAGATAAATCTGTTCCTGGTAAGTATGACTATGTAAACAGCTGTCCTTTCTGAATTTAATCCAAGATTAAAGTTCATTATCAACAATGATGGAATGGAAGAACTTCATCATTCAACCCCATGGTAACACCCAATTCTCTCTCTCTCTCTCTTCCTTTCTTTCTCAGCTTCTCTTTCTGTCAGCCTCTTTCTCTGTCAGAGAAACCTCTTTCTCACTTTATGTACCTCCCCTTCCTTCTTGAGGACACATTTTTGTTTATAAAAAGCCTGGGTAGAACATGGGACAGTACCGTTTAAAGGCAGGCCTAAGGTCCAAATCTTTCTGTTGAAAGCATCTGGGAAGAATATAGGTCATGTCTGAGGCAACTTTGATCCACCCAATATTTACCTGTTTGCTCAGACTGCCTGCTCTCATGGTCCTGCTTGCATTATGTTCGCATGGAGGTCATTTAGAACAGAAGAATGAAAGAAAGCAGATAACGAGTAAGAGAGAAGAAACTGAAAGATGTGGCTGGGTACCCCCGTTTTAGGTAATTACCCATTTTGTTCAGTTAGAGAGAAATGCCTTTGCATCTCGAGGTTGCATCTTGAGTTGGCTCAGGTTGGTGGTGGAGATGGGTGGGTAGATCACACCCCCAGTTTGCTGAAAGTGTGGCTACTTTATTGAAATAAGCCGAAGTAAAAGTACCTAAGCTCGTTACAGCTGAAGAAGCACATCCAGTGTCTGTTGGCAAAGGAAATTAAGTATGATTGGTATATGCATATTCAGTGATTTATCTCTAAAATGACATATATGAGCAACATCAAAGCAACCCAGGTGCTCAAACAACAGCATCAAGTTATAGATGTCTAGTACATTTAAAATGTTACTATGTACCATGTAAATAAGCAAATGAAAGCCATCTCTACCCAAATCTGGTAGTTGGATGTTGCTAGGATTTGCTGGGGGGCCATTCAACTGCATTAGGATCAAACTGTAGTTAAAAGGTGTAAGGCTGGGAACCTGTGTTTAAGGATTCAGGGCACATCTGGGTGAGGAAAACACTGCATGAACACTCATTTTGTTTCCACTGTGGAACAGATGGCTATGTGGTATGTCTATTCATTCTCCGCCAGCTAGTTACAGACTGGCATAAGGATCGGCTATAGATAACTGCAAACAGTAATCTGATTGAGGGAAACTTTGGCTTCAGGGAATGGTTAACTTGAGAGCATGCATTCTATTTCTCCTCTAAGATGGGATCCAGTTTTCTGTGTCCACATATGTAGAAGAAACAACGCGTTCTCTTTGCTAATGTGTTTCGCAGACATCTGTAGCTGAGGGCCATTAGCGGTCAGTCCCCATGGACGTGAGACATGGACAAAGCACCATCCCTCATATATGCACACACCTGGAGGAGTGATGTCAGAGCATGCAGGAGCATGGTGGTTCCATTACTCAAACTCAGTCAAAGGTGAGTGTTACATAAGTCAAGACAGCCACAGATAGTCTTAGCAAGCAAAAGGAACAGAGAGGTAGGAGGAGAGAGAGAAGCCTCAGGCAGTGAGTGGACGATGAGTATGATTAGTGAGGCAATATGATAGCCCACCATTGGACCTGCTTATGTCATCTTTGGGAGAGCAAAAGACAGAGAAGGAGCTTTCACAGATCTCCAGCCGTCCCCTATTGTTCCCACCAGCATGGAACGCTGAGCAGAAACAATGAACAGAGTGTTTGTGTTTACGTTTTCTGAGCAAGTGTGCGAAGGAGGGAGGAATGAAATGGGTGGGCTGTGTTGCGTTCTGTAAAACTTCAATTAATCATTGCTGTGCCATTTGTTTGTGGAGGACTTCTGTTACTTGACCTCAGCTAGTAGGGAACGGTTGCTCTCAAGCAAATGACGAATGCATCTGCCGTGACCTTAGCTTAATCCTCAGTCCTCAGCATGCCATTAGTTTAGTAAAGGCACATTATGTGGACTGCTTGTGGTGAGGCAGCAGTAGGCTGTAGGTAGATCTTTCTCACACGGCTCTTATACAAGACCACACAGGCTATTCATTCTTATAGCACTTAGAAACCCAAAGTCTATAAGTTCAGCAAGAACAAACAAACCTTAAATCATATGGCACTCCCTTCGCTGTCTAAGAGGGAGGACCTGATTTACTTTATGTAACAAGGGCCCTTACAATGTAGGTCATGGTGTGCTGCAGTGCTTTGTGCAGACCACTAAATATGTGCAATATATTTAGAGGCGAATAGAAAATGTTACATATATAGGAAGAACTGAAAGCAATGAGAGGCTACTCATAGTTCCTCAAATGTGCCTGTCAACGCATTTGGGAAGGGTCTAAGTTCCATGTCTAGCTTGCCATTTTTAGGAGTCTCTAATTCTGTCATGTAATTCTTTTTCAGGGACCAGCCTTATAAAATCCCCTCTATGCTTAACTATAGGTTTAGGATTGCAGTGTTAAACTTGGCTGCAAATGCCTCTTTGAATTTGAATGGCAGGGACTGCCTCCGTCGCCGCTGGGAAACAGGACAGGTCACTTGCTTTGACCGACAGGCACTCATTTTCCTCGTTTCGTTTGTGTTTCAGGCAGTAGCAAAACACTGGCTGTTTTTTCCAGCATAATTCATGGAGGGAAGGAAGACAAGAAAGAAAAGGATTAGAAAATATTGATAAGATGGTAGATAAAGGAGGACGAGGGTGGGGAAAAGCCAGAACAGTTTGAGCGTCTTCGAGGAAGAAGAAACTGAAATGAGTAAGGGAGTAATGAAAGAGAAGCAGTAAGTGAAACCAGTGTGGTGAAAAGCAGCAAACAACAGATGAAACAATATAGATGGAAATTGCAAGAGGGCAGTTTTATTGTATGAACATGCTTTACTTTGAGCCACAACTGAAGCACAATCTATTAGTTTCAGACACAGACAAATGCTGCAGTGAATATCTGCAGGTAAGGCTCAGGCCACACATCGACCATCATTGACAATCTATTCCACAGGAGAGCACATCGTATCAGTCAGAGATTATATTAGCAACGTTCCTGGCAGTTCTGAGAATGCCAGTCCATGCGCTCAGAGTTCAGTCATTAATATGCTGCCTGTTTTACTGTCAAAGCAAGGCTTACTGTTCTTTGTGCTCAAACAAACATATGCTTTGGCAAGTGCTTATTATCACATCACAATTTATTATTCTAAGCAGCCTCCATTCCATGCCTCTTCAATAGCATGTGGTATGAGGCAAACCCTGGGGGTTGAGTTCCAATGTCCTGACAGCCAAGCAGAATATGATGAACGGTGTCTTTGAAATGTAGGTTAAGTTACTGGGTGTTTCATCAAAGCGGCTGAGCAGGAAAACACATGTATGTCCACAAAAGAGGAGCTTTTAAGATTCTTCTAGGAGTAAAGTTTGGGCCAGACTAAACTCTATTCAGGCAGTGGATACACCAAAGGGCATGCGGTAGAGCTGGGTAAGCTTGCTATCACTAACACACAGGATAATCAAACTGTGCAGGGCTAAGAAAAGAAGCTATGGACATTGTTATGGCTGCTCTTGAAGCTAAACAGAAACACGGAGCGAGGCACAAACAACAACGCCATAAAAAAGTGCTCAAGATAAAAACTGGAGGTCTCCGAAATGACAGCCTGCACCAAGATTATGTTCGGTGCGAACACCAGGCCAGAGGGAAAAGTGGCAGTTGCCTTGCCAGTGTGTCTGCAGCAATGACAAGCGAGACATAAAACCACGGCGAGGGGCCACGCCCTTCATCCTCTCCTCCAGGGGCCCCCACTAGGGGGCCGCAATTCCCAGAATGCACCTCTTCCTGCCGCGCTGTTTCCGCAGGGCCAAAATGCTTATTTCATTCTCTCCCAGACGGTCAGGTAGGGCTTACCATGTAATGGCAGCCTCACTGTGGTCTTGGCGAAATAGACGGTGGTCAGGTTGACTGCTATAGTGAAGTTCAGCCAAGCTGTTCGAAGGAAAAGCCACTTTAGCATATTACTCACATCCTCTGGTGGCTGCAAGAGGAGTATGTACTTGCCCTGGGCCAGAAGGAGTGATGGATGACTGCAGAAGCAAAGCAAGATGGAGCAAACAAATTAGACGTTACTAAATCACAGTGGTCATGCAAGTGACACTTGTGAATGAAGAGTTGTTCCGTGAGAGGAGAAAGCCCATCGAGGCTGAGTGAAAATTATATGGAAACAGGTTGTGCTGTGAGCAGACATGAGGCAGAACTCTTCAACCCTTAAACACAAAGTATGTGGTGTGATAATGGTAGAGCACTATAGGGAACGTATGAATATTTTTAGTCATGCAGTCATACTTGAAAAGCAAATGTTTATATTGCTGTGGTCGAACAAAGCCACATGAACAGTAACTGTACAGGAAAAGTAATCTTTGGTTATCTAATGTAAATATATATTAATTCAAGTCAATTTGGTCCCTTTCCACTGTTATATTCACCATGGAATATTCAGTACAATGGGCATCTGTCCATCCATCCATTATCTGAACTGCTTGTCCTAACCAGGGTTGCGGGGGTGCTGGAGCCTATCCCAGCGCTCATAGGGTGAAAGGCAATGAATACAATGGGCAGCTTTAACAAATGAATATTGAAAAAAAGATTTGATTATATGGTATATTTGAGTAATTGTGCATTATGTATTCCTCTATAACATATTTTGGTTACTGGGCTATGTGTGTGCGTCATCTGTATCATCAATATATCTCATGCTGTAAACCAGGGATCACCAACATGGTGCCTGTGGGCACTAGGATGCCCCCAAGGACCACGTGACTCGCCCACGGACCTGTTCTAAAAATAGCGCAACTCACCAGTGAGCAGTGTCTAAAATTTAATTTGATCCTGTTGCTATTATTCTTTAATCACATTTGCATTTATATAGATTTGAAAATGACCATATCTATAAAAAAGCATTTAAATCATGTTTATTAAACATGAAGTTTAGATGAGTTTAGGTAACTGGTAGCCCTTCGTACGGCTCAGTACCCGTGAAGTAGCTCTCAGCTTCAAAAAGGTTGGTGACCCCTGCTGTAAACATTATCCATATTCAGAAATGGGACAAATAATGCATGTCCTAAATGTAAGTAGTAGTGTATTCCATTCCAGTACATATGACATATACAAAAAACATGCGGATAATTAATTCTTCACATGGGTAAAATTTCACTTAATCAGAGTTTTTTTTTTATTTTGTCATTATGAATCTAAAAATTGGATTTAGTGACAGTGACTATTTGTCATGGTAAAACACAGCAAAGCACACTGAAACAACACTAAATACCTTCTCTGCATTTCACCCACACACACAAGTGCAGCAGAGGGCAGCTATCTAGAGCGCCCAGGGAGCAGTGTTGGGCACGGTACTTTGCTCAAGGGTACCTCAGGGCAACCTGGGATTCGAACCCATAACCTTCCGATCACTAGGCCACCACTGCCCCATTTTAAGAAAGTTCCAAAGTTATTTTAATAAAGTTAATAAAGTTAAAGTAAACTTTCCTCATATCTTGCTCAAATGTTCCTGTTCCCTGTTCAATCCCCCTTCAAAAGATGTAAAGAAAAAGCACTGGCTCTTTGCAGCGATTTATGAGACTACTCAGACTTTATCAAGAACTTTAGTGTTTGTGAAGAAATCATTTCAGACTTTTAAGTACTTTCCAAACTTCTCGTTGTTTTCTTTTCGTAGACAATTATGTATATATATATATATGTATATATATATATATATATATATATATATATATATATATATATATCAACATTTGCCATTCAGCATGAATTAGCCTGAGATGGAGGTCTCATTAAGCACAAGAAAGTTGTAATCTAGTAATCTAGTTAGCTTTTGCAGCCATTTGCCCATTTTTACCATCTTCACTCCTTGATTCACATGTTGGTAGTTTTAAAGCTGTGTACATTATAGAATGTGAACTGATCGGTTTGTCTAGCACTTCTAACACACCCAATTAAAGCCTTCATACCCACACATGCACACTACTCTCTATGCGACCTTCACTGATAAAAGCTTATCTCCTAATTCGTCCTATATCACCTTGACCTTCTTGCACACCCTCTCAGCCTGTCTCCCCTTTAACCTGGACTGCTTCCCCTTTCAGTAACACAGTGGCTGGTGTTTGTAGAGGGTGACCCACTGTCGTTATGGCTGACCTCAGAGAGTGAAGACCAACGAGGAGCTAGAGAATATGAACATTCATATCTGCTTTTCAGACAACTCCCCAACGCTGACGCGTTCTGGCCCTTCTTGCTGTCATGCGCTTAGCCTTCTTTTAGCTCTCTCTCTGTCTCTCTCTCTCTCTCTCTCTCTCTCTCTCTCTCTCTCTCTCTCTCTTTCCCGCCTTTGTGCTGAAGCCTCGCTCCACCCTGCATTGCTTTCTGAAATGTCTGTGTTGATTTTGTCCTGAACATGATGATGAATGAACCTGTCCAAGTCTCACAAGGGTGTGCACAATGTACACCCAGTTAGTGATACATGCGCACGCACACACACACACACACACACGGAAATTACTCTAAATAGTGCACAAAAAGTATTATTCCTTACAGTGTAATAATCAGATACCGTTACTTCAAATATTGTGTAAGGTCTAACTCGCAAGGGTAAAATAAAAAATTCTATTTTAAATACATCCACTTGGCACAGTATTCTGATTCTGTTTGTGTTTGGAAATGTTGTTCTACCCTTCTGCTTTCTTAGTTGTCAGCTGTCTGCATCTATTTCTTAAGCACTTATATATAATACTGAGGTGTAACCCAGAAAGACCCAGAAAAAGAACAGCAGATCTTTTCACTGGTACCATTAATATTTTACACAGACTCCTCTTCCAGTTGTGTGTTTGCTTGCATCGGGGAAGGGATGGGAGGGAAGGGGTGGCGATGGTGACAGTTACCTGGCCAGGGGCCTTCGGTACAGCGCTCAGATGACACACCATAAAAGAATAAACACAAGTAGTTTATGAGGGAAGAGCCCACTGAGGCACACATAGGCAGGGCTTCAGTTTAAGGGTCTTACACAGCTGGGATCTATGCTAAGTCAGTGCTCGTGTCTACTGTTAGAGCTAGTAGTGTGAAGTTTCTGTTTGGTGACAGCGCATTTTCCAAACTGTTCCCCGTTCCACACTCCAGCTTGGTAGAAGAAAATAGCCTTTGGCCTTGATAACTCACTATATTTAGGCCCTAATGCTTATCGAGAGAGAGGGGCCAAATCTACAAGGACGGAGGAGACACTGGCAAGTTCTACTGATAGGCCTGTTCCAGTAACAGACGGCAAAGGGACACCGCGGGCCAGACAGGGTACTTTTCCACCAACGTGACTGACAAATACACTCACAGATTCTTAAAGTCACAGTTCATGAACAAATTAAATCCGGGGAAAAGGCTAAAGTACAGTGGTAAAGTTAAAATAAAGGTAAAATATTAGCACTAGCTATTAAGAAGCCAATTTTTTGTCATTGTTAAAGATAATAATATGTCAGCAAGCGCATAGATCTATTTTACATTATGTAACAACATGGTCTGACGGATGTCTGATGAGTTAGGCAGTTTGCGCAAGGCTAAGTGACAGAGTGTAAGCTGTCATTACTTGTTTTACCAGTACAAAACCAAAGTACGCTTCAGATCCCAAACATGTTTTGGCAGATGATCCACACTTAGGCTAAGAGGAACATTGTGCAAGTTAGATTTTTTCGCCAAATAATCA
Organism: Hepsetus odoe; assembly: GCA_017165825.1. Lineage (NCBI taxonomy): Eukaryota > Metazoa > Chordata > Actinopteri > Characiformes > Hepsetidae > Hepsetus > Hepsetus odoe. The sequence goes on from CM029367.1 coordinate 13,333,016, forward strand.
TGGCTGATTATCAAGTTATCACAACTGTTGAAGACAGGATTAGAATAGATATACAGCGCTTTGGGGTGAAATGAAAAACAGTTTTGAGAAATTGTTTTAGAGAACAAAACGTGCCATACAAAAGAACAAAACTGATGTAAACTTACACTCTTTCATACATATATTTACCACTGCTGTGATAACAAAGTTTGAGGTTATGAACATAAGCTTAGTTCTGAGCATGTGGTCAAACACAACCATAGCTATACAATCAAGGCCTTACTTTCCATGAATGGCAAAATCAAGCAAAAACTGGGAAATGTTTTACTGAAGGCTTGTTTTAGACATTAACATTTATTGTACTTTGAATTGTACCTTAAATAACATGTTTTATATTTTTTTTTGCATCCTTTTATTTCAGATCAAAATGTGTCACAAGAGCATTTTTTCACCATTTACAGAACACAAATGCATTACATTTAATACAAATCAACTAAAATAATTACAGCATTTTTTTTTCCAAGGCATTTAAAATGTCCCTGAAAGCTGTAGGTTTTCCCCAGAGAGAACATCTATAGTGAGACACCAGTAAAAAGATTGTCCATTGAGAAAACATTAGAAGAAAAGTTTATTCGTTCTGAAATGAAACTACAGCTGGTGTTAAAATGCAAATATGTGCTTATATTTTATACAAGAAGAAAAGAAACACTATGCAAGTAATTATATACACACAATGGTCAAGTAGGATATTATGTTGCATGTATCTGACTCCATTTCTGAGTTGTGAAGCAATCAGGACTTCCATGACCTTCCAGGGGTTTTCAGAGAACTTCAAATGCCAATCACATGGGATTAACCAGTTTCTCTGATTAGCCTGCAGGCACTGTAACAACCACACACACACATGCACACACACCCTGGTCCCAACAGGTATGCTCCCTTTGAGCTTATGATATAACATCTAACTGTCATCACCTTCCAGTCATCAAACAATCAGAGCACCGCATTGCAGGAATAAATGAACTCCCTCACACTCCTAAACACATAGCAATGCAAACACACACACTCACACACACACGCTCACACACAAATATACGCTTATACTAACACAAAGAGTAATGCTAGCGCACACATGACCCCACACGTACTCACACGCACTGACACAGTAGGCTATACACAAGCACACACATGCCTGTCTATTTCTGCGAGCACAATATACTGATCCTTTCTCATTGAAATTGACTAAACTGAAGGCTGCAACCGGCAAGTGAACCCTCTAACCAATCAAATAACTTTTTCATTGTGAGTTTCTAGACAAATGTCCTCTGAGTGTTCTAATGAATCAAGGTAGTCATTCCAACTTAAATGATGTTGCACACATACTGCAAGCTGACACTGCTACAAACAAAGCAGTTTAACCCTCACATATGACAAAGCTTACTAGTTTGGTTTTTAATCAGGTTATCAGTTTTATTTTGTCAGATCAGCAGTGTGGCTTATATGGAGCAAATACTCTCATTTCCCCTCATTAATGTAATTGTATTTCAGAGCATCATGAGTCAGGCTACATTCTGAAGCTATGTTCTGGGTTTACCAGCTGGTGCAGCCTAGGTCTCTCCTGTGTTGAGGTTGTATGGGTTTCCTCTGGGTGCTCCAGTTTCTTTCCAGAGAATGACCTTCAGAAGTCTACTGTGATATCATAGCAACACTTTATATATTTAATACAGCCTTCAAACAAACCTATCATAGAGATTTCCTCATTTAATCTATTCACCAGTTATCCTAACCAGGATTGGGTACGCATGTATTTTTCAGTTAATCCTCTCAAACTCATAGAAACAAATATACACATCTTGGTCTGGATTTATCACAATAAAGGTATTCATGATGTGTTTTTAGAGTACAATAATGAAACACTTGGTTTTTGTTCATGTTACTATTTGAGAAGGAAGTATTCGGTTACCTTTTACATTTTAAGCTGATTTCTTTGATAATTACCTACCCCTTAAAGTATGAAAATTATGCATTCCTTACCATCAATGCTTGTGTAGCAAGTACGCTTTTTAGACATACTGCATAGGAAGTGACCTTACAAACATCATAGTTCTTGCTGAAACTGGAGTAGACGGATGAATCACTGTGACCGGTCAGTAATGTGTCTTAATGTTAATACGATCCTTTTAGGACATACATGGTAGTGAACTTGTTTTTTGCTTTTTTTTCAGAATGTCAAGGATTTTCACTGAACATTAAATTAATGACAATGGGTGGAATTTACATAAAAATGACCACACTGCATAATCAAGATTTTAACTGGATTATACATGCATCAAGAATATATTGCTTTTTCATGGATATGCTGTGGACATTAATAATTACATCTAGGACAATAAATTCAGTATTCAGCCTTCACTACTTTTTTGAAAAGCATTCTGGCACTGATGTTCACTTAAACAACCATTCATAATGAAAAGCAGCTCTCTCTCTCTCTCTCTCTCTCTCTCTCTCTCTCTCTCTCTCTCTCTCTCTCCTCTCTTCTTCTTCACAGATTACACACACACACATTAGTCACACACAGCCACACACACACACACACACACACACACACACACACACTCATCCATCAAACGAAAGACCTCTGTTGTGGTATGCTCTTTTGTGCTTGTCAATCAGCCAGCCTTTACTTTATCTTCCTGCTGTGGCTCCGAGAGATGCCAAGGAGAAGCACAGAGAGCAATGTGGCATACCGTCATATCTTGTTCGCACTGGAAAAAGAGAACTTTTTGAGTCTCTTTTCTCTCCTAAAGTTTGTGTACTCCATAACATTCATTTTCTCTCTGGCCATGTCCAATCATTGCACAATATGTATTTACTTTTGAAGAAGTGAAAGTTATTCTGTCATTTTTCTATATATCATTTAATGACTCAGATCAACTTCTCAGTGTGTGAGTCCACCTATTTTATGACAATGTTTCTAAAATGGATAGAAAAAATCATAAAATGACTTCTCTTCTGTCTGTGGTGCTGAAAATGGGGCTGAAAGTTTAGGAGCAACAGAATTTCTGAGAAATAATATGTCTATGTGTACTCATAATATTATCCACATCTAAATGCCCATTCAGATGTGATAAAACATCAGTCTTTCTCTGAAAGGTCTCTTCTGTGAAAGTGTCATCAAACAGGCTGAGTTGTTTTGTGGTGCCTCGGCCTAAAAGGCTTTGAGGTTTCAGCAAATACTGAGATTATCAGAGAAGTCATCAGTTTATCCAGTCACTCATGTGACTGCACTGTTTAGGCACAAGTTTCAGCTTAAAAGTACATCTTCAAAGTGCATGCATGCGCTTAAGTTTGAGCCCATACATCTGCTTTTGTTCTTGTGTGCTGAGATGTGTGTGTGTGTGTGTGTGTGTGTGTGTGTGTGTGTGTGTGTGTGTGTGTGTGTGTGTGTGTGTGTGTGTGTTTGACCATATTCTTATGTCTCCACATGAGTGTATGGGTGTGTTCCCTCAAGCACAACCTCACCATTATGAACAATCTCCCAAAGTGCTTTCATAAGCAGAAAAATAATGATACGTACTGCGCACACAGATACCCTTTTCACAATCACAATGGCCCTTATCAGGTAAGCAACAGCCATGTATGCTTTACACACACACTGTGACCAGAGTGTGCTAATGTGGAGAGGCCCACAGAGCAACACCATGCTGAATCACAGCCAACTCTTACATAATCCAACACAAACCCATGTTCTGTAGACCTGTAGAAATGCTACCCAATATATATTTTTAGTTAGAAATAGCAAACAAGTTGGCTAGTAGTTTCTAATGCTAGACATGAGACTGTTGGGGGACCTAAAACCGTAGGGGACTAAAATTTGGTGCTGAACTTTCAGGCCTTTATAAAAGATCTATTGACATGGCCATTCTTAATTAATTCTTCCATCCATCCATCCATCCATCCATCCATTCTCTTATCCGGCTATTATAATTAATTAATTAAATTATAATTAATTTTTATTCAACAGAAATCTCCCGATTGTGCTAGTTATGCGCTGCGTATTGCAACAATACTCTTAGTTCATTGTGAACTTTCAGTTCAAACAAAACAGTCTTGGATGTCCCAGATGTGTCTGTAAACCTAATAGAAGAAACATTACTCCTCTGTCAGAACAAACCTTTGTAAATATTTCTTACTTTTCAGGAGAAGGAAAGCCATTCTAACTCTCTCAGTATTATGAACAGAATATATCACTGTGGATCCTTCCTTATCTGTCCATCGTTTAATTCTGACACAATAACAAAGACACTTTCCAAATTATGTAACAAAGGTTGCAGGGTTTTGTTTCCAATCTTGGCAATAAGCTGATGGCTGTTAAAAACTTGAAACATCCATGTTTAATCTTGAATGATCCAACATGCTCATGTGTACAACCATTAGCAAAGTGCTAATATATTATTAGAAAAGCAGTAAACATACTGGCATTTATACAGATGTTTTTTTTTCCTTTTTATTACAGATGGTTAATGTTCTTTTTGTAAGTCACTTTTAATGGTTTCATCAGTAGCCTAATTCATTAAAAACACTTAAGCTAGTGTATGTAAGAATGGGTTCATTTAAATAGTACAGCATAGTTTCCCATAAAGTAACTTCCAAGTTTCAAATTTTCAATAAACTATCTGGGGTAACAGTCGTAGGGTTAAGTTTGGATTTGGACCTAGGGATGAAGGTAAGAAGGTTTGGTTTTGAAATAAGGTTAACAGTCAGGTTAAGGTCTAGGAAATATTAACATATAAATGTGAATGGAATTAATTAAGTATTAAGGTGAATGTAATCACCTCCAGCTCTGTCACATTTCATTGTTTTTATGACCGAGTTGTGTAGCTGTGGATTTCTGAAGTGTTCCATCACAAACTGAACTCAGTGGGGGCTGGAGGTTTTGCAGGAAGCCAGCATGAGTTTTCAGAAGAGTCAGGAGATGAGGCTGAAACTGAAAGTTCATTTCCCGTCGCTATCTAAACCTCTGCAGGCTCTAGTGAGCATTCACAGTATTTCTGTCTGCTGTGACCTCAAGGGTGTCACAGCGTGATTCTGGGAAACTCTCAACAACACAGCCAGACACGTGTGTCAGCCTGGACTCTGAGGAGACGGGGTGCACACCTACTCCCACGCACAGACACAAAAACACACATGCTTGAATACGGAGAGAGGGAGGATCCCAGCAGAACCATGTGCAAAAACAAACAATCACGCACTGACTTTGGTTTCCATCGGGTAGCTGTAACCTTTTTTCAGTGCACATTTGCACATACCAAATCTTTGATCAAAAGAGCCCTGCTTACAGGATCATGTCTTAGTTTTTCAGTAACCACTGACCAAAATAAACTGATGAATGAACTCAAAATGATAAGGAACAAAATAACATCCCCCTCCTGTATAGATGACACAAAACTTTCAAAATGATAGTTTTAACAATGATGATGTACACTGGTAGACAGGAAAAAAAGAAAATTGTCAATGACTCATTGTTTTCAGTTGTGTTGACCGGAATGTAGAGTAAGAAGGCAAATGAAGACTTTAATGAAAAATTGAGTGGTGGTCTGCAGATACCTGAAATCTATTTTTCAGTGTAGGTGTGAATCTCAGGATAAGTGTGTACAAAATTATTAAACAAACTGAAATGATTAAACAAGTTACTTGACACAAGAGAGGTGCTTGTCTAGCAAACGTTCATTACTAAATTACATTTCTTGGTGAGCTCATGCATGAATATCCATGTTGACAGCTATGTCTTGTCATAACAAGACAAAAACACAAAAAAGGCAGATCAACACACAAAAAGTGTGTACTGAAAGTTAAATTTTTTTTTTTAATCTGTTTATTATTTTTATCTGTACTTCTGATTAACTAACGAGGACCTAATATCTCTACGCATTCACATTTAAAGAAAAAGCAAAGCAATACATCATAATTTTACCACATGAAGGGTTACTGCCCCCCCCCCCTCCAATTTTCATAACATTTAAAAGAAAGATGATGTCGATCCATTAGTTTTATATTTGATAACAAGAATAGGAAGGATATTTAAGATTTTCTTTTAAAAGAGGGCCAAAAAAAGTTAATTTCCATCCATTTACTCTGTCAGATGAGGACACAGACTGAAAATCTGTTTCAAAAACACACTGCAAAACTTCACCTTTCAACAATGTGATGCACTTCTGAGCACATGCGCGAAATGTGTTGCACATCAAAGTTCCCCGAGGGACACGGGGGAAGAAAGGCTGAGTAAAATGCAGAGATGTAAAATTGTCTATGCAGAACATTCGTGCACGTAAGACATCAGCGAGCGGGCTGCATATTGCTGTATGCTTGTGACGCTGCTGAAACCCAATTAGTCTTAATGCTCGCTTTGAGAAAAACTGATCAGCATTTAATGATGAGCATAAGCACAATTTAGGCATGCTAATGTGGTGATGCACTGTATTAGACAACAAAAAACAATTAGTCATAAAACCAGACACAGGGGGTTTAAAAAAAGTGCATCATCAGCACATTTCATTATGCATATCTGTGTGTGTTACTGGGTCACACAAACAAACCCAAAGACAATTAAAGCTGGTTATATTGGTCCTCATCTGTGGCATTTGCACTTGAAAACAGAAGCGTTCCATTATGCATAATTTTCATTTCAGATCAGACGCCTCATTATTCTGCTATTCTAGAATTATTCTTCCGAGAAGACCCAATACAGCTTTGAGTCAGCAGGGACAGGTTAAATCACGAAGCACTCCAATCTCCACACAGCTTAAACCACACAGCCAGTCATAGCCCTAAACCGCAGCATGACATCAGTGAAACTACAAAGGCAGGGCAAGAACGAGGGCAGAGGTTGTTGTGAAAGATCCAAACAAGATGCACACTCTCTCTGCATCTCACCCTCACACACTAATACACTGACAAACACTTTAACACAATAGCATGATAACAAGGCCTCTCTGGTGAACTAAGCCTGGAGTCAGTTCGGCCGACATACATTAGGACGTGACTGGAAAGCCAGCATTTGTTTTGTGTTGCATTCAATGTTCACTCACTTTTGGCCTGAAAGAAAACTCCGAGTCTGTTTTTTTAAATGTTAAGAGCCACTGAATTCAGTGTGTGATTTGTATAACTGCGTAATAAAGTTGATTGCATCACAGTTTGATTTTGTAGGGTTTAGTCATTTTAGTTGGCATAGAAATTCTTCAAAAATATTTTCTGCAAGTTGAAATATTAAATTGAAGTGATAATTCTTCATCTTCATTTTCATTTTTTTTTCGGTTGCTCCCATTTAGGGGTCGCCACAGCGGATCATCCATTTCCGTTTCTTCCTGTCCTCTGCACCTTCCTCATTCACCCTGCCCACCTGCGCGTGTCCTCTCACCACATCCATAAACATCCTCATCGGTCTTCCTCTTTTCCTCTTTCCTGGCAGTTCCATCTCTCACTCCTTCATTCAGTATAATCCTCGTCTCTCCCCTGAACATGTCCAAATCAAAGCAAATTTGCTTCTCTCACTATGTCTCCAGATGGATCCTGTCCTTCTCATCATTCCCAACATCCTTAATTCTCTTTAACACCTCCAGCTCCGCCTCCTGTCATTTTGTCCGTGCCACCGCCTCCAACCCGTACAACATAGCTGGTCTCACTACTGTCCTATAAAACCTATAAAACAAAAAAACGTGAAGCTTACATGCTAGCCTCCTCCAATAAGAAATGACTGGTTGGGTAACTCATAGTTCTTGTAATTGCAAATTTTTCAGAAACTACTTCATAGCTTAGTCTCTTTCTGACGTCTAAAACACTCTATCCTGGACTCACTGTCCCTCTGTCCTGTGGCAAAGTGTTTCAAAAGGGCAGGTCAATCCAGGTCAGTGTGGAGGAGTGGTCAGGACATTGTCCCCCACCAGCCACATATTTCCCACCGCTGAACTCACAGACCAAGCGATTAGAGACCTCAAAGGTGCTTGCCTGTAACTGCCCCTGTATGCCGGCTTTCAAAGCCTTGAGCTGTGTAGTTTAATGCCACACTGGGCCCATTGGTCACAATGTGTTTTTGTGAAATTTTACCATATGTGCAAACACAAACAGACAGACATGGCAAGTGTGCTTAATAAAGCTACAGTACATAACAGATACACATATCACAAGTACACTGCAGTGTATTTTTGGCAAGTGAGACTAAAAATAGCCTGAAACATTTTTCAATCAAAAATTGTAAATTAATCATCTTACGTTATGTATTTCATTAGGTCTTCTAAAGGTCTCTAAACTGTAGGTCTAAGCCTCAACTGTATATTCACCATTAGCTGAAAGACAGCAACAGGAAATAAGTCTTTATCTATGACAAAAGCTACAATTTTGCGACAATTGACAAATCAAAATGAAGTGTCGAATGCATGAAGAGGTAAAGGCAGAGAATAATAGAGAGAAGAGTGGGATTATACTGAGCTCTCTATTCTGGAGGTGTTTGTGTAAAAAGATCAGCAGAAGGGAAGTGATGTTATATCATAACTTTATCAGTGAAGGCATCTAGTTGAGCTGCATTTATGATACAATAAATGATGACGGTACTTTTGCTGTTCATGATAAAAACTCCTTTATTTGAAATTACAATTGAATAACAACACTGTAAATTACTCACTCAGGCAAACAGAATAACAGGCACTGGATCAGTTTTTACTGCAGGTTCCTTTACAGTGGCATGACCTGATACAATGCCATTCTCTCTCTCTCTTCTTTGGTTAAAGACTGTCTACTCTTATCAAGGTATGATTTTTTGGGAACGTTTTCAGAATTTTTCTCCAGTTTATTCATGTTTCAGTTTGATTAAACCAAATCCATGTTATGTGAAGCCAGCCACCCTATCTTTTACCACTTAATAACCCTGACAGCACCTACAGACTCCACTCACAAGCTCAAATGAGATTTTATTCAACTTTACGCAAAACAAACTAGGACACTGAAAAGTCACAGTTGATGGCTTCAGGCCAGTCTTGTCTAAACTCTATCCACAGTCAGGTTGCTCTCAGTTAAAGGTTCAAACTCCTCTTGAACTTTTCCTAGTCATGCCCTTCATGCCTCTCCCCCTCAGTCCACTCTGCTTCTAGGCCTCAGCTAACTGATAATTGGCTTCAGTCTGGTATGTAATGTAATAAGTGTTGATAAGACTAATGAAATAGACTTTTCTGGAGTTTCCCGGCTGCTTTTGCAGCACACTGTATTCTTTCATGCTAAACACTTCCTTATGGACCTGTTAACATGCATGATATTTAGCACACTGCCCTGCTTTGGGACGTATGATTGTTAAGATCCCTAAGAGGGAGAAAGCTGGAGAAAAACACAGGGATTAGGAGAATGTAACCAAGTCATGCATTCATAAAGTCATCAGGTCTTCAACAGAATTAATCAGAATACTACTATTACATTTATTTTACTCCTTTTTTAATCCTATTTGTTGTTTGTTCATTTGTAACAATGAAGTGTCGAATGCATGAAGAGATAAAGGCAGAGAATAAGAGAGAGAAGAGTGGGATTATACTGAGCTCTCTATTCTGGAGGTGTTTTTGTAAAAAGATCAGCAGAAGGGCGTGATGTTATAATATAACTTTATCATGAAGGCATCTAAAGGAGCTGCATTTATGATACAATAAGTGATGACAGTGCTTTTGCTGTTCATGATAAAAACTCCTTTATTTGAAATTACAATTGAATAACAACACTGTAAATTACTCACTCAGGCAAACAGAATAACAGGCACTGGATCAGTTTTTACTGCAGGTTCCTTTACAGTGGCATGACCTGATACAATGCCATCTCTCTCTCTGGTTAAAGACTGTTTACTCTTATCAAGGTCTGTTGTCCAAAGCCGCTCCCAACTGTTTGTCCCCGTTTTCCCCCACAATGGGCAGTAAAAGAGTGTATTTGTATGCGGAGGTGTTCTGTGTGTGTATTCTGAGGTGAGCAAATTGCCGTGTGGCACTGAGAAGTATTCTTCTGCGGCTCAGAGAAACTCAGCTCCCCCCAACATGTAGAAACACACACACATGAACTGGTTCACCTCAAGGCCATACACACACACACACACACACACACACACACACACACACACTCAACCTATGATAAAAGGTTAGGCATAGAAAATGAGAGAAAGGCAGATTTTGGTGCCGATGGTAAATCTGTGAGGATCATTCAAAGAATCATTTTAGAACATACTGTTCTAACTGTTCCAGTACAGATGCATCTTTAACGATTCATAATTTTGTCATCGTACGCGGTGGGTGTAGTTGTATGCAGTAATTGTCAGCATGTAATAAATATCAATACAGATAAGTACACATTTAATAAATTGTCACTCCAAAAATAAATCTCCATGTGAACTCTGGGTAGAAACCTCATTTTTAACCATTTTTCCTGTTTCCAGAAGTTAATGAGAACATTTTACTCATGTCATACTATATTAATTCCAAACATGTTTTTTCTCTTTTATAGACCCCTGCTTGTCTAATAGAAAATCTGTAGTGAAGCATATTTGTTTATTTCGATCAATCTACTATTCAGCTTTTGGCTTAGGATATAGGTTCTTCCAGTATTCAGTGCACTTTTGTAACCTTTTAACTTTTTTATATTTTATATTGTGTAAGTCACTGTGGATAAGATTGAGTACTGAGTGACTAAATGTAAATGTACTCCCACTAGGGTAGCAGTTTAGATAAGATTCCTGTTTACTGGGGTCCATCCTCAAGCTGCTGGGCATTTAAGTTTTAGTGCACCTTACTTTTGCTGAGTTTACCAGATTATGTGCTGTCATCTCATCCTGCCTGCTAATGATTGACAGGGCTGAGTAAGAGGGAAAGACTATTTTTCCTGAAAAGGAAAGAAGGAATAGGCTCCACTTCAGCATTATCATTATAGTAGGATAGTGTATAACACTGTGCACTTCTGACCTGTTTTTTTGTAAACAAAAGCACTGCTATATCACTAAAATTGCTGCATTAATTATAAGTGAAACATGTAGCTCCAGTGAATAGATCATGGGTGTCTCTTCCAAGGGCATTTCCAAGGGTAATGCCCAGACAATTGAGTCAATTAGGGCTACCCTATGTCCTGAATGATTCACTGTTCCTTACAAGGCCCAGACTTTTATGGTCCCTACACACTATCATAACAATGAATAGGGCAATAAAAGGAGCCTTCTGATTTACAGAATAGAGGACTAATTCTGTGAATGCCTCACATGTCTTGAATGTTCCATGCTGTGTCAATTTCCTCCTAACCAAATCAAGCAATTCAACATATAAAGGGAAGACTAAGGATTTGCAGGGCCTAGGCCATCCTGAGTGGAGTGTGGGAGTTTAACCAAAGGCCGGTTCAGTTTTGGGTGAAAGAAGGAAACCCACAGAGCACAAAATGGCCCATAAACACCCAAACGCTCAAGGCAAGGCAACGTAAGCAAACAATGAAAATAACCCGGCGAAACCAAATAAGTCTCCCCAGATAAAGCCAAACATACTCATACACATCACTCAGCAAGAGCAAGAGAGCAAAGACAGAAGACTGAAGGGAAAAAGACGGGCTGGCGAGAGACATTTGTATGTGCACAACATCTGCCATGGCCAATTAGTGTATGGAATCATTGTCATCTTGGGTAGGCCATATCACCTTATAATGTAAACAGATGGCCTGACGCAGGGTCAGGATTGCACTCATCTCAAACAAAAGGCCCTGTCTTATCTGTGGCCCCCTTCACTCGCTATCCAGAGCGGCCACTGCACGCTTCCTTCCTGCAGCACATGCTGACAAAAATAAAGCGCAAAAAACAATTGCTGCAGCCGGGGCCTGGGGAAGCGTTTCATTTTTCACGCATATGCAGTGAGGGTGGGTCTCCAATCAGGCCAAGGAGTTTCAAGCTTCATGGAATCTCCCCTCCCCAGCTGCTCCAAGGGCAGGTTGAGGCCCAGCTGTTGTTTACATCAGAAGACCTCTGGATGGACATTGCAACACTGGGAGTGGACGGCCAATGCATGTGCAAGAGGAGAAACAAGAAGTAGAACAGGGGGCCACAACCTTTCACATTTTAGTTCTCAACTTCACACACCAGATTTAACTCATCAGCTGAATAGCAAGGCCTCCAGGATTGTTTAGCAATATTCAAGCTTCATATCATCACTGTCAGAACCCAAAACATTGTATTTCCCAAAAAGAAAGAATAAGAAAAAATCTTAACTTTCAATGTAATATAATAAAACGTTATGCTCTGTATTGTAATTGTGGAAAATTGATATTGGTACCTTTGTCTTGGAGCAGCTTGCATTTTCAAATTATGGAAAAAAAAAAAAATCATTATATACACCATAATAAAATAATAATAATAATAATAATAATAATACACACAAAACTACCCAAATAGGTTATGTTGTGATTTTTATAAACAACAATATTACTTCAATTTGAGTTATAATTTCATTAAAGTAACAACATTCTTACTTGAGTGTGAGTTTCTGATACTGTACCCAAGTCTGTGGTCTGGGTTCAATGAATTCCAAAATGTACAAAATGTAAAAACAATAGACAAATGCATAATTAGCAAATGCATAAATAAATATACATAAAGAAAGAAAGAAAAAAAAGGGAGAAAGAAAGATATAGAAACACTATTGAATGTTCTGTTTAGATGCTTTGTCTTTGCTTTGCATTCAGCTTAATGTCAATTCTGTGTTATCGAACTGAATTAGCTAAAGTTGAATCCAGGAGATCTAACTCTAACCCTAACCCAAAAGCTAAATCTAACACTAAGTTTGTTGATTAACCAGAGAGAGTTTGTTAAAAAAAATTAATTATTTGTAGATCGATAAGAACCATCAAAAAATGTGATTCATTATGGTTTAAATTCCAGGTCTTATTAGCAATGACTTGAAATTTAAAAAATGGTGCTGCTGTTTGTATTAGTCTACGTCTCACAGCACAGCATTTATAAACAGCTGCTTGAGTTTCAAACAGAGTACAAATCAGTATTGTGTTCTGGGAAGTTCACAGGCCAGTGATGTGATAAATGGCAGAAAGTATGGGTAAGCCTGTTGTCTGCTGCGGTGAAGTGAACTCGTTTGTTAATGTGGAATGAGAGGGAGCAGAGACAGTAAAGTGAAGGCGTCTAAGAGTCCACACTCTGATTGTACTTTTTTCCAGATGTTAAAGGGTGGTCATAAAGTTGGAAAACTTGGCTTAGTTGTATCTGTGTGTGTGTGTGTGTGTGTGTGTGTGTGTGTGTTTTGGGGGTGTTGAAATGATGAAATATACTAGTATGGATAACATCAGTCATTCACCATGAGTCATTTGTGCTTTTGGTACAACGAAAGGGATGGTAGTATGCATATCACAACACAATCATCTCCTCAAAGAACACAACCAAGATGTTAAGTAATCAAGATTAAACAGTTTGTCAGATGTTCGTAAATGCTGAACCCATCACAAAAGACTAGCTAAATCATCTCCATCCTTTTTAAAATGATACAAAAAACACTTCTATGAGTTTAAGGCTTTAGCTGCTATTGGTGTTCTTCTGCAATGGACTGGAAACCTGGCCAGGATGTTTCTCTGCCTTTGACCTATGATTTCTGGAATAGTAGCAGTAATTCCAACAAACCTGGAATGGATGGATGGATGGATGGATGGATGGATGGATGGATGGATGGATGGATGAATGGCCAGACGGATAAAATTGATCTAATGTTTTCTTGATACAAGTTGAGTATTACAGAAGAACATTATCCATTCTATACTGAGCACATCACAATATAATGTAAGACAATAAGGCATATTCAAACTGGCTCCGTCTATTCCCCATTAATGTGACTCACTTTCATAACTAGGTAACTTAGAATTAGTACCTTTGTATCTATGCCAGAATGATTCTTTAGGTTAATGACAAAATGAAGAGCTTGTGTTTAAGAGGTTTAAGCCAACATAGCTTTGTAGCTAGTAATGGAATCTTAATCTCTACCTCTAAACATCATGCAAACTGCAGGTCCAAATTATCACACGCTTTCCTGAAACCACATTAAGTATTTACAGATTGTTCTACAATTCTGCGTAATTAAATGCTTAAGATGTCATCTGAGTGATTTGATCTGTACTAGAGAAACTTACTGAGTCAGGATTTATCACAGTGACAGTTCTAGGAACCAGATGTCTGCTACCCCAGAGTGTGAAGTCTGAGATACTTTTTTACCCTAAATTTCCTTTAAACTTACGTCTTTTCTGACCATACTCTTAAAACTTGGCAGCTATTACGTTGGGTAACTTTTGGATGGTGCATCTGCAGATATACAGCAGCCATATGTGCAATGTTGCTGCGCTTTAAGTTCATTATAATATATTCTGTTAAATCAGCCACAATTATGACCTTTCACCTGATAGTTTGTTAATAATGAACATTTCTGTGGATCATCTATAGGGGCATTCAAAATAAAGTGTGACCCTACTGTGTTAGTCTTTTAGCCCAATTGCAAAACTATAGAAGGTTCAGGTCCTGCACATGTATTGGCAGACCAACTACATTATGGCTTTTTCTTGTTTTTTTTGCCAAGCTCTTGATTTGACCCTAGTAACCAAATGAAAATATACATTTTAAAATAATTATATTTTTCTTCGTTGGGTTGAGACATACATGTTGATGTTTCCCATCAGCCTGATGATATTTAGTCCCAACAGACATTTACATACATGGTCATACAGACAGTGTTCCCTCTCACACGGGTGAGTCTCCAGGACCTCATTGAAAGAACTTGATTATGGGTGAATAAGAGATGTTGAGAGGGCTGTCAGAGCTTTAAGGGCTGGTGGGCACCCTGAACAACTCTTATATATATTCCTATATAAGATATTCCTCCACCTCTGGACTCTGATCTCCACTCCTCCTGCTGCCTAGCAGTCAGTTCTGCTCAGACCTTTGAGTGTGGCCAGTGGCCACCGCAGCGCATGTTTATTGGCTGCAGGAATGTGCACTGTTTGGTCCTGTCCAAAGCAGCCTCAGTGGTCAGGATGTGTACAAACACACAGCATAATGGCCCAGCCTGTAGATTCCACATGGGGTCAGAGCATTTGGAGGGGCCGCTGATACTATGTCAAATGCTGTTCTCAACAGATTTTACAGAGAGAAGAAGGTTTGATTATGTTAGGACCCTACTTATATTTAAGTGTCACATGTACAACCTGACTGGAATCTTTCCAGGCTGGCTAATTGACTCTAGTCAGGTAGGTTTATATTGTCATTTCAACCATATACACAGTACATAGTGAAATGAAATAACGTTCCTCTAGGACCCTGGTGCTACACATAAGACAACATAAGACACAACATAAGACACAATATACTGTGTCTTGTGTATACAGTATAGACACTCTATACTGTGATCTGACAAGTTTTCCACCTTACCAGATGGTATGTATGCACACATAAGTGGGTTGTATTGTTGAATGTTAAGCATTTTGCTACCAGTGTAAAGAGTCTTTGGGTCTGAGAAAGATCTTACTATATTTCCCAGAGGCTAAAATTGCAAGGGCTCCTATTTGGGCCTACACTTAAATTCCCCTCTGTCATTAATACATAACTTACATTAGCACTGAATAACTGATAGAATTTAGAATTAAGTCAAGTTAAGTCAAGTAGTCAAGTAGGTTTCATTGTCATTTCAGCCATATACACAGTATATAATGAAACGAAATAACGTTCCTCCAGGACCCTGGTGCTACACACAAGACAACATCAGACACAATATAAGACACAAGACAACATAAGACACAATATAAGACACAAGACATAGATAGATACTAGATAGATAGATAAAAAAACTAAGTTTGAACACATTAGCATTTTAAAAGTCTGATGGCCAGGGGGAAGAAGCTATTTCCTATCCTGGTAGTGGTGGCACATATGCTGCGGAACCTTTTCCCAGATGGCAGGAGGGAGAAGAGAGTGTGGGATGGGTGAGAGGGATCGTCCACAATGCTGGTTGCTTTGCGGATGCATCGAGTGTTGAAAATGTCCAGAACAGAAGGCAGAGAGACACCGATGATCTTCTTAGCTGTTCTCACTATCCGTTGTAGAGACTTGCGTTCCCGTACCAGGCAATAATGCAGCTGCTCAGGATGCTCTCGATGGTTCCTCTGTAGAAGATGGTGAGAATGGAAGGTGGGAGATGGGCTATCGGTTATGTGAACAACAAGAAACTTGGTGCTCTGGACCATCTCCACAGGTGAGGTGTTGATATTCAGTGGAGAGTGGTTCCGACGTGGTTTCCTGAAGTCAACAACCATCTCTTTAGTCTTGTCATTGTTCAGAGACAGGTTGTTGGTTCTGCACCAGTCCGTCAGCTGTTGTATCTCCTCTCTGTACGCCACCTCGTGGGTCTCCCAGTCAGGAAGTCCAGGATCCAGTTACAAAGGAAGGTATTCAAGCCCAGCAGCCTCAGCTTCTTACTCAGATGCTGAGGGATGATGGTGTTGAATGCTAAACTGTAGTCAATTAACAGCATTCTGACATAACTGTCCTTTCTGTCCAGATGAGAACGGGCCAGGTGAAGGGTGGTGGAGATTGCATCGTCCATTGAGCGTTTGGGACGATATGCAAACTGCAGGGGGTCCAGTGAGGAAGGGATTTGAGACTTGATGTGCCTCATGACCAGCCTCTCGAAGCACTTCATGATGATAGGTGTGATGATAGGTGTGATGATATCGGCAGCAGTGGCCTAGTGGTTAGGGCGTTAGCCACATGATCAGAGGATCGGGGGTTCGAACCCCTTCCCAGTAGGTTGCCCTGAGGTACCCTTGAGCAAGGTGCCGTCCCCATCACTGCTCCCCGGGCGCTTTCAATAGCAGCCCACTGCTGCACATGTGTGTATGGGTGAAATGCAGAGAACGAATTTCCCATTCGTGGGATTATAAATAAAGGATTATTATTATGAGTGCGATGGGACGATAGTCATTGAGACAGATGATTTCTTTGGCACTGGGATGATGCTGGTGGTCTTGAAGCACCTAGGAACAACAGTGGTCCTCAGAGATGTTGAAGATGTTGGTGAGAACATCTGCCAGCTGTTCTGTACATGCTCTGAGCACACGACCTTGAATGTTGTCTGGACCAGCAGCTTTCTGTGGGTTGACTCTCAGTAGAGATCTTCTCACCTCGGTCGTGGTCAGAGAACCTATTAGTTAACCACCAGTTGAAAAGGGCAAAGTTGTTGTAACATGAAAGAATGATTGGCCAAAAAGGGTAACAAGAAACCCAAACCCAAATAATGCAACCAAGTAAAAATAGCATACAATCATGTATGAAATTAGGATGATGAATGGAAATACGTTGTATGTATGAAATGACCTTAAGTGTCAGAGAGACTGTGTTGATTCATCTCCTGTCTCACTGTTCAGCTTGTGGAAAGCCTAAAGGAGAACACAACAAAGCAAACTATAATTGAAAGCCTATTGTGCAGTTTCGATAGAGCCGCATTACAAGTGCTAACACAGGGCTAGTCGTGTAATGAGCAATTCACCTGCCCATTGCTGTGATGGTATGAGAAATGTAGGTCAGTCTCAACAGAGAGCCATGAATGCAGGGGAGAGAGAGAGCATGAGACAGAGGTTGAGAGAGAAAGAGAGACTAAATAAAAAATATTTTAAAAAATATTTTGTGTAGGTGTATCGTAGAAAGAAGATCTTACCAAATTACCAACAAAATATACACACACTAATCCTATCTAATCTAAGATAATATGCATATGTAACATGATACATTTTAAGTGTTTCACCAGAGATAATATAGAGAATAAATTCCAGCAACTGAATACAAGAACATAGGGTGGCACCGATACTCCTGGGTGGGGTGACCTGGGTCCTTTCTCTGTGGAGTTTTCACGTTCTTCCTGTGTTATTCTGATTTCTTCCCACAGTCCAAAGGCGTGCAGGTCAGGTGGATTGAGGATGCTAAAATAACCCCTCAGTTCTGAGATGATCTGGCAACCTGTCTCTTTTTTTCTGCCCCTCAACCTTGGTACACTAGTATAGGCTCCAGAACCAAACTTGCTCCTAAGTTTTTCAAGAGCTGATATTAAGGATAAAAATGGAGGAATGAACACAAGGATACATAACCAGAAAGGACACTGAGTTCCTAAAGGTTTTTAAAAGGAAGTCCATTTAAAGTTGTTTTTTATTTTCCAGAAGTCCTGTGAAAAGTTATGTCATTGTGAAACACAGCACAATGAGCCACAATGAAAATAATTTGACCTCTGCATTTTACCCATACCCACAAACATGTGCAGCAGGAGGCAGCTATTGAAAGCTCCCAGAGAGCAGTGAAAGGGACGGTACCTTGCTCAAGGGTACATCAGGACAACCTAATGGAAAGGGATTCGACTGAACTATCTTCTGATCCAGGGTCCTAGTCCCTAACCACTGGGCCACTGCTGCCTGTTGAAAGCTGCAGCTGAAATTTTCCTCTTTAATGAATCAAGTCATTCTGAAACTTAAAATTGCTATGGCAATTTAGACCTTAGCTGAAAAACCTAATAAATGATTACATCATTGGAGCACAGCTTTGTATACATTTGACATTTTTTTGTTTGAATTTAGTTCATGGAAATCTATGATATGACAAGGCAAGATGGCAAGGAATGACCCATATTATGACATATATGATCCTCTTATTTCTCAATAGTGTCATCACAAGCATGAAGGATTCCTTTTGCTGCTTTGGCAACAGTTGTTAATCATAGATCATGCCAACAACACCATTTGGATCTCAATCTCATTCTAAGGAGAGGGAGACCTGGCAGGTAATTTGTTTACTGCTCTGACACTCTATGTTGGCATGGAAACGGTGCTTTCCAGATAGGAGAGCAAACTTTGCCAAGGCCACTGAGAGAAGAGAGAGAGACATAGAGAGACAGACAGACAGCACTCTTCTATGTCCCATTTTTCCCACTTCCATCCTCTCATGCAGGGCCACCATACACACACGCTCTGTTTAACACACACACCCACTCTCATTAGGCAGCCGTCTTAAAGCCAGGGTTTGTTTTTCCTCTTTAATGCAGAATGAAATGTGCTGTAAACTCTCGATGGTGGAAAAATGCCTCCATGAATATAACTTTTCTATTGCCGCTGTTTGACAGGAATTCAGCTCGAATGAGGGCCGCTCTCCAGCAGTCATTAAATACTTGATATATTTTTTCCAGAAATGAGAACCAGGACCTTTTTCATAAACAATTTATCCAACACTTTCCTCATAAACAGCAGCAGAGGAAAGCGGAAATGCTAGACTTAAAATGGATGGCGGCTGAAACATGGCAGCCAGGCCGGTCTAGGCAGAGGCCAATGAAACATGCAGCTATAAAAAACATTTAATAGCCAGCCAATGCAGTCTTTCTGGGGAAAATGTCATCACCTTTCATTTCACTGTCCCCACCAAAGTTTGAGGTTTACTGGTCTTAAACACATGAAAAGTGTTCTTCAAATTCTTTTTTCTTTGTTTCTTTACTTGTACTTATTGTTGTTTTCTCCCAGAACCCTGCTTCATGGTTCAAGTTAGCGTTGTCTGATGTATCAAAAGCATCATAACTCTTTTTTACATTACAATTTATTCCTTAGAATTAGGGCTGTTTTATTTACTTGCCTTTAAGACAGATATGTGTTCCTCTCTTATACTGGAGGTATAAGATATACTCTTATACTCTTATACTCTTATACTTATACTTATTTAAAGAGATGCCCTATCTAAAATACTTTTTATATCTTCGTCATGAATGGCTGAACGTGTAAATGGTTGTGACATCACAAAACATTGCTTAGTAATATTTGGTCTTTGGTATATATATATTTGGTATGGACCAGAAGATGAATTTAAAACATTTTTACTATCAAACATTAAAAAAACTCACTTAGAGTTGCTTTTATAACTTTTTCCAGTCTGCTAAACATGAACAACTCTTTTTCTGAGATCATCAGAAAGCTCCTTTGATTGTACTTGATACTGGAGTGGTTTAAATAAAAGCAGGTACCCACACCTTGCTGTCTCATTTGTTTAATTAGGTTCCCTTTATCTACTTTTTCGCTCCAAGGATGTTTCAGGTGCTATTTTGGAGAAATATAGACAATTCTAAGGGCTTAACTAACTTTCAAACACCACTCTAATTTTAACACAAAAATCAACTTATCAAGTTCCTTACATGTTACAGTAGACAATATCCTCAGGGTAAAACTAACTCAACTCAAATAGTCATTACTGTCCCAGACAGTTAGAGCAAACTCATCCAGCACATGCTGAAACATTGCCAACTCTAACTAATGAGCAGCATGAGTGACTGTTTAGGGCCCCATAATAACGTTTGGCCTATTACCATACTATTATGTTGTCTAAACGGTGTTCAGGTGAAGGAAAAATGGGACTGCTTAATTGACGTCCACTTGCATAAGGAAGTGTGACGTTTATGAAAAACAACCAATCACATGAAGCAAGAGGGTGTGTGAGACTTGCATGACTTTGATGCAGGTTGGTGTAAATTGCTCTGCAGTCCTTCAAGATGTGAACTAAACTGCAGCAACCTGAATTACCGTTGGTTCCATGCTGTTGTGTTCACAAGAGTTAATTATTTAACATCAGCTAGATGAGATGTATTTTCAAAGAAGCACCACCAAGGTTAGATGTTGTGTGTATTTTGTGTGCGCGTGTGACCCACTTTCCCACCTGGGATGAGTGTGTGGGCACAAGGATATGTGTACAGTCTGCTGAGGACACTCATAGATAAGAGTCTAAGCAGGAGGTGACCTTTGAACAAAGTGGTTTGAAACAAGTGAGCATGAGGTATATTTCCCATTCATTCTAAGGTCATATTTATTGCTTGACGTCACACTGCACCGATTTATAGTCAGCAAAATTGTGTAAATATGTGTGGGCTTGTATTGTGAGTGCGTGTTTGTGTGTACATTGAGAGTGTACGTTGGCTAAGTGTACAGTAGGCCCACAGAGAGGGGTCTGTTTACTCGGACGCCAGGAGTAAGTACGGTATGGACACTGTACAAGCATGCACACAAACAGCCACTAAAGGCAGGTCATTTTCCTTCATGAATGACCTGCCTCAGTCCCAGCATATAAAGACTATCTGTGCGGCGGCTTGCACCCTGGACAGTCATGTGACCTGTGAAGGACTCATTGATGACTTTGTAAGCCATTGGCTGGAATAGTGCTAGGGGGAAATCAGACAGCATGCTTAGGAGAGAGTCAGTATTTCCCAGTAGGTTTCTTGGACACTGAAATATGGGCTTCTCATATCACCCTCATAAATCAAACCTGGGCTTGTGAATGTTATAATGCAATGGGTAGCCTCAACAGGCCCTGTTCTCACCTTGCAGCCGTTGGGCAGTTAAAGGCTGGTATGAAAAGTCAAATAATTCATATGACTTGAACTGCACCTTTTTGAGAAAGCTGCTTTTAATTGTAACATGCCATCAGGACCCAAATGTAAAGGATCAGTAGTCAAATATAAACTGCTTGTGTAGATGTCAGAGCATGAAGTCAGTTGAAGTCACAACATGTTAGCTTCAGCTGTAAAAACATGCTCATAGGTAGACCGATCTGCACTTCCCCCAATATCCTGCTGTTAGAAGAGTGTTTATGGTGTGTGTATGTGTGTGTGTTGTGTCCAAAGTAAATGGCATGAGAAAACGTGGGTTGTTGGTACATTCTTATGTATGTGTGTGTGAGGATGGCATGCTTATATGTGTGAGAGTGTGTGCGCGCTGGAAAGTTTATTTGTGGGGTGTTTGTGTGTCAGAGCATGGATGGGAGGTAGGGGTTTATTTGTGGGGTGTTCGAGCATGTGTGTTTGTGTGTGTGTGTGCACACGGATGCATGTGTGTTGATAGGACAGGGTTTATTTAAAGACATGTCTCTGGTTGGATCTCTCACAAGGTGTGACTCGTTTAGCTCGCTGTTTTTAAGGGTGCAGGCCAGCCATTCAATACTAGACACTGTATGTACTGTATCTCTCTTTCTCTCTCTCTCTCTCTCTCTCTCTCTCTCTCTCTCTCTCTCTCTCTTGCGCCTGTGCCCATGGCCAGTGTATTGAAACACTGACCTACATTTCTCATGCCACCACAGTAAAGGTGTGCAGAGGGATTTGTTAGCATTAGAAGTCCAGTACTGATGATTAGCTATGGACCACAGACATTATTCCTGCTCATCCCACGTCCCACGTCACATATGCATTTCTCCAAAGCCCAGTGTCTGGGGGTTTTATACCCCTTTATCCATTTTGGCACTGGGCATGGTGACCTTAGGCCCATGCAGCTGCTGCAGAACATCCTGTACTATTGGGAATGCTTTTCTGCAGAGATTATACAAGCTGCAAGAACCCCTAAATCAGTGATCAGTGCACTTGAAAGCATATTAAAGAAATAAGTCATTGCAATATTTTTGCTATAGTCAAAGGGATTTGATACAACAGAAAGCAGTCTAAAGTGGTTTAAGAAAATGACAATACAATGCAATATGCAATTAATTATGTATTATTATAAAAATCACAGTAAAAAAAATGCCTAGTAGTCATAGGTCATTAGGAAAATACTACATTGCATACTACATACCGTGCAACTTCAAACAAAGCTTATTCCATACTTCTTTACCTGATGTATACTTTACATCTAATTTTTATCTTAATAATTATTCAAAATCTCACTCAGTTAACAAGTAGACATAAGAAGCAAAAATATACTTCAGTGAAAGTAAAAACAATATTGACCCGAAAGAATACTCAAGTATGTTCAAATATAATGTTTCAGCATTTTGTGATGACATGGTTTATTGCTAATGAAATGTTTTTATTAAAAAGCATACATTAAGATGCATTAGACCTTGATTGGAAATTTTGCTTTTGAGATGGGGGTATTTTGGGGTTCTGAATGAAAGTGTAAGTGGCAAAAAAATAAGTTTATGCTCTGATGTGGGAGATCCTACTGCAGGCTAATTTGTTTGTGTTTTTAATTTTTAATTTAACAAGTCTCACAATTACTTACATAATACTCAGTTAAGGTACAAATATAAAAAAAAACTACATGTAACTGACATACAGGTTACTGACATAATGTTAACTATAATGTTTCATCTTTATCACTCAGGAAAGTCAAGCAAATCTGACTTAAAGAACAATAGAAATAAAAGTCCCATTCAGTACACTATTATAAAAAGAAAAAGCCAATCATAGCAAACCTTATTTAAAAGGTATGTCAGTCTCCATGCCTCTGCTCTAAACAAGGCAGTTATGCTTGATTACAGTGAATAGCTAATTATATGTGAACACCCAGAAACTGGCCAGCAAAGCAGTTTAAAACCAGCTGCTAAAATAAAAAATATGAATAAAATGTAATGTTTATGTAGCTGTTCCTGAATGAAGATTGAGTCTGACTTGTTTATGTAAAGTTGGAACTTATTCTTTTCTGGCGCAGGTTTTTTTAATCAGTGAGATTCGTATTAACATAATTAGAGAATCATACCCGGCACAGCTCGTGTTCACACTTTAAGTCAACAAGTCAGCAGTCACATGCATGGATAGACCCATATAATATACATTGCCTTTTTTAAAGCAACACACATGATTTATATCCACATATAGTTCAATGAGGAATGCAAGTAAAAACTGCAATGTGATTTCAAAAATTAAGGCTGTACACGTCCCAGGACAAGTAGAGATGGCTGAAGTCATGCAGAAGTCAAACTGCTGTAGTCAGAGTATAAAAGTAAAAAGTAGGTATTTGAAGGTTATTTTAGCAGCTGTTTCAATGCAAAGCTAAATGAAACCATATTCATACAATTCAAAGACTATTAAAACAATAACATTCCAAATACAATAAAAAATAATGATGAGCATTACCTTGGTTGGTTCACTTTTCCATCTGTGTTACAGGCATTAGATTAATGCACACCTTTTCTCCACAATCAAGTCTCGCTTTCCTCTCTGTTTTTCTTGTCACATTCATGTAGTTTCTACCTTGATATGTCTATCCAGGCTGATCTGCATCTAATAATAATAATAATAATAATAATCCTTTATTTATAATCCCATGAATGGGAAATTCGTTCTCTGCATTTCACCCATGTGCAGCAGTGGGCTGCTATTGAAAGCGCCCGGGGAGCAGTGATGGGGACGGCACCTTGCTCAAGGGTACCTCAGGGCAACCTACTGGGAAGGGGTTCGAACCCCTGATCCTCCGATCATGTGGCTAACGCCCTAACCACTAGGCCACCGCTGCCCCCAAAGAGAGATTTCGTCCCTGAGTGGGCGAAATATACGGGCGAAATATATCTAAATATACAGGCTGCCTTTTCTATCTGATTTTGTATCACCAGTTTAGGTTTGGGACGTTCTTACGTCAGGTCAGCTAAAGTCCAGTGTTTAGGGACTATGCCCCATCATCAGAAGGTCATAAGTTTGAGTCCCAGACCAGTAGGTTACCCAGATGCACCCTTGAGCAAGGGTGCCCACTGTTACACTGAATGCATGGGTTAAAGGCAGACATATAGTCACTTTTACTTTTACTTAATGATAGTAAGTTAAAGTAATGGATAATTTCCCTCAAATTCATGAAAACTAAAGGAAGAGTCTGTTTTGAAAATGTAAGAGATAGAAAGCATGTTTGTGTCAAATGCAGGGTGTAGAATAAAAATTAATCAGAAAAATGAAAGCAAAGTAAAAAAAAAACAGATGTTTGAAAACACTAATTAAGTACAGTAAAGTGTCTGAACTTTATGAAATTGTAATTGCATTATTGCTCGTGTCACTTTTTACTGTGTGTGTCCCCACTTCCCAAATGGAACCATGTGTTTTAAAATATCCGCTACAATCAATTATTCAGTTAAAGATAATAAAACTAGATTGTAGGTCCTGGAGTTCTGAGAATGGGGAAGTGAAGTCTGGATGGATCTTAAGAGATAAAAGAGACAGATTGAAACAGTTGAGGCCTCACATGAATACTCACAGCTGTGCTCTTACCAGCCTCAGACAACAACTGCCTCACTGAGTATCAGAAAAGACCCCTTAGTTATTGGTTACAAAGCAAGCCCTGCAGGAAGGAGTTTGAGAAGATTGAAGAATATGAGAATAAAAAAAGAGAAGGAGTGAAGAAGTGAACCTGGAGTTAGAGATATGTCCTCCAATGTACAAACACTCATTTCCAGCACTCATTTCCTCCCCAGGTCTTATCAGCATGGCCTCTGATTGGAAAGAATTCAGTATGGAATTCTGACGTGAGCTACAACACAACCTCCAGACTCCTGGATTTAAATCTGAACCCCTGCCACGCTTTTTCCATACAGTAATTCGTGCTTCAGAATAATATCCGTTCTGAATAATATCCGTTCAGGGAGCTCTTTAACTCCCCAACCCAGAAACAGACCAAACCTCAGGGAACGTGACACGCTCTCGCTACGGCCTCCAGCGGAGTACCTACAGAACTTTTCTAGATAATACACTCAACAAAGTTTGTACAGTACAAATATTTTGGATGATTATATGCAATTACTCTGTGGCACATAAACACACACCCAGACAAAGTTACACTCCTGATGTTTTAGCGCTATGTCAGGATGGACCATACAAATGCATATGTTATGCATTTTATACCGTAACTGACCTGTATGCAGAAGAATAATAAGGCTAACCCTAAATGTACCCTGTAAGAATAACCCTGTAAGAATAAGGCTAACCCTACATGTAACCTCAGCCACAAAGGATCAAACATTCAAAATTCAAACAATGACACATGCATCTTTCAAGAGCATTCTATTTTTTTTCTCTGAATTGTCTTAAAAAGGTATGAAAACAAGATAAGAACACACACACACACACACACACACGGTCACAAAGTAGCCAAGCTCATGGATTTTGCCTGGAAGCAGAAATAGTGTTTACTCAGTCATAACGCAAACGAAGGGAGTCATCGACTCGGCAGCTGCCAAGAAATTGGTCAAGTAAACACGGCCATTAAATGTCTTCAAATAAGGCCACCACTTATGGGTATAAGCTGAACCATAATTTTATAATCCTGTGAATATGTGTATGTGTGTTTTCAGAAGAAATGCTGTGTGTGAGTGAATGTGTTATGGTGGCATGTTTGCGAGCTAAGTGGACGACCGCACAGAGACCATAGCGATCTCCATCTACCAATCTCTTCCTGGATCCATTTACAACAGTAACACTTACTGTGTATTTAGATCCGGCTGAACAGAATGGTAAGAATGTGAACCTACATCACATTTTCCTCTGCAAAGTCTATCTTTTGCTGTAAATCCTAGCAACATTTATCTCTGTTTTATTTATATAATGTTTTATATAAAGTTTTGTCAGTTGTCTTATATCATAAGACCTCAGGCACTATGGGTGAGAATTTATGGCTGGGTAACCCTGGCACATTTAGCTTTATGTTGATAAATATGATAAATACAGCCATATGTTAAAGTTCAAGAATAAGGGTGATGCACAGAGCTGTAATAACTATAGAAGGATAAAGTTGATCAGCCACAGCATGAAGTTATGGGAAAGAGTAGTGGAAGCTAGGTTAAGAAAAGAGGTGAGGATTAGTCAACAGCAGTTGCAATGTTTGCTCTGAGGGTGTTGATGGAGAAGTACAGAGAAAGTCAGAAGGAGTTGCATTGTGCCTTTGTGGACTTGGAGAAAGCATACGACAGGGTGCCTAGACAGGAGTTGTGGTTTTGTATGAGGAAGTCTGGTGTTACAGAGAAGTATGTGAGAGTAGTTCAGGATATGTATGATGGCAGTGTAACAGTGGTGAGATCTGAACTGAGAGTGACAGATGCATTTAAGGTAGAGGTTGGATTACATCATGGATCAGCGCTGAGCCCATTCTTGTTTGCGATAGTAAAGGACAAGTTGATGGACGAGGTTAGTTAGGAGTCTCCGTGGACGATGATTTTTGCTGATGATATTGTGATCTGCAGTGAGAGTAGGGAGCAGCTTGAGAACCTGGAGAGATGGAGATATGCTCTAGAGAGGAGAGGAATGAAAGTGAGTAGGACAAAGACAGAATATATGAGTGTGAATGAAAGGGAGGAAAGTGGAGTGGTTAGGATGCAAGGAGCAGAAGTGACAAAGGTGGAGGAGTTTAAATACTTGGGATCAACAGTTCAGTGTAACAGCGAGTGTGGAAGAGAGGTGAAGAAGAGAGTGCAGGCAGGTTGGAATGGGTGGAGAAGAGTGGCTGGAGTGATGTGTGACAGCGAGAGTAAAAGGGAAGGTTTACAGTACAGTAGTGAGACCAGCTATGTTGTATGGGTTGGAGATGGTGGCACTGACAAAAAGACAGGGGACAAAAAGGCAGAGCTGGAGGTGTCAGAGTTAAAGATGCTGAGGTTTGTGATGAGGATGGACAGGATTAGAAATTAGTATATTAGAGGGACAGCTCAAGTTAGACGTTGTGGAGACAAAGTTAGAGAAGCAAGTTTGCGTTGTTTTGGACATGTCCAGAGGAGAGATAAGGATTTTATTGGAAGGAGGATGTTGAAGATGGAGCTGCCAGGAAAGAGGAAAAGAGGAAGACCATAGAGGAGGTTTATGGACGTGGTGAGAGAAGACATGCAGGTGGTTGGTTAAAAGCAGGAAGATGCAGAGGACCGGAAGAAATGGAGATGGTTGATCCGCTGTGACGACCCCTAAACGGGAGCAGCCAAAGAAAAAGAAGACAGCCATATGCTAAAGTCTGAATACCTGCCAATTTACAGTTTGTAGTTTCTGATTTTTGATGGGAGCAAACATATGAATAGGTTTTACTGCCACAATTTCTGTTTATTTATTTAGTTTAACATATACATATATACACATAATACAGAACCATAATCTCTGCACAGGCCATGCTTTACATTTTAATGTGCCTCAAGGGTGCTATATTTATCAAACGAACAACAAGAATGTTTTAACATATGCAGATGCGTGTTCTCTGAGAATGTGCATTTACTTCAAACCATAATCTGAGCAGCTGATCTTAATCAGGGTTGCTGAAGCCTATCCCTGTTTTTAATGGGCAAAAGGCAGAGAAACACCCTGGACAGGCCCATTGCAAATACAGGTGAATTTGAACCTGTAACCTTTTGGTTATACCATAGGCAAGTATCCTAACACTAGACCACCACCACCCCATATTTAAAAATGAGTACAAATAGTAGACTTACTGCTTAAAGTAGCAACACACTGCTTTGTGTAATCTGCTGTAGATTTTTTCACTCTTACAGCAGGTCATTTGACCTGTGTTTGGATAGTTTCACCCATCACTGCAGTATCAGAGAATCACATGAGTCACACCTTGTTTCATTAAAGCTCAAATACTTCCTTATCCCCTAGCCTTGTCGCACCCAGCAAGAAAAAAAAGCCACTTTCTGTACCTATTGTAGTACATGCATGTTCTCTCTCTCTCTCTCTCTAAATATATATATAAATATATATATATATATATATATATATATATATATAAAACCACCAACCAACCATTATCTGCCGCTTGTCCCAAACAGGGTTGCGGGGGGGTGCTGGTGTCCAACCCAGCGCACACAGGGCGAGGACGGGGGACGCACCCTGGACAGGTCACCAGCCCATCGCAGGGATATCTCTCTCTCTCTCTCTCTCTCTCTCTCTCTCTCTCTCTATATATATATATATATGCAAAAGTTTTAGGCAGGTGTGAAAAAATGCTGTAAACAAAGAAAGCTTTCAGAAATATTAATAATGATTGTTTATTTTTATCAATTTACAAAATGCAAAGTGAGCGAACAAAAGACAAATCTAAATCAAATCAATATTTGGTGTTACTACCTTTTGCCTTCAAACCAGCATCAGTTCTTCTAGGTACACTTGCACAAAGTCAAGGATTCTGTAGGATTATAGTCGGTGTATGATCAACCAGTTTTACCAAACAGGTGCTGATGATCATCAATGTCACACGGAGGTTGAAACACAGTCAAGTGAACCTAGAACAAGTGAACCTAGAAGAATTGATGCTGTTTTGAAGGAAAAGGGTGGTCACACCAAATATTGATTTGATTTAGATTTCTCTTTTGTTCATTCACTGCATTTTGTTGATTGATGAAAATAAATGATGAACACTTCTATTTTTGAAAGCATTCTTTGTTTACAGCATTTTTTCGCACCTGCCTAAAACTTTGCACAGTACTGTATATATATATATAGTGTAAGAAAGCTGTGCATACATTCATGTGATGCCGCTGGTCATGCAAGTCAAAAGCCAACCTCACACTGCTGTTCCTGTCCTCTGGCCTGCAGACCTGTCCGTCAGCACCAACACCTTTACTGGTAGTGTTATGGTCAAGGACAATAGAGGAAAGGAAGGAAAGCTGACTCAAAGAGTAGAGGAGTTACCTTGAACGAGAAGAGGAAATTCCAGAATGGAGTTTTCGAGTCTGATGGTTATTGGGTCTGTGGTGACAGGTTCTGAATGTGTCTGTTTAATGGATACTATTAGGTTGTTGTTTTTGGTAAATCAGGATTTGTACACTTTCCTGAAAGCCTGTCATAAATTTTCACCCTTATCCTATCCTAACAATTATACCACACTATGAATAGAAATCTGGTTCGTGTGCTGTATTTTTGTGTTGAAGGCTTGCAGTTCATTTATTTCTAACTGGGCTGAATGGCTACAACTGACATAGCTCCCAGGCAAAACTAAAGTAAACAAAAGTAACAAACTAACTAAAGCTAATGGCCTACATTTGGGGCAACGTTAAGAATGGAAGGAAATCCTACACTCAGGGGTGAACAGTATTAATGGGCTTTTAGGGCTAACCATCCCAAAGCGACAAAAAAAAAACTTGTTTATTGTTTTACTTGTGGTTAAAAATGATTTCTATGGGCCAAGAGCAAAATATGTTAATTCATTGTCTGCGTCACACAAGGGTGTGTATCATAGTGCTCATAGGACAAAAGGTAGATAAACAGCCTGGACAGGTCACCATTCCATTACATGGCAAGAACATTCA
Source organism: Hepsetus odoe (assembly GCA_017165825.1). Lineage (NCBI taxonomy): Eukaryota > Metazoa > Chordata > Actinopteri > Characiformes > Hepsetidae > Hepsetus > Hepsetus odoe. Next base: position 13,363,071 of record CM029367.1, read on the forward strand.
TAGAAACACCCACATCTAGGGGCAGTTCGACATCTCCAGTTCTACTTCACATGTCTTTGGACTGTGGGAGTAATCCAGTGCTCCGGGGAAACAGAGAGAATGCAAAAATATGCCAGTTCAGTAGAGAAAAGGCCCAAACAACCAAAGCCAGGAATCAAACCCAAGACCTTCTCGCTGTGAGGCAACAGAACTAATCATTGCATCTCTGTGCTGCTCCCTAGAACAACATTTCCACCAAAAGAAATATATGATTTGGCAAGAATGAAGAATTTGCATCTAGCCCAAGATGTTGATTTATTCTCTACACAGGAATATCCATCATTTGAGTCATGTATCCCAACCAGAGCAGTGGGTGGTGCAGGAGCCCATTCCAGCAATTATGGGGCAAAAGGAGGAGAAACATCTTGAATAAGTTGCCAGCCCATCACAGGCCAGACACAGTCCAACACTTAACACATCAGGTGGAGTAGAGATGCTAGGTGTGACTGCGTGAGCATGTCTTTGGACTGTGGTAGGGAAAAAATGCAGCCATGAGGAATTGAACCCAGGACCAGCTACACATTTTAATCTTGTTTACCCTGAGATTAAAACAAAACATTAACATTTTATGATGACATACTTGCTATACCGGTATGGCAAGTATGTCATCATAAGACAAACTTTAATAGATTCTAACTTGCTTTAGGAGTCCTAATCATACTTATTGAGTTATGTAAGCTGTAAGCTTATAAAAGTTTGCAATACACACTTAGGTACGATGTTTTTACTTTTTTTTTTAACTGTTTCTGCTTTATTGCTGTTTAACACATTGTTCAGTAATGGTTTGAACTTCAATCTTACCATATTGTGATAAAATGTTCAGTGCTGTGAAATATTGTGCTTGTTCTTTTCACTTTAGCTACAAAAAACTGAAACTACTGGTCTGGGCCTCATACCCACAGCCTTCTGATCAAGGGCCCTAATCCCAAAGTTCTAGTCCACCACTGCCAGTTAAGCAGCACTTGTGGAGCATTTGTGTGTTATCCGTCTTCTGCCTACGTAACGTGATTCATACGTGCTTTTCGAGTCCCAGTGTGATGCGTGCTGCCAGTGTTAGTAAACTGAAGGGTGAGGGAGGAAGTGGCTCATTGGACACACACACACACTCTCTCTGTCTCCTGCATTTATCCTACCGTTTATGGATGTCGTCAATGCTCAGTTCCAATGGCTGCAAGCTTGTAAACAGTGACTTCAGGCACATGATGCATAAATATTTGTAAGGGCGAAGACTCAGAGGAAGAAGCATCCCTCCTAATTCACGAAATATAATACGCAACCATGCGATGAACGATCCGGACCAGAAGGTTATAGAGGGTGTACGTCACAAGCAGCTAAGAACACACACAGACTTCTCGAAGTGAAATGTAGCCTGGTCCACCACAAAGAAGATTGTGATACAGCGAACCTGTCCAGGACAAATCAATCATGAGGTTGAGCTGTTTCCACAGTGCTAATTCAGGGTTATATGCTCCAGTTACTTGTAGCTACAACACCATAAAACTAAAGAAGCAAACTGCAGACAGCAAAAATGATCCGACTGACTGACTACATTTAACATAAGAGACATAAACAAGGACAATAAGGGCTGTTCTATTAAAGCTCCAAGGTTTGAAGACAGACTCAATCAGCTGGATCCTGGACTTCCATCAGTAAGACCAGCTGATAGAACTCCACACATGGAGGCCCTTTGGAACAGCAGCATGCTTTTCAGGAAGCCCCACCACTCTGTCAGGAAACACTATAGCACAAAATAGAAACTTCCAGGAGCTGAATGGAGTGACTGAAAGCACTCATAAAAATGACAAAAGCAGCGGAGGAGAGAAGGGCTGGAAGTGGGCGTAGGTGAGGAACTGGGCTCTTCCTGCCACAATCAGAAGTCAAGAGTATTTCCTGTCATTGTAGGAGTTTTAGATCCATTAACCACACCGATACACACACACACACACACACACACACACTTTCTCTCTCTCTCATCATTTTGCATTCTAATTCAAATGAATCTATTTCCAACAGACACTGTTATTCCAGCATGATAATGACAGAGACCCCCAATAAGGAATCCCCATCAAACACAAATACACTCACACACACACACACACACACACACACACACAGGTACATTGGGCCTAGTTGGCTGAGCCGCTTTCTGTGGCCTGTGAGAAACACTTCATTATGAAATGCAGCAGGGCTCTGTAAATATTTGCTCAAGGATGTTATCGCTCCTCCTTATCTCACCATGAACTCTCAACACCGCATGGATTCCGGCCCCTTTATTTTCTTAATGGCTTACTGCAACTGATAACTAATCAAAAGTACCATTGAAATCAGTTTGATGCCTCTTGAAGAGGGCAAATGGAACAAATAGCAGTAAACGCTCTGAATGGCTCAAGTGGGCTTGAGTGAGAGAGCACTATTTGGAGTGATCACCGGACCACACCCTTCAAACTAGGGCAAAAGGGTCTGGATGTTGGAACAAGTCCACATAGCATGTTTAAACAGGAAATTACTGACATGTATAGCTGGGGAATTTACAGCTGGATCTGGAAAGCTTCTCAGCAGGTATTAGCGAGTGTTTATATCAAGTGGGGTTTTTTTTCTTTCTCTCTCTTTCTGGTGAGTCACTAAGTAAATGAACTCCAGTAGATGTGTGGTCTCATATAAGGATCTAAGGTGAGGTTTAAACCTTTCAGTCAGATAGATGAAGCTTAAAGAAGGCGAGCTCTTTATATGGCTGGATCCAAAAGAATGAGAAGCGTAGTGCGAGGTGCATTATTGCTCTTGCCAAGTTATCGTCTCCAGAAACTCTTTCATCATAATTTATGGAAGGCTATAAGTAAGCCATCATCAATCATGTGGGTAATCTGATAGGCTGCTGTGGAAAAACAAGTTTTGATTCCTCTCTCAGATGAACTCTCCCTGTCCCTAGTGGCCGTCTCTGGAAATCTGGAGTGATGGAAGGCTCGTGAATAAGCGTTCAATCCAGGATCATTCCCACAGGCCATCAAAACCACACCGAGCTGCTGCAGAAAGCCCTGCTGGCTTTGGGAGAGGTTGAGAAACACAGGAAGACAATCAGAAATATGCTGCTTCTGTTTCTTTTCAGAACAAATGGTGGTGGTGTTAGTGGTGTAGGCATGTCTGCATTTTCTGAGCTCATGAATAACTCGTTGAAGAAGCATGACTTGCAAGACCCTGCCAGTCTTTCAACGACAACCACATGGAGCACATTCCAGCACTGCTTTTTTTTCCAAAATAATTTTATTGGGAGAACTACAAAAATGTACAGTACAAAGTTAACAGTCTCACACACGCAATTTGTAGTGAACTGACTCCCCAGAAACAAATATGTTACAACTCATTTTTTTTTGTCTGTCTTTTTTTGTTTGTTTTTTTAAATTACATTCAAAAAGCTTTACTTCTGATAAAGTAGTCAAGAGAAGTACATAGTGCCCGTCCCCTGTACCTACTATGTACAAAAAAAAAAAAAAAAAAAACGTGCTCAACATTTCCCCATCCAGCAGGTCCGCAACACTCGGACCACATCGAAGGCAATCAAAGGAACAAAGTCCAACTAAAGTCAAAAGGAATGGGGAGTTTTAAAAAATAAACCCAAAAAAAAAAAAAAAAACAAAAAAAAAAAACACAAAGCTTTGTTGGTTGCTCCAAGCCCCTTGTTTGATAAGTGGTAACAACCTTCCAAAGAAGTTTCAGATTCAAACCTACATTCATTCAGCTCCTCTTGTGTAAAACATAGCATGTATGAAAATACTTTATTTGGTTAATTGTAAGGCATGTAAGATGGTGGACCCCTTTAGGCACTACACAATAATACTGGGGCACTGGATTGCTACATTCTCAAAGCACGTGGTAGGAGTCCTAGCCCGACTCTGTGCATTATAAAGGAAAGGAGGGAGGGGCAGAAAAAATAAAAAATAAAACCCACAATACTTTTTGGTTAACTTATTTACTTGGGATCTGTCAATGACTGAGAAGGGGTGAGAAAAAAAAAAAAAAAACCACACTATTGTTTGGACGGTCTTTAGAACCACAGTTTATACATTCTATCGGCATAGCTAAGAGCTAAAAGGAAAAAAAAAAAAAAAAAAAAAAAAGTGGGGGGGCATTAAGGGTTTCCCCTCCCTACCAATAATAAAAAAAAAAACCACTTCCACAAGCAACATCCCAACAAACGGCAAATCACTCAAATGTTTAATGAACGTAAACAAGGAAAATTAATGAAATAAATATCACATACAATCTCTTAAATTAAGATTTTACTCATTTACAATAAAATAACAAAGTGAAGTTACAAAAGAAGACCAAACAAAAATATATATTACTGTGAAAAGAACATACACTCCACTTATGTAGATTAATAATGGCGATCATAATTTAAACATAATAAAAGAATATAGATCTATTGCTTCGACATAGTTGATAAATACAGTATGGACACAAATTACCAAAATGTAGCCTATACTTTTTTTTTTTCACAAAGATAATAAATAAGTTAAATAGTTCATAGCCAGTTATGTACTGCTATGCAATCACTCAAAACAGCTAAAAAAATATATATAAATTCAACCATCAGCAGTGATTTCCCAACAAACCGAACAAGAGCGCTTCAACTCCACTAACCCGACCGGACCACTGGGGGGCGCTGTGAACCTGCTTCAACTTTTGGAATGGAAGTTTGTTGTTTATAAGCGCACACATAGGCTACTTCTACTTGTCAAGGCATATTCTTGGTAGGATGGAGGAAAATCTTAAACCGCACTGTCTTTCACGTTCAAAAAAAAAAAAAAGAAGAAAAAAAAAAGTCTCTGTGCACGAAAAGAAGAAAAAAATGTCTGCGGAAAAGTGATGGTCTGCTAAAGCACGTGGCTGCCACAACGCAGCACTGATGGAATGCCTTCTGTTGATTTTCTACTTTCATAGCTATCAGATCAAGCAGAAAGGAGAAGGAAAAGGAACACAAAAAAAAAAAAAAAAAAAAAAAAAAAAAAAAAAAAAAAGACTAATGCCATGTCAAGGGTGTGGCAATCCATCTCCCTGGATGCTGAAGTCTGTTAAAACAATAACTGGAGGAGACGCTGGTGGGATGGAAACCCCTGGAATCTCCTCTCCTCCGGGCCGAGGAGCAAAATCCCCACAGAAAGAGCTAATCGTCGGAAATCGACAGCCTGCTGAAGATGGGCAACCGCCTCCCCGCGTCCAGACTGGGCGACTCGGAGCCGCTGAGGCTGCCGGAGGAGCTGAGCGAGCCGCTGGCGAAGCTGTCCAGGTCGGAGACGGAGTCGGGCGGGCTCGGCGGGGAGTCGAACACGGGCGACTGCGAGAGGCGCTGCAGCGCCTGCAGGCTCAGGCTGTACGGGGGCGACGGGGGACCCACGGGGGGCTGGAAGCTGCCATAGTATGAGGCGTAGCCGGCGGCCGTCTGGACGGCCAGAGGAGCCAGCAGGGCCTTCAGCTCCTGTCCGGCGGCGAAGGAGAAGGCGCCCGGCGCCAGCGCGTCCTCATACAGGCCGGAAGAAGGGGGCGGCGGCGTACGGGACGTGGGGCTGTCCTGCAGCGGCGAGTCCATGCCGTGCGGCGTGGAGAAGCCCGAGAAACTGAGGCTGTGGTGCAGCTTGGGTCGGTCGCGGAACGCAGGCGGCCCGTAGCCGCCCCCGCCGCTGGAGCACTTGGGCTCGGCCGGCGCGGGCCTGCGCTCGTCCGCGTTGTGGATGAAGTGGCAGCGCGGGCCGTACGGGCAGAAGCCGATGGTGTGGAAGGTGCGGCACGGCTCCGTCTTGTACTTGGGGTGGCGGGAGAGGCTGCGCAGCTCGTGGTAACCGTGCGCGAACTGGCACTTCTCGCCGTACTTGCAGGCGCCGTTCTCCTCGAAGGGCCTGCACAACTCCGTCTTGTAGCGGGTCGAGTTGATCTGCGACGCCGCCTTCTGCTGCGCCTGCGCCGGCGCGGGGGCGCGCTCCCCGCCCTCGCTGAAGGCGCGCTCCCGGTACCTGCTGCTGTTCTCCTTGTTCAGCATGGCGGCGGCGGCGGCGCTGCTGCTCACCGTCAACTTGTTGCCGTTGTTCGGCGAGTCTGCACTGCCAGCGGAGTTGCGGCGGAAAAATCCCGGAGCGAATGAGCAGCTGGAGGTCGAGCTGGACACGGGAGCGCCCACGGCCTTCTTATCCAGCATGTTGTTAAAGTGAAGCGCGTTCATGTTCAGGCTCTTGTCCTGCTGCGGAGGGGAGAGACAGGGGGGTTAGGAGCGTCAAAACATACCTTCTATCAGCATTTCAGCGCCAAACTTGTTGCAAAAGTTGAGCCAAACTTTTCTTTGGTTGTGAAGCTGAAGCGTTCAGCCTCCACCAGCAGCTAACTCGCTGCAAGCAACTTGATTTGTAGAAGTGTGCAAAAAAAATTATAAATCACGTCCAGAATGTAGAAATCCGCGCCAGGATTTAGTTCCAACTGCCTGGTTTCTGAGACGAGCCCAAGCCACCAGAGAGGGTGCCAATGCAGTTGGAACAAAATCCCTGAGTGGATTTTGTACTTTCGGGACGTTCTGCTCGTTTGCGCGGTGAACGCTACCTTGTAGAGCATGTCGAAGTCGTAGAAGGCGGACAGGATGGTGGCCGACATTGCTGCTGCTTCTGGACTGGTGAGCTGCAGTCGATCTTTCATTGGAGGAGCTACCAGGATCCTGGTGCGCAGCTTTCGTCCTTCTTCCTCTCAGTTTGCCACGGCTGCTGTCTGGTTTTTGAGTGAGAGTGGTCCGAGAGACGGAGTTTAGAAAGTAATTCCAGAAGTGCTCTGGAGCTGAGTGGTATGTTTTTGGAGTCGCTGCTCGTCTCCCTCCGTCTCTCTGCCGAGCCAGAACGTTCCCCCGCTTTCTGCCCTCCAACATATACCGACCAGAGCGGCCGCGAGGGGCGGGGCTTCCGTCAGTGAGGAGGGGTTTTAACTCGTAGCCCCGCCCGTTCCCCTTAAGCGAAGTCCTGCATCAAATCCGATTGGTTCAAGGATCCCGAAACCACGCCCCTAAGTTCGATACTCCAATCCAACGTTGCGGTGACGAAGTGCAGGGCAGTAGGACTGTTGGTCCGAAACTAGGATTTACACATGGGTCCAAACACGAGGAGTTTGACTTATGCTTCACGCATTTACAGCGTTCATGAAATTGCTTTTTTTTTTTTTTTTTTTTTAGCGTAAGGATGAATTTAACCCGTTAAAAAAAAAACACCGAAACTAGTTTCACCAGTACAAAGAACATTAAAAAACTGGGATTTCACTCTTGATGAATGAGAGCGTGATGGGCTGATGGAGAGAATGGAGGGAGACTGAAGGAGGCTTCAAACGTTCAGCTGTTTAGCTTTCGGAGGTTTACTCTCGAAACTGATCAGATCAGAGCAGCACGTAGTGTGTAACCCGCCCGGATGTGTTTGAGTGACCCAGTTTTGGCAGCTTCCTTTGAGGTGAAGACGTGAAACATTCATTTTCGTTCTCTGCCCAGCGATCACGGTCTGCAGTAAGAATTAACACAATGAAAAGTGGATTAACCGAGTCTTTCCCCCCGTGCACCACTCTACAGCATTACTGTCACCTTTAAAAACGACTCAGATCTCGTTTATTCGAGCAGCAATCTCCAGAGCCCTGTCCTGATCTGGGATCCCCCTGAACTAAGAGCTGCTCCTCAGACAGCAGGGCAGAAATGAGGAACAAGTGAAGGAATCTCTCTCTCTCTCTCTCTCTCCCTCCGTTTCTCTCTGATTAAACCGATCCAATAGCGCCCCCTGTGGGTCTTAAGGGTTTCTGTTCAAAGCAGGAACGTCTCAGGCGCCACCTAACGTCCAAGATAGGAAACAGAAGTTCAAGGGCTGATCAGACGTGATGAGTATCTTCCCCTCCATTTAGGTTCCTGTACACTATCTGCTTTTCCCTTCTTTAATGAATCGTAGTCGACTCTGGTAACACACCAGTCAGGGTGCAGCAGTGACAGCCCCATTAAGAGTGTCAAACTGTTTTACCCCCACAAACGTCCCACCAGTGGGTGGAAAAGAGGACCGTTCCAAAATGACATCACTTTACTGTAATAAAGAACATTACAGCTTCAGGCCTGAAAGCAACCCTGCCGTCTGCAGACAAACTAGCCACCAGTCTGCTGTTGCACACTGATTGCATAACAAGCCCACAGGAGGGGCACGAGGGGCTGAGCGGTCTTTTTTTCTGGGAACCAGGATAAAGGGTACATCAGAAGAACACACACACTGTACAAGAATGAAACCAAACCAATGTGTGAAAGTGTGTTAATACTGGAGTGGAAAATAGAGTTGGCCTCGGTCAAGCACAGATTTTTGTGGTACAGCTACTAAAGCCTGTTCTCAGTCTCCAACAGAAGAAAGCAGATGTTTTATATAGATGTTTCTCCTCTTTACAGCAGATATACATACTCCCTCGCTCCTCACTCTCAAACAAAATGTGCATGAGTCAGCCCCTAGGCAAATGAAAGTAATAAAACTAGTCATTTTATTTAGATGAGTAACAGTTTGTGGTCAATCGTCATGCCTGCACAAAATTCCACTTTTTAACAAAGCACGCAAGTCACCACACATTTAAAATGAATTCATAATATTCTAAAACAATGTTTACAGTCCAGGCCTGAAGTGGTCTTTAAGAAATAAAAGTCCTTCAAAGAGAGGGAGGAAATTATAAAATAATCACAATATGTGTATGCAGTCACACAGAGAATGGGGTTCGTCTGACATCTGCTCTTGCACGAATCATTGAACCAGATATGTAGTCACTGCTAAAAGTTCCTCCTTGTCCGCGTGAGCTCCCCATGGTAGTAAAAAATACCCAGGTCACTCACGGTCTTTTTTAACTGCACTAAAATTATATGGTCACTAATGTTTTTTTTGTTTTTTTTTCCTCCAATCTGTATTCAAATAGTTTAAAGGAGGGAGGGCGATGAAGTTCTCAGATGCAGCCAATTTGTTTGTATGTTGTGAGTATGTTCTGAGCAAGTGTGGCTCGCTCTTTCAGCACAGTTAGTTTGGCGTGCTCCATGCTGGCTGAGAACTGGGGAAGAGCAGGGAGGGCATTCAGTGCCAGTCCAGCAGATTGGGCGTTTGCATACGCTATGGTGGACAGGCGTTCCAGGTCTGCCGGACACACAGCAGGTGAACATGGCACTGTGGCGAGGGCACACAGGTGTTTGTGTAACAGCCTTGCCCACTGCAGAGGCTCCACCCACAGGTTTAAGTCTCCCTTTTCAAAGAGAAACTCTTCCTCCTGTGTGAAAAAAAAAAAAGGGGGGGGGGGGGTGTTAGGTGTCTGAAATGTTCTTGGGTTTTACAATGAAGGGGCAAAGCTAGTTCTGACAAGAAGAAAAAGGATTAGACCACCAATTACTTTTGTGCAAACTGTTTACCATCAAAGCGTTCATTGCACACTGATGACCTGTGTCAGTAAGTAACCTCAAACATATTTTCTAAAGTGGTTCCATAATGACAGATTCAGAAAACAGGAGTAATTAAGCCAATTAATATAGATGAGACAAAGATGTGATGACTTGTGCTCATGAACTTTCATTACTTCTCATTTAGATCAGCATCATAGCTCTTGTGACTGTAGTATCCTTACCAAGTCAGATGTTTTCTCACTGTCCATCTCTGCTTGATCATCCCCTAGCAGCCAATCAATCAAGGTTATCATGCCAATAGCAACTTGACTCCACACCTGGAACAGCTGGCAGAGAAAGCCCACTCCCATCTCCAGGGCAACAGTTGGAGAGACTGGCTGTGTGGCAACACCTGGCGACAGGGGCACAAACAGAAGGGTAATGGGGGATGAGGGATAGAGGTCAGGTGGTGAACTTCCTCAGATATTCCTCTCAACATACTGCAGAAACAGTGGCATCATCTGGGTCTGAGGCTGCTGATATACACATAACGGTATCATCTGGGACTGAGGTCTACACCAGAGCCGCTGATCATTTTACTTAAGTAGGACAACTAAAACAGGAATGCTTAAGGCATAATTTATATATATAGATTTCCCTAATTGTGACCAGATGTCATTTTTACACTGTACTCAAATTCCACCACTGTCACAGAGTTGGCTCAAACGAACAGTGTGTGCAAACTAAGAGCGAGGTACATTTTCAGTAGGTAATTAGCAGTTTAGAGCCCCTTTTAAAGTGGAAAATGAAAACCCACTTTTAATATCCACGATGGCAGTTGTTGACCGTGTTGCAGTTAGGCCTTCATTCAGGCATGGTTAAACTTGACCAGACATTAACCATGTAGAGAAACGACAGGGCTACTTAGTACCATGAAACTAGTGTTTTATAAGCTTTCAGAAAAGTAGTTCATTCAACAAAATGAATAAATTCAGAATGCGTCCCTCTAGGCACATATTCTTTAAAGGATGGTTTAACTTTATGCCCTGTCATGGACTGGCGACCTGTCCAGGGTGTTTCCCTGCCTTTCACCCTATGAGAGTTGGGACAGACCTCGGCACCGCCCACAATCCCACTCAGGACAAGGCTAAGGACAGGCTAAGAAAATGAGCGACTGTTGTATTTTAAAATTTCCACCTTGGTATATCTGACATAGAATAATTGTCCCCTGGCATACCTTACATAAACTGGGTTGGTTAAATTTTAATGCTCTTGAATCATGTATTGTGTGGCTGTTTAATCCCCATATTCAGACTCTTGATGACTCAGATGGGATGAAAATGTAATTGTGACAAGTGTGTTGAGTGGTGAGAATATAAAAACTGGGGACTGGTTGGAGGGGGGAAGCATTAATTAGGTACGAGACAGAACACCTCTGCTTTTGGAGGTTTTATTCCCACCAGATGTGCTGGTGAGTTTAGTTTAATATATTAGTCATTTCCATCGAGTGGGAGTGCAGTCCCACCATGCAGGCTGCTCTAAATGTGTGATCTGCCAAGACAGAAGATGGAAAGCAGAGGTTGGAGTTCTCTTTTCATTCTTCACACACATTGTGTGTTCCTGTCTCCGTTGGCCGTGGAGCTCGGCCAGCAGATCGAAACAAAAACACACACACACACACAGCACTCTGAGGCTGGCCACGAAGTGGGCCCACAGGGACGACTGGGTCCCAGAAAACATACAGAATAGAAATGCTTCACAAGAAACAGAGGCAGAGAGAGAGAAATTTCAATTCAAACGTGTGTGGGTGGATAATATGAACTCTCATCTAGAGCAGTGGTCAAACCCCTGTGAAGTCTTTACTTTAATGACCCCAGTTGTTCATGCTTCAAAGCCGGCTCTGTGGCAACGTGAGAGTGAGTCACTGCATGTTTGTTTTGCTTTCTGGTTTCCCTTCACTATCTTCTGCTGTCCACAGCTAGCAGTCACCAGGACCTGCCAGTCAAAAACCGCTGGAGAAGGGCAAAGCGAAACCCTTAACAACTATGAAACCCTCCTCTACCAAAGCATGCTGGGAAAGTTCTGTGGCCTAGAGGACTCATATCATCTTTCCTTCTTCAATCCAAGCCGGGAGGGGAGAAGGGTGTTTGAGCAGAGGTTCGGGGGATGGAGAAAGCTGTTGATTTTACACTATTAGTGCTGATTCAAGGAAACTGATCAGGAGTGACATGGTCTTTTCTATGGGTAATGTGCTGGGATGGCCTGTCTCTTAACCAGTTGAGGCTCTGAGCTGCTATTCATCCATGCTGGGGGGGGGGGGGGGGCACAGGGGAAGCATGGGCCTGCAGGGCTGGAAACAAGCCAGGCCCAAGCACACCAGCACCCAGACATTAAAAGGCATAATAGGAAACTCAAGCTGCTTTCCATTTCGGCCCTTTTCTGTGGTTTCACACTTCACTAACACGATTTCCCAACTTCTCCTCAGCTTACACAACGCCCCCGCTTCTCATGCCTCTGCCTCACTGTTTTCATCTGTGTGTTTGTGAGAGTGTACATGAGCATCAGCTTTTGCACTGTGCACATCCGTGTTTGGGCGAGCCGTGCTTGCTCCAGAGGAACCAGTTCTGAGAGCAGTTGCATGTGTTTATGTAAAGCAAAGCAGGTGACGGTTCCACTATTTCAGACCCGAGATGACACAACTTGACCAAACGTTGAACTTGAGGACAAACATGAAAGAGAGAGAGCACACAAGTTTCTTAAAAGTCCTATCATAGCTAACTGGAGGGAAATACCATGAGGACTGCACAAAGAATGCAAAAGTCACATTGGCTCACAAACTGAAGTTATAATCCTGCATTCAAATCAAACAATAATGAATCTGCAAGACAAACTTGACATCACATAGTGTAACTTGTAGATGTCTAGGTGAACTAGTCAAGAAACTACGGCTTCGATATGCCTGTTTGTGGCCAAGTGATTGTCTTAGGCTTTTATAGATAATGTCATATGTTGTCATCAATCATAAAGAATGTTAAACTGAGATTACTTCATTGGGAGGTCCAGGTTTGCATCCGTTGTTAGCAAAGTTAGCTGCAACTAAGTAAACTAGTAAACTTCAAATACCAAATGTCTACAAGCCTGTAGCTCAAAGCAATACTCAGTATTAAATAATAAGGCAAACTAATATAAATTAAGATGAATTCTGAATAGATAATGTTTACTTTGATGATAAGCTTGGGTGGTACTAGGCTTAAGTTTAAAGGTTAGAAAATACAGGTCTCGCTGTGGGAAACTGGATGGAGTGAAACAGCTTCCAAAAGCTTGGCACTCGTCTTGCCCTGGAGTCCTTGAAAAGTGTTGTTTTGGGGAGCTTCGCCCGGGCTGCTTAGACACGCAGCCGAGCTGAGATCTGAGATTCCAGAAGGAAGAAAGCTCCATTCCCGTAATCGATCTATGGGAGTCGCGGGGCTGGAACTAATTAAAAAACCCTTTTCTAAGTTACGAGCAAGAGGGGCTTTGGTGTGCAGCGAATCTGGGATGTGAGTCTCTGCAGCTGGCCAAGTGTCGGGTGTCTGTGTGTGTGTGTGTGTTTATGAGTGGGTGGGGGTTTAAGGGTAGAGTGGAGGAAGGGGGAATCTGTGGCACTGAAATTAAATATGTTTGTGGCCTAGAGTGCGTCAGTGTGTTGTATGTTCGTGCAAACTGATGGCAGGAGATCTTACACACAAATATAACGTTCACCTTTATTATATGGTGAACGAGAACTTAGTGCAATGACTTTACATTTTTTCCCCCACTTGTGAGTGTGTTCTTGAAAAGTCCTAATCCAGGTACCCCCAGTGAGTTTCCACCAACTGAACAGGCTGTTCCTAGAACAGTACATCATGACACCAGTTAAGACATATGTACTGATGAATTTATAGAATGTTCAGTACAAACCTTCGCTATGAACTATCAATAATTTCGCACTGCTGCTGCAGTTATTTTTTTCTTATGCTTTTCAGGTCATGCAAGTGTAGTGGAATCAGTGATGCAAAATACTGCTTCCCGCTTGGAAATGGAGGTGTGCAAGACCACGGGAAGGAAGTGGTGGTGTGAAAAAGAGTGGTATCAAGGTGAGAAAACAACACGTTGCTTTATAGCTCTGACTTCCTCCACAGATCTATGGGAACTGGAGACGAAAGTAGGTGTGCATGCACATACAAACACAAATACCTTTTTCAACGAACCTACCTACACAGAGCTGCAAGTTAGAAGAGCGTTCACTGGACCCCAGTCTCAGAAGGATACCAGTGGGAGACAGCCATCATCTGGCACATGAATGCAAAAATGAAGACCTCCTCTAGACAGTTTACACCTTCACCTGTCTAGAGCCTGTGTTGCTGTATTGCCCATGTGTCCAGAAGTTAAAAGGCCTCTGTTGATGGACCCATTAAGAGTTTCAAAGTGGAGAGGAAGCAGAGTCTGTAATGACAAGTGCAACCTGGGGGGCTGGGAATGAGGTCTCCGTATCAAAACTAGAGGTACGGAAGTTTAAGCCTACTGTCTGTTTATCTTCCAAATCATCCCTGATGCATGCTGTACCCACAAATGACATCTTGCCAATATGTACACTATGCTCTTAAAGTCTATGCCCTAAAGTAATTGCCGGCTGCTTGGAGAAGACAGAATAATTACATTTATTCTGGTCCCTGGGCTGCATTTTGTGAAAACAGTAGCAGAGCAAAGCAGTCACAGAAAACAGCAAGAAACACAAGGGTTCGGCCCAGTGCAATTCACCTTAGTAAACATGTTGTAAATGTTCACTCTTCATTCCACACACTCCATTCTCTGCTGAAAATATAAATCCTGATCAGTCATAAAGATGTTCTCAGATGAACCTCTCACTATGTAAACATTTTGACAGTTATGATGGCAGGGATCAGATTTCCAGTCTAATTTGGATTGAGATACTGTAGCAGGGAGAAAGTATTTTGTTTATTTGGTCTTCCTGTGGAGGACAATTGGGTCATAAACTTATAAACAACGTCCTACATTCTCAACAAATAGCACAAAAAAAGATTGTATGTATATGTCTAGTAATATTACAGCAGTTCTTACATTATGAACAGTTTTGTTCATCATTTTTTTTGTACACCATTTTCGTGCATCATTAATATACTGTTAAATCAAATAATCTATCTCAAAATACAAAGAGTTCAAGCACAGTTTGTGTTAAGTAGTCCTGAAATGAACTGTAGACCAAGCTTAATTTAATATTGAATCTCAGGGCACTTAAAGGCGCTTCTCTACTTGGCCTTTGCTCCCTCGTGGCTAACACCCACAGCCGACCCACCCTGAGTGTTTCTAGTGTGTGTGAAGCTTCTTATCAACCCTTAGACAGACGGGCTAGTGGCGACGTGTTTTTGATGTGACTGATTTAGGTGGTTGAGTTGTTCCTGCTCTCTGCATCAGCGAGTCTCACACCTCTGTTTCAAAAGCCCTGGGCTGCTTGTCCTCCTCCCTTCCTCCACACCTCAGTTCTTTTGCTCTATCAGGAGAGGTTGTAAACAGAAACTCACACTGCCCCAACACCCCAACCCCCTACGAGATGGCACTTCATTTCAGTATCAGTTCCAATGTCTGATTTCAATTGTCAACACTTCATATCCTAAAGTTGGAGCTAATAACTCAGGCCACACATGGATTCTGCATGTGTATGTGTATGTGTGTGTGTGTGTGTGTATACCTGTGGCAAGAAAGTGACTAGGCACATAGCAAATGAAGTCAGCAGCTCTATCTCGCACATCTTGGTCTTCATCCTGCAGCAAGGTGAAGAGACTTTGCCACAATGCCAGGGTGTGCTCGATACCTTAAAATGCGCACACACACAAAAGTATGGCACACTATTCATGGGTGTATACAGGTATACTGAACTTCATGCAGTCGAAGATGAAGAACTTACCCAGAGGCAGGGTTCCAGACATCAGCAGGGTGGGTGTGGCCTCAACCAGCACCTTTGCAGCCGTCAGTTTGACTTCTGTTGGCTGTTCTTCTCTACAGCATTGTGCCACCAATGCCCCCCAGAGGGCCACTTTCACAAGTACAGCCCCACCCAACACCTCCTGCATGCAAATGCACAAAAAACACCTTCTAACAAGACAACACTTAGACAAATCCAATAAAAAAGTGGCTTCTGTGTATTCTATTCTGGTTTGTAGTGGAATTCAAATGGCAGACTAAAGTAACTCAAGTTTACTTACAGCTACACTGTTCACCCCACCTAACACCCAGCAGCTAATCGCCTAACGGCCCGCCACAAACATCTCAATGACCTACAAACAACGCAAGCAGCCTTTAATAAAACGCTTAAGAAATTAAGCTGACTAATCTTTCCAAAGTCTCTTCTAAAACTCATATGTGAACAATATACGTGCCAGACACATTTCATTAGCACTTGGGGACTGAAGCTGTTTTCGGTGTAGTTTGACAAACTAGAAAATGCTAAGCTTCCTACAAGAGTAAATACACGTGCTCTGTCATTACGACTTCCTCTGGCTGCCTAGTCTCCGTCTAGAGACTTTCCGAACAGTAGCTCTTTCAGTTCCAACATCTTTCTCACCTGGGGCTTCTTTTCAACCAAGTGCACGATCAGTCGAGAGGCCAATGAGAGGGCAGTACAGTGTAGCTCCAAGCTGAAACACACAGACAAACACATGATTATTTTTATACAAGGTCTGGTATGTTGTACCAACATATGAAAATGAGTGAATAAGTGAAAGTGACTATTCCTGTCATTGTGAAACACTGCACAGTACATAGTGAACCACAATAAAATGCAACCTCTGCATTTTACCCATGCACACACATGCAGCAGTGGGCAGCTACTGAAAGTGCGCAGGGAGCAGTTGCGGGGACGGTACCTTGCTCAAGGGTACCTCAGGGCAACCTATTAATCTGGGATTCGAACCCATGATCCTTGGGTCAACTCCTTAAACACTAGGCTACCACTGCCCCCTGCATATGAATTTAGGTCTAATGCCAGCAAATTATTTCTTTTATATACACACACACAGGGGCAGCGGTGGCCTAGTGGTTAGGGCGTCGGCCACTTGATCGGAGGATCGGGGGTTCGAACCCCTTCCCAATTGGTTGCCCTGAGGTACCCTTGAGCAAGGTGCCGTCCCCGTCTCGCTCCTCCCTGCGATGGGCTGGCGACCTGTCCAGGGTGCGTCCCCCGTCCTCGCCCTGTGTGCGCTGGGTTGGACGCCAGCACTCCCCCGTGACCCCGTTTGGGACAAGCGGCAGATAATGGATGGTTGGATACACACACACACACACCAGCTGATGGAGATGCCAATACATAAAAAAAATCATAAAATGAAGAATCTGGACTTAGATCCATTGCTTAACATTGCTAACTGTTTTTTGGTGGCTACAGATGCAGCAAAATAATAAATGGCATACATTTTAGTCCAAAAGGGTATTTCTGGGTCATCAACACATGGTCCAGGTTCATCAATCTCAACCATTTTGTGGCTTTTTGTTTGCACCTTGGGCATTAAAAATGTAAAATTTCTTTAGTCTAGTTCATATAGTTACAGGAGTATCTGCAGTGGTAATGCCTGAAAAAAAAAATGTGGAAATATAAGTCTTTGACATAATTCCAAATATTTATTTATTTACATTGTAACAAGCAATTAAAGAGAAAAATAAAATCTAAACATGCATGTACTCAAGTTACCATACATGAATTTATGGATTGGTGCTCCAGCTACATTCCCAGATTAAGAGGTAGTGAAAATTTTAAAACTTTTAAAAAATTCCAAGGTTCCCTTAAAACAACAAAAATCAGATGTGTATTTTTAAAAGGATCTAACTGAGCTTCAAAGTCCTGGGGCTCCCAGGGTACTGTATATGGCTGCCCCCTGCTGCAATGCATGTGTGGGTTAGCTGCAGAGAAACATTTCACAGGGCAGCGGTGACTTAGGGAGCAGTGGTTAGGGAGTTTGCCCCAGGTAATGAAGGTTGGGGGTTTGAAACCCAGAAAAATAGGTTTCCCTGAGGTACCCTTGAGCAAGGTACCGTCCTCATCACCCAGGTGCTTTAAATAGATGCCCCCTTCTGCATGGTGGATATGGGTGAAAAGCAGAGGTTTCGTTGTTTTTCCACTGTGTGCTGTGCTTCACAAGGGCAATTAATGACTTTCACTTTCAAACACAGGAAAAAATGGTTTGCAACAATTATGCAAAAAAAAAAAAAAAAAAAAAAAGAAAAACTACACAATGGGGAAGTGGCGTTAATGCAAAGCAGTTTAAAAACTGTACGGTTTGTTTCCATCTCCCCCAAGTATTAAGTCAGAAAATACAAACTGCCACATCAGGAATGCTGTGACCCTCTTAAAGGCTCACTATCCAACGCACAGGAAGATACTGAGTGATCTCTGTCATGGCTTAGTCAGCAGGATATATGAAAGTTCTGGGCACTAAAAACCTAACCATTTGTAGCTCAATTAAACCCACTCACACAGTGAGCAGTGTGCAGTGAATTTATCCACTGCATTTATCCCATCCAAACACTCCAGTAGTGAACACACAAACACACCAGGAGCAGCGGTCTGGAAAGACTGCACCTGAGGAGCTTGGTTTTAAAAACCAAGGGTAATTCAGAGCAACTTACTGGCCAGGGACTCAAACCCACAACCCTCTGATGATCAGGCCTAGTCCCTCACCATTAAGCCATGACTGCCCTAAGGTTTTGTACAACCACTTTTATGGAAATTCATGATGTTTGGTAACCTGTAGTACACACCTCCAGACAGATTAGATGAAGAAATTAATACATGCTAAAGTTTGGTGATAAATTCTAACACTGAGAGATATGGCTTTTGGAAAAGCAGATAAAGCTGAACAGGGAGTCAGAGAAATTTTGGAGATGGTTGAGTCCGAACAATCTGGAGGCCACAGAACAATTAATACATGCTCAAATATTGCCCAAATCTGAACACCTTACACTAAACCTGACCCTAACTTTAACCTCAAGATTTTTTTTGCCTCTTCAGCTTTTTTAAAATGAAACATGCAAGCAAGACTTATAAGGCCTGCTTTTCCCCCTTTCATTTTTTTGATAAAATCAGGTCTGAAAGAGCCTATTTACTTTTACATTTGCGGCATTTAGCAGACCCACTTCCAATTCCTGTTTACTGAGAAAGTCTCCCTGAAGCAACTTGAGGTTAAGTGTTTTTCTCAAGAACCTAATAGTAGTAGTGCTGGAGAAAGGATTCCAAGCTGCGATCTCTTGGTCCATAGTATCCTACCATTAGACTACCAGCACCATTTGTATAAGAGACCCCCCCCCACACCTTGCTGGTCTCACTACATTTGCGATTACGGCAGTTAGCAGATGCTCTTATCCAGAGCGACTTCCCTGTCCTACCACTTGACCACCACAACCCACATGTACACATACACACACACTCTGACAACTCATTTTGCCAAAAAAATCTTTGTTTCTTGAATAATTCTTATGTATACACAAGCACAGTTTTACTATCTGACAGAATACTATACATAGTACATTAGCCCACAATAAGTGAGCAAACTAAAAAAACAAATAATCAATGTCTACAGTGACATGTGCATGTAGCAAGGAAAAAAAGCCCTCTTGATGCAGTCACAAACGAGTCCTTTGTGCTGCCACCACGTTTCAATCCAGACTATCACAAAACAGGTGGGCTGCCCCATGTGCTGAACTACAGAGTGCTGGAGCCCAAAAACACCCAGCAAATGCGCAATTACACAACGCCTCCAACAGAAATATGAGTCAAAGAACAAGTGTGCCACAACATTACACAATCTCATACACACACACACACACACACACACACACACACACACACAGAACAAGTATTATGCCATTGCTTAATCACAGAACAACTGCCGCGCTCCAGAAATACTGGCATTGTGTCACTGAGGGCGACAATACATCAAGGATTTCTCAATGCTGATGAAGGCTGATTGGCCACTGGCCAGCAAAAGGGATGGTTTGGTTTTAGATGGAAAGCCTTTGTAATTCTATACTAAAGGGTATACATTCATTTGGGCCTGAAATGGGAAGGTGTCTGTAATTCAGGCTGGAGGCCCCTTCAGCCATTTACTGCAAAACACACAGACACACACCTGTCGCCAGGTGCATGACCTGCAATACATGCACACACACGCACGCCCAGACATTAGCCGCCCTCACCAACAAATGTACACGTAAATCTAAATAGTAGGTCTTGCCTCTTGCATCCATCTCTGTAAACACATAGACAACCACCACAAACACATGCAAATGCTATGGATAACCACATGCACGTAAGACACACAAACACACAGCTAGCCCTGAGCCCCTAACAGGTGAAAATCAATATCCTTCATGCTCTATCTCAGGCCTGAATGGGAGATTGGCGTGTACAGGGGCACTGCTCACCACAGGTATGTGTGGTCTCTTTCATGGTCAGAGCCCACATCTGAAACCGTTCGGCTCTACAGCTAACCAGCCCTCCCTCCCTGCACACTGTCAACGACCTTCTGCCACCACTGTGGTCATACCCATGGCCCGAACCGCCGCTATTCATCAAGATCGAGTTCTCTCAAAGACAGAACTTAATAGGTTGCTTGGGCTTTTGGTGTCTGTGGGAATCTTTTCACATCTTTTCTGGGTGTGGCAAACATTTAATAGGGTACTTCACGTAAAAGTGCGGACGTTGCTTGCTGTAAATGAAAGACATCTGCAGACAGTTAGCATTACGGGAAGCAAGAGGAAATTCAGGTGGTGGGACCGCCTATGCCATCACCATACTTATGTCTGAAATTTCATATAGGTGGATGCAGATACCAGATACCAATAGCACGTTTTTGCTTTTGGAACCAAATTCCCAACTATAATCCATGAAGTTAAGTGAGCACTTGTAAGTTTGAAACCCTAAGGATTGTCATAAGCTTTGCAATATTTTCTGTAAATATTTTCCATTTGCAGTTTTGGTCAAAGACTCACAGCTCAAAGTGATGATCAATATGAGCAACTGAACCTCAGGCTTCCATGTGTGTT
This sequence comes from Hepsetus odoe, assembly GCA_017165825.1. Taxonomy (NCBI): domain Eukaryota; kingdom Metazoa; phylum Chordata; class Actinopteri; order Characiformes; family Hepsetidae; genus Hepsetus; species Hepsetus odoe. The sequence continues at coordinate 13,383,574 of CM029367.1, forward strand.
TGAGTGTATTATAAAAAAAAGAACCACACGCTTCAGTGTGTTCATTAAGTAAAAACAGCACGCTAAAATCCTGGATGCTATTATAGGTTAGTAAACTGATATAATAATTTCAATTTCAAGTTTCTTTTCAATGTCAACTGATAAATCATGCATTATTCTTTTGAGAGACTGGAAAATGGTCTTTAGACAGCAGTATAGATGATTGGGAATCAAACCCTTCAAATCATTAGAGAGATGTAGTATAAAATGCAGCATCAAGCTTAGAGGAGAACTTACACTTTTAGTTGTTCATGTAGGATTCACTGCACTGCTGTGAATTCATTTGCTATAACTAAGTCAAATAAACCCATTCAGCCACCTGCACATGACGGGGAACCTGAAGTCACACCAGCACTGGCCATTAGAGTGTGGTGTGGTGTACAGGAAAGGTGTCAAGGTTTTGTCATTTTTCTGGAGCTCACCTGTGTTTAGATTTCTCAGCCATAGAGAGGAGATGTTCTAGGACATCCTCATCACTCAGAGACACGCTCCCATCCCACCATGGCAAAACACAGGACAGAGGGATGACCGAGAGAACCTGCAGAAGCTGAGAGAGAGAGAGAGAGAGCGCGAGCGTGAGAGTGTGAGAGTGTAATCCTTTTATGACTCCAAGCCTTCTATTTCTAGGTGTTCCTCAAACTCCTCTCTGAGGCCCATCAATTTTCGTATTTTTATCACAAATTTGGCAGTATCTTTCCTCCTCTCTCTCATCCCTCCGTGTCTCCACAAGCGAAACACATCTGTTTCAGGTCTGGCAGTGCTCTTTTCTCTCTCCAATGCAGAAAGAAATCTCTAAGGAGCTTCTTCTTACCTGACCTCCTCTGCCTTCCCTTCACAGTGACTGGCCAGGTAGTGCACATGACCATTCTGGCATTCTTTCATAATTTCTGGCTGATGCTCACTTTGGACAGTGCACAGGGTTGTTATTAGGGCTTTACATAAGAGTGTTTTACAGCCCACTAGAGTAGGCTGGAGTTTTTTAATGTCTTTCTGCCCCTGATTATGTTTCAAACAGATATTAATGCACTGCCCCACAGCTGCACTTACTCTAATTTTTTTCATCTGGTCAGTTCATATGGTCAGAGCAATTTCTCAATATTTCAGTACTCCTCGTACCTGAAGCCCCCAAAGGTCAGTCCTCTTTATGTATGCTTTGTGAATATCAGTCCAGGTGCTGCGTGACTGTTGTAAAGGTTTGTTCATTTTTATAGCTCACAGTAAATCAGGCCCTTAACTACATAAACAAGTCTGTGCTACATTAATGAAGAACTGGATTCAGTACAGAAGAAGTTTTGGTGTTTGGTTGCTACATATTTGGTTGCTACTGACTTCTAGTGTTAGCTACATTAATCTCTTGGCTGCAGTGTTACACACACAAAAAAAAAAAACTATAAAAACAATGTCTCCAGTAATGATTTGGCTGATTGTCTCCAGTAATGCTCTTGCTGATTTTCCTAACTTCCATAACAGAAAATAATTCTTTTGCTCATTCGCTTTTGATCAGCGATAGCTTTTTATATTGAAAACTCTCATACAAGCCTTATTCATGCATCTGAAATGTTCAGTGTGAACCCGCACTAGTATGTGGATGACTCATGATTATTTCCTGGAAAATGGTGAAAGACATAAGGCTGTGTACTGCTACAGCCGTTCTTAACTGCTAAACCTTATGTGCAAGTGCATATGCATAAGAGCAGACCTGCCAAGGATCGCAACTTTCCTCTTCTCGGTTTTCTTCCCAGAATGTCTTAATGGAGCAGAGGGCTCACTGTAAAAAGCAAGCCAGAATGGAGCCACAGTAGCAGGCCAGCAGGAGCAGCTCTCCAGCAAAATTTTAAACTTTAATGGAAAGCACACACAGGAGCGCACGAACACAGATATACTAAGGTTGGAGACGTGCCATGTAGGTGCACACGTGCTCATACACAAAAGCTGATGTTTGTAGGTCTGAACAGCACTTTAATGACAGGAATGGCCGAACAGGGCTGAAAGTGATGGTTAGCTGAGTGTGCATGAGGAACAGAAATGTGACTCTTTGCTGAACAGTCTTTTCTCCTTACTACAGCCCAGAGTGTGTATATGTATGGTGTGTTCTTGTAGGCATGTTGCGTGTATGTGTATACATGTGGGTCATCCATGAGTGGGAATAAAACCAAAACATCTGGAGGTCCCCTTGCTTGGATGTGACTGAGAGCTACTCTTGTGCTGCAGATTGTTATTGAAGAGACATTGTTTATTCAGCTAATCAGAAGGAAGTCCATGTTGCTGCAGAGGTTTCATTTAGACAGCTGGACTTGCTGAACACATGGTTGCCAAAGCACTTTGATCACAAGCATAGCAGCTTCTGCCCCTCCAGCACATGAGAGCATACCTGGGTTGGTCCACTAGCCTACATGAATAATGTCCAGAACGTTAGAATAAGGTGGCAAGATGGATGAATGAAATGTTCAGAAACATGGAGGCATTTCTTTATCATCATATTGATAATGTAGTCATTTTCATTTTTACATGACCATTTTTCAGTCTCCCTTTATTCCTGTATTCAAGACACATGACGTATGTAAATGGCCTCTGTTCTGTCTGGCCATCCTGTAGTCCAGAATGAAACACTCCTTATAACAAACATTTATAGGTGAGTTAATTTTTAGAAGTTAACCTCCTGTACGTTGAATAAGCATATATTTGTGTAAATTAGCAAAACAATGTTTTTATATGGGCTGTATTGCTGTTTAAGGTTTTATAGTTACTTTTTGGAAATGCCAACTACCCTTTAAACTTTAAATAATTTAAGTTTTATCCCATTAGCTGCATAAATTATGGCTACCTGAGAAGGTAAACAGCTTCATATAACAAAACTGTTAACACTTCATGCTGCTCCTCAGTCGAACAAGAAAGTGACAAAACAACCTGGCTCGTCTGTAAATGGTATAGCAGGCATGCTAACTAGCATAGTGAGGTTTTAGTCCATTATGAAAGATCTGTAGATTTGTTTTGTAAATTAATAAAGAATTTAGCTGGATTCTTTAATAGTTGCTGTTGTTCATTTGGTCCATGAGGCTAAGTTTTCTGAAGTGAAAAACTTCATTGTTATCTGAAGCTGTATTAATCTTGGTGATGCTTAAGCATGCAAGAGAGTTATAACATTGAAGTTATAGCTGTAACCTTATAACCGTAAACAAAACTCACACAGTTGCACACAAATTTGGAAACAAAAGGAGCAATTCCTTATTGCATTAAAGCTTGCAAGTCTAACGTTTTACATTTTATATAAATTGTACCTCATATGCCCAACATAATCTGATAGGTTTTGCAGTCCTTCGCAATGTGTTTGTAACAAAAACTTACATCACAGTGCTGCTAAAAATATAACACAGCCACGGAACTCACTGTGGCAAAAGTGCACCTATGATGAAGCTATCAAACACATCATATGAGTTTCTTCAATATCATGCAAGTAAAATGCTTGCTGAAAGGAAAGTTGGTAGATACAGAAGAAAGCTAGGGATATCAGCAAACTAATCTGCATTTTAATAGAATTTTAAAATATTAACTTTCTAAAGAAGATATTAATTATGTTCACTCACCTTGGCAAGGCATGTGGGGTGGGGTTCATGTAGTGCCATGTGGGTTAAGGTTGTCACACTGAAATATGATGGTAGCGGCTGAGGATCACCACATTGCCTTTTTTCCCAGTCAGTCTCGATTCTCTCCAGCAGTTTCTCCAATGCCAGCTGTCGCACCTCATAATGTGGACACTGCAGCAGACGCATTAAGAGGTCCTTCTTCACTCTATCGGTTTCCTGGGTCCCCCACTCAGTTTCTACCTCCATGGAGACAATGGTCGACAAGTGAGCCAGGCTTTGGAGATACTGTGTGGAACCAGGACCAAAGAGCTGTACCTCTTCAGGACTGCAAGGGGATACAAGCTCTGAGTCTAGAAGAATGGTCAAGGTCTCTTCCTGTAGTTTCTTCATCGGAGAATCTGAAAAAAAGGAGAGGAGCATTTAAACGTTTTTCAAAACACTGTATCAATATAAGCTACGCTCATGTCTTTACATTTGCATGAGGCACAATGTCAGATTCAAATATGTGTCCTGATCTATTTCACAAAAAAATGATTTTATTTCACAAAAATTGCTTTTTAAGCAACATCCAAGATATGCTTTGAGAAAGACCAACATATCAGTTAGTTGACATCAGCTGATACTGAGTATAAAAACAGTGGCAAAAAAAATTAAATTAAATAAATAAATATAAATAAATATATATACTGCCAATAGTGCGATAAAAAAATAAAGAAAATAAAAGAAAATAAAAAAATGGATACCATTTACGGTTATATGACAGCACTACAGTCCAATCTTTATTTGGTTAGAAAAGCATTATGTTACATAACTTTTTAGTTACTCAAGTAATCAATAGTATTAAAAGGATGTTAAAAAAGCTGGTGTAAAATCCTGGACAACATTGGCAACAATACTATAATGTTTATATTATTAAAGACCTGTGATATGATTTGAGTGAGTATTGACAACTGTATTGTAAGGTGCTGTTTATGAACAGATGGGTTGACAACCATCTATTTTCCTGATACTGATATTAAAACAATAAGAATAATGGTCCCTGTACAAATATTTTTTTCCTTATAAAATTGAGTGAGTGTGATGATTGGTGCAGACTTTAATGGGCAAGTTGGTGAAGGGAACAGGTGATGAGGAGCTCATGAGTGGATATGGTGCCAAGAGAGGCATGCAGAAGGTTGTGTGGTTTTGGATTTTGCTAAAAGGATGGAAATGGCTGTAGTAAATACATATTTTAAGAAGAGGGAGGAGCACAAGGTAACATAATAGAGTGGAGGAAGATGCAAACGGGTTGATTATATCTTTTAGTGGAGGGAGTGTCAGAAGGACACTGGGCTACAAAGTAGTGATGGAGTGTAGCTAAGCAGAATAGAATGGTGGTCTGTAAAACAACCTTGGAGGTCAAGAAGAGGAGGAGATTTGCCTTATGAGGGCATAAACAAAAATAAAATGGCGGAAGCTGAAGAAGGAAGATTGCAAGGTGGATTTTAGGCAGGAGCTAAGATGGGCACTTGAGGAATACGTGGGCATCTACAAAATATAATGGTAAGAAGATAGCTAAAAAGGTAGTGGGTGTGACATGACAGAAAAAGGAGATGAGCAAAACTGGTGGTGCAACCTGAAAGTTTAGAACTGTATAAGTCAAAGAGATAAAGGTTTACAAGAGTATAAAAAGATGAGAAACAGGGCATAGAAAGCAGCGGCAAAAGCTAAAGATGAGATGTGTGAGAGGTTGGACAATACAGAGGGTGAAAAAGGACAGAGATTGACAGACTAGGCCAAAAGACAGAGCTGGGAAAGATAGCAAAGGAAACAAACAAGTGAGCGGAGTGTGTTGAGCAGAAGCAAGGAATAGGGACTTTGAGGGGATAATGCATTAAGAGTATGAGAGAGGGCAGGCTGCATGACGTGAGGATAGTAAACGAGGATGTGCAGCAAATTAGAAAGATGGAAGTAAGGGCAACTATGAAGAGGATGAAGAATGGAAAGACCGTTAGTCCAGCAGTATGGTTTTCACGCCAAGAAAGTGCACAACAGATGCAATGTTTGCTCTGTAGGCATTGATGGAGAAGTCAGAGAGAATTTCATTGTGCCTTTGTGGACATAAAGGAAGCATATGACAGGATGCCTAGAGAGAAGTTGTGGCATGGTATGAGGAAGTCAGAAGTGGAAGAGAGGTATGAGAGTGGCACAGGCTATGTATGAGGGCAGTGTGACAGTGGTGAGGTCTGCAATAGGAGAGACCGATGTGTTTAAAAGTAGAGGTAGGATTACATCAAGGTGCATTGCTGAGCCCATTCTTGTATGCAAAGGACAAGTTGAAAGACAAGGTTAGACAGAAGTCATGTGGACTTTGATGTTTGCAGTTGACCAGACTGTATGTGATCTGCAGCGAGAGTAAAGAACAGCTTGATGAGACCCAAGAGAGGTGGAGATATGTTCTAAAGAGAATAATAAATGTCAGTCAGACAAAGACAGAATACATAAGTGTGAATGAAAGGAAGGATAGCAGAATGGCTCAGAGTAATGGGGGAGTGCAGGAGAGAGGTGAAGAAGGGAGTATGGCCAGGTTGGAATGGGTGGAGAAGAGTGGTAGGAGTAATCTGTTACAGACAGGTACCAGTCAGGGTGAAAGGGAAGGTTTACAGCATGTTAAGGATGCAGCTGCCAGGAATGAGGAGAAGAGGAAGACCAAAGAGGAGCTTTATAGATGGGATTAAAGAGGACATGCAGGCAGTCAGAGTGAAAGAGGAATATGCAGAGCACCAGAAGTAATGAAAATGGATTATCCACTGTGGTGATCCCTAAACAGGAGCATCCAAAAGAAGAAGAAGAATGAGTGTTTGGCATTTGTTACACAACTGGATAAGATTTTCATTCTGTTCATTTCAGAATTTCCTGCTCGCAGTTGCCTGGTATAGATATGCCTTATCAGTGTTTCCAATACACTGATTTATTTGTTGTGAGCCACTACAATATCAACCCTGAGCACCACATATTTATAATAAACATATTACATATTGTAATAAAAAGTAAGAAGTCAGCCCCTCCTCACACCAACCCTTTCATACACAACAGACCTATCTATGCACTTACCAAAATGCTGTCAATCACATCAAAATGGTAATTAATCTCATGAGTTCTGCTAGTAAGGACTACTTTAGGATACAGCTCGGCTGTCACTTCAACCAAATCATCATCATCATCAACAACAACAATTTAACCCCAATCTGCTGCCACCACAAACAGGATGCAGACATGCTTATTTCCCAGTCCTTCTTTCACCAGAGCTTTAAACATTAAGTATGCAAGAAGGTTCAGTTATTAGACATGCATGCCTCTGTGACACACCCTGGGCCTATAAATATATCAACACGTAACAGCCAAGAGTTCATTCACTGACAGACCATCGTCAGTTGTGCTTTTGAATCCCAATATAGAAGTTATGAGCAGCTAGTGTTTAACTGTACAGCAGAACAACTGTCTGTGCATATGTGTATCTATGCCTACAGAACAAATTACTTAAGCAGATTCACAGGGTCAAATCAGAGATTCACAGAGCACTACAGCAAGTAAACACAATATCCTCAAAGAACACTTTCTCACTTTCCAGACAATGATTCATTACTAGTGTGTGTGTGTGTGTGTGTGTGTGTGTGTGTGAGAGTGTGTGTGTGTGTGCGCGCGTGTGCATTGAGTCAGCATTGAGTTTCATATGAATGTAACACGAGGTCGCTTAAGCTTCATAACATAATATATAGACAGAAATAAGTACTCCCACATCTTAGACTGAGTCATAGTGAAAACTGTGGTCTAACCGTCAGCTCTACCACCAATGCTCAACTGCCTAATGAACATCAAAACACAACAGAACAGTACAGACAGACACACACCTACAGACCTACAATAAGAAACTGAAGCTGACTGAAGTGCAAAAATAATATGCAAGCTATTCTCAGCTGGCTGTGCAATGTTCTTAAAGAAAAAATAAAAATCTCTGTGAACATTCACATACTTGCCAAAATGTTGCCATTGCATAAATAAGACAACACAGGATTGTGTGTGTGTGTGTGTGTGTGTGTGTGTTGTTTGTACTTCTTATACCCATTACCACTCCAGTATGACAGCCAAACACATGCTGTTTAAGGTTTTGTGTACTTATGACCAGGAATTCCTGCGCTTTGCTGAGCTGAAGTTTACATTTAAGGGAAGCAGTGGTGTGTCTATAGTCACTACAGTGAAACACACAGGGTTCAACATCACGCTCTGCCTTCGTTACCCAAACTGTGAAAACCAAAACATATGCACTTGTGGAGTGTGTGTAGCACATGTGCAGCAAGAGGCACACTGCTTTCGTAGTATATTCTGCTGGTGGGTGTGCAAGAAGTCTGCACATTAAATTATGTATTAATCACAATTCTGTTTTTATGTGACACCACAACCTGTTAAGCACCGCCCACATAAAGGGTTTAATAAAATGATACATTTACTGTACTTTATCTCCCAAGCAACAACATTCTCAACCTGTCCACAGTGAAAATACACACAGCTGTCTGAACTTTGGTAAAAGAGTGCTGTATAGGGATTGAACATGCCCTAAACTTAGTTCTATTATCATATTTTGCTTTTGTTAACTTGTGATCTCTTTGTTTGCTTGAAACAGAAGGACAATGTACTAGTCCATGCTGCATGACTGGTGAATATGAACAGTACTTAAATTTGCAATAATGTTAAGGCAAAAAGGCTGTATCGTTTTATTTAACAAAAATATATCATTCTGATCATCAGGTGTTCCTGTGGGGATTTAAATACCAGGTCATTCATATAATCCAATTAATTCAGTTTTGGTCAAAATAATGCAGGTCAGTCTTTTATGTGCGCTGCGAGAAGTAGCGCTATGACCACAAAAAGGTTTTTCATCCGTAAGAGTTTGATAGCTGTACAGTTGTCAAATTAAATTAACCACAGGTCTAAATAACAGCCTTCAAAAACCTCTCTAAATGGCCCCTTTTCATTTGAAGAATTTGTGAGGGTTATCTGGATAACCATTCATTCATTCATCATTCGGTGCATTAACCGCTTACCCCGAGCAGGGTTGTGGTGGTGTTATAGCATCCTAGGGCCTATATCAGCACGAACAAGCACTCTCTGCCAGTTACAAGCACTCTCTCACGCACACACATATGCACACACACACAAAGATCTCCAATCCACCTGATGTGGATGTCTTTAGGCTGTGACAAGAAACCACAGCACCTGGAGGAAACCCACATAGAAAAAGGGCAAATATGCAAACTCAGAATAGAAAGGATGCAGGCCGTCCCACCTAGGAATCAAATTTAGGTCCTTTTCAACTGCACCACCAAACTGCCCCTTCTCTGCATACTGTAACTCCCAATTTGTTATTGCAAAAGACCCCAAGAAATTGCATAAAAGGTGCAACATGATCCACCCCACCCCCCAAAAAACCAAACAAACAAACAAACAAAAAAATATATCCAATCGTGCATCTGTCTGTATAAAAATGTTTTCCATAAACAGGTCAAGTTATTTAAGCCGCATATCTACCCAAATAAGTTAATAACTAATGCAGGTTGTAGGAATGTATGTCTTTCTTCCTTACTACCAAACATATCTCAAAAACCTCAAAAACAAGACTACTTGAAGGTCTAATCTTAGTACTGGATCTAATCTGGCTGTTTTATTGTTGTTTGGTTTTTAATTTGGTTTGGCCATAAATTACAAACACACATGCACGCACAAGATCTTCTATTTGTTTGTATGAGATGGAGAGTTTGGCTTGGTGGTTGAAAGTGAAATGTACTGCTGCTGTTTTTACTGGTGATGGCTTAGCTGCGCATGAGAGGGAGGGTTTAACGAGTCCACATGGATCAAATCACGCTCCCTCACACACATATATACACACAGTTTAAGCTCATACTGACCTTTCCATACAAATCATGGGGGAAAAAAATCTACATTATGCACTGGGAGGGACCAGTGGAGGAAATGAAGGGGCACCTTCATGAACTGAGAGCGAAACTGTATCCAAAACAAGATGGTTTAGAGTAGGGATCATCAGTTCTGATCCTGGAAAGCCATGTTCGGTACAGTTTGTCGATTTCTCTGCTTAGTGATGTTCGAGCAGTATAATCACCAAACTATGCTGGACTGGACCCACCCAGGATGAGAACAGATGAGCCCTAGCTTAGCTACTGATTGACAGGTGCAGTTGTTCTATTAAGCATTTGGACTATTTTCTCACGTTCAATGTCTGTGAAGTCAGAGCCCTCTTCCAGAAAGAAAGAAGTAGAAAAAGTTTTTTTCATTTCCAGTGAGGTTTGATACAGTATTGTAATCTCTTACAAATAATAATGGTTTTATAAACTTTTACAAGTTCATAATAAAATAGGTATTATTATTACCCCAACATATACTGGATGCTGACATTTATCTTTTTACAATGGAAATAAGCCAAATATCATCATGTGAGTGAAACACTAAATAATTGCTGGAACAACTTGCAGCCCAAAGGCATCATCTGTTTACACGACCTTTTACTATTGGGTTATGAACTGATCTGAAAGCTCGCCAAGACAGTGAGTGACTCTTCTAGTATCTTAATGAAAAGGACTTGTTTATCAGTGCTGAAATTTCTAAAATTGTATAATCTACAGGCAGATCGGAGTTGACTATGGAAGAATGCAACTATTTTATAGTGAAGTTAAAAGTAACATTGCAAATCTCATAACACATGGCTGTGTGAGTCATTCAAGATGCGACACAGCATCGAGCACTAAATCAAACCAGTCTTTAAAGTTTACACCAAACACTTTCTTGTTCAGTGAATACAAAGACAAGCAATAAACATGTTTATGTTAAATCTTGGCAAATCAATGGCCCAAATAAATAAATAAATAAATAAATAAATAAATAAATGACATATTATCCATGATGAGTCATGGCTGGGGAGAATGTTGCCCTGCTAAACACATACGAGAATATGGCCCAGCTATATCTCAAAGACCCTTGCATCATTTTCAAAGATCCCCTAGCCTTCCATAATAAATCCCTCCCACCCTCTCTCACACACACACACACAGAGTTTTCCAGGAAAACAGACAGTGAAGTCTATTATAAAGCAAGCTCATTCAGTCCTGCTGTTTACTTGAAAAGTGTTGATAGCAAGCATTTCAAAGTATGATGCTTGACCTCAATAGCAAAACACAACACACCACTTAAGCTGAAAGAGGGACAAAGACAGGTCGGTTTATTTCTGATTCCTTAACTGGACATCACTGTATACATACCTGGTGCAGTAGCAGAGAAAGAGGTACACATATCAGTCAGGAGGTCTAGCATTGTCCCTCTAGTCACTAGACATGGGTTCTGTCTGAGAGAGGGAGAGAGAGAAATAGTTGAATGCATACCACTTCAAATTTATAATGCAAAAAAAAAACAAAAAAACCCCAAAACACAATTCAGAATTCAATTCACAGAATTCTAAGTGTCAATGTCACAACTCCACTTCAGAAACCGAGATTATTTAACAACCTGATGTGGTTTGAGATAAGCAAGTTTGTGATAGCTTAAGCATGCCGTTTGCTCTATGCATCCTGGTGGTCATGAGATTCCCATTTGTCAGCTACACTAGCCTCAAAACTGAAGTGCAGAATTACAAAGACTAACTTTACTTACTACTAAAATATTCTTTTGCATCTTTAATCAGTAATCAATTTGCTATATACTAATAATTTGTTATTGCTGGGTATCTGTTTAAAATATACTGCCAACTAACAGTAAGCGTCTGCATTCTCAGAGGTGATAAAGCTAAAGGAGCTAAAATGGAATATCAGGGTCACATGGATGGGCCAACCCTGCTGAACAAAGAATGCTGGACCTTCAGTCATGCCTCCAAACTAGTCGCAAAAGTTGTGTGTGTGTGTGTGTGTGTGTGTGTGTGTGTGTGTGTGTGTGTGTGTGTGTGTGTGTGTGCGCAGAAGCAATGACAGTGTACAGCAGGGCACATCTTTTGTGTGTGTGTGTGGCCCATGGGCATTTGTGAGAACAAGGGGTGCAGTGTTCAAGGCTGACGTCAGCGTTTCATCACTCAGATATTAATAACACACTCTAACACACCACACAAAAACTCCTACTCACTTTCATTCTCTCCCTCTCTCTCCCCCCACCTGTAAATGACCTATATTCGCTCTGTTCCTCTCTATCTTTCTCATACACATAAAACGTGTGGGTTCTATCATTCTACCTGCCGACTTGCTGGCCAGGAGACCAAAGTGCTCAGGCTTTATATGAGGTGGCACCAAAAGCCTCTTTATTTTGAAAACCCAGATCAGACTTGAACCCTCCAGCTCAGTCATGACATATCCACACTTTTCAAACACACAAATAAAGATGGTTCCAAATGGATCGGTGCCCTGAGGGAAACGCTGAAGCAGTAGTTTAGAAAAGTATCTAATTTACAGACTTGTCCCCTATCCCGATTGTGGTTTGTTTCTTCAGTTTTATGCTGGATCTACAAGGCAAAACTACTCTTGAACTATGCTTAGGCTTTGCTGCCAAGGCCATCACTGGCTTGGATTCCCAGAGAAAATATCTAGCCAGACACTCTCTGGGGACACAGGATGTAGTTAATATTTCATTTAGTATGTGGAACTACATAAGCAAGTATATTTGATAAAACATTAAACACAAGTTATTAAACACTTGCCAAGTGTTTAATAAATTAACCAAATATACGAAGTGCTGGTCTTAAGCTTTGTAGCTCCAAAAGCAAAAGAATCAGACAACCAACACAAAGGCAGATCAGCTGCCTTTGGGCCAACGTGGAAAATAGGATCATTTAGATTTCCTGCCAAAGTGTTGCTTTAGCTTTTTCTAAAATGTTTTCATTAGTTTCATCACCATCAAACCAATCAATGTCAGAATACCCCTAGAGGTAGAACCCTGGCTTTCGGGCTGTTTATATACTGAAATTGTAATAGGCCAAACTGCTGAGTTAAACTTGGCTCTGTTCACACACAAGTCAGCATGCTGAAACTCTTAGGGAGAAGCACAGTAATGAACTTGGAGTCCACCAGTCATATAATGATCATACTTAAAAACACACTGGTATAAAAAAAATGTAAGGGGTGATACAGCTTTGAAGGAACAACACTTGGAGGAAGCACTGAATATGGGCCACCCCAATATGTGGTGGTGATTAAGCAAAGATATCCTCCTCTAATGACCACAGAGGGCCATGTTTCTGAAGACTGAAGGGATTAGCAGACACCTGGGCAGGTCTAGAAGGCTGAGTGATCAAACACATGAGCCGCAGCATGGCTCGCTGGACAGGAATTCACCTCCTCATTTTAATCAAGAACCAGTTACAAAACTGCCAATATCTTTTCCCTGTCAAGAATGCTTCTCTTTCTTCTCCAAAGAAGACGCTCTACCTCTCCATTTTAACTGCCTTTAAAGATTGCATCTCTTCCTGTATTGCATTTTTACAAATTTCCGGTTTATTCTTAAGCGTTTATTTGGACTGGCGCCACAGAACAGTGCGCAGTTTCAGGTTTTCCCCATTTTCCCCAGTTTAAGATTTGTGTTAAAATGGATTCTGTTCAACAGATTTTTAAACTAACTATAAACCATACTCTAGAATGAGTTTTTGGAGTGTCTTATTAATTGATTATAAAATATTAATAAAAAATATTATAATATTTAAAAAACTAATTATTCAATCTCTGTTATGACACTAGCAATTGAAGAGATAATTGTTTTTGGAAATAAATAGGAAAAGTTTACATTGGCCTTTATGATGCCAATGGTCTGAGAGTCCGCCACGTTCAAAAAGAAGAGATTTGAATCCACCAGTCTTCCTAGATCTGGCTGCTAACACATACGGAGTAATCATGGATGAGCTGTGGTCAGAAAGGTAACCAAGAACTCAATGGCCACAAGAAATAATATCCAGAGTAGGATTCTCTTGTAAGATTGAGAACTATCAGGTTCAGCATTCAACCAATCAGGTCTTTAAAACAGAATGTGTTCCATAAGGAAGCCATCCCTCATGAAAAGGCACCTAAATCACTCCCTGAGCATGGCAAGCAAAATTCAAACAAGCAGTTTAAATGGCCTGGTGTAATTTAAACTGAAAAAATCTCTGGCCACAGTTCCCAATGGTGTGCGTTAAAGAAACCAGTGTTGGGCATCACAGCGTTAATGCTTCCTACAGTAAAGTGTTTTTTTTTTTGTTTTTTTTTTACTCCAAAGAAAAGCACCAGGAAATACAAAAGTAGCTTCGCCTTCCGATTGTCGAATGAAGCCCATCTGCAAAGCCTCTGAAAATAGCTGCACACTGATGCTCATCAAGCTAGTTGAACTTAAATGATTATGCCAAGAAGAATGGGAGAAAACTCCATAATAAAGGTTTGCCAAAATTGTAGGTTTGTACCCCAAAAGACCTGGTGTTCAAAAATGCTTTAACCAATCTTATTTGTTTTTTTTTTTTTTTGGCTTTGGCACTGAAAATTTCAAACGGTGAGATGTGAAATGACAGATCATTTTCCAGCATTTATTTGCTAGCATTTGCAACAAGATAGATTAAACCTACAGAGAACATAAAACAGAAAATCAGGTTCAATCTCAAACCCAAAAGTCTTCAGTGCATTGCAAAAATCATCATCTTTGTTCCAATATTTTGTGAAGGAACTTTATATCCCAATGATCTGGAAACAAAACACTGCTAATGAGCCTATACTCTTGAATAAAATACAAAGGTGTGTTTTCTGTAGTCTCCTAAAGGTCATGCATTAACTACTGAATGAGTCTGAATGTCATTCATCTCTTTTGAAAATGAATTATATAAAAAAGGAAAATGGATTATAATTATAGCCAGTTATTTAATGTAATGATTTTATGTTTTATATATAGGTTGAAGCAGAAGAAAAACACTATTAAAGAGGCACTGATAAATTGGTTAATGCAAATTTATTCTATTTGTCACTAAGGTCTCAGCAGTAGCAGGTGGGCACTGGGAGTGAAGGATCAGTAGATCACATTGCCACTCAACCCAGCACCCTGCAATATCTAAGCGGGTCTTCTATGAGGGCAGGGAGCACACAGTAGGTCAGCCTTTGAAATGTGAGCTGGAGCGTTGGGGGGTTCGATACACTGAAAGGACTACATCAACATCAGAGTAGTTGAAATCAGAGTAAGAATTCATCACTACAACACATGCAGTGTCATCAGGACACTCACTTGACACTCAAAAGATTTTATACACCACAGAAAGGGGAAAGTAGCACTTCTGTGAAAAACAAAAAATTTGATGTCAAAATATAACCCCTGAATGAAACTTATTAAAAGTGGAAAATGTCCAATTGCATTAATTCATGACTTTGTTACAGCACCACCAGTAGATTAATCAGCAGCTTGATGATGTGTAATCATCTTCACCTCTTTCTTCACTGCTTCATGCATAAAATTTGATGTCTTTATCAAATTATTCATATGTACTGTGTGGCTTAACAAAAAACAATGAAAATAGGAGCCAAAAAATGCTCTGCCTCAGGAAGCAATATATCAAGCAATGAGGGGTAAAAATATGTACGAAAGTAAAACTTAAAATATGAATGAAAATTCAGATAACTTTTTCAATGCATCGTGTCATAAAAATTATGGCTTTCAATAACTGAAAACCAGGCCAACTGTTAAGCATGGGGATGGGATATATTATGCTTTAGGGTATGCAGATTCACAGAGAATATTTTACTCAATATTCACACATCCTGGAGGCTAATATTCCACAGCCAGTGGGGAAACTAAAGCATAAGCACTTACAGTTCCTAGAATAAAAAGAATGAAAACAATACAGGTGTTATTAATAATTAATACCACTTATAAAAAATACATGTGTATTCTTTTATGTGTCCATTGCGATTATAAAAAGGGCTTATATCTAAAATCGTTGCACACAATCAATACACTTCCACTGTTTTCTTGTTGCCATGATCAGAGACTACTTAAAAACTTTCCCTTCTCTTGTAATACCAGATGTTTGATTTTCAGCCAGCTCTGAAGGCCAGGTTTGGTTGTGGTTTATCTACTAGTTCCATGCTACAAGCATGTATATGTTTACTAGTCATCAAAAGGTGAACAGGGAAAATTTCCACCAATTTGTCAGATTAGTATTCGATTCATCATCAGAGAATTTAGATCAAGTGGAAGAAATAAACAATGCACTCTTCTGCAATTAGGATGCCTGCATCAGCATCCTTTTACAGTCTTGAAGTATCTGACATATTCCTTTATGGTGCTGCCTGGCTGTGTGTGTATGTGTCTCTACCTTGTGGCCAGCCACAATCTTGGCCACAGGGGCCTTATGATGTCATTGTCTTGGTTGCCTTCTGGTGTCTGTGGACGGTGAGAGTCTACTAGGTAAGAACGCAGCAGGAAGAGCACCTGAGAAAGAGAAAGAAAGAGAAAGAGAGAGAGAGAGAGAATGAGTGTGCGTGTGTGAGATGGTAAGAGTAACAGCATACCATACTCAACAATAAAGTTTAAACAGCTGTATCTCCAAACTGATATGGCACAGTTTTAAGTCCCAACAAATATAAAAAAAAATATTATCCTATCACAGCTCAGAATTACACATGAAAATTAACACACCATTATAGAGAGGGAAACTTTACTCATTGGTATATTAGGACAATACTGTAAGCCTGAAATGTTTTCAGTAACTAAATTAACTTGAAAATGCCACCAACAGAAAGGAGGGCACAACTATTCTAATGATAAATATATAAGACATATTATATAAGGCGAAGGCCATTTTTAACTCTTATTTCCACTTGTTAGAGGTCAATCATTATGATGTGGAATAAGAGCATTGTTGGTAAGTCCATGAGTAACGCTGGTATGCTTCGAATGGCCATTTGCTTTGCTTTGTCTATGGTATATGCCTATGTGATAATGCTGCACCACCAATTCCATTTTCCTTTTGTTCTGCAGCACCAGTCAGACAAATGAGTTAATTCAGTGTCAAAGCAAGTCTGTATATCAGACCCCGCTATTAATTCTGCAACAATACCGGCCCTAAATATACACACACACACACACACATGCTTACTATATTCCATTTAGCTACTTTATCCCTTTACGAATGAAAACTAAGTTAATGAATGTGTAGCACGTTTTAGGCTGTAGCCACATTGTGGAAGCCATTCATTATGCACCAGGCAGGGGTGGCAGAGTGCAAAAACAAGCCCAACCACTGAGCTACAGGCTGAGTCTCAGAGAGCACCCCCTTCTGCACACACCCAGTGTCCACTTTGCTCTCCCAGGCCAGAGCCGGAGTCCCGGAGCTTCCTGCACTCACTGGCCCCTCGTGGGGGAAGCAGCTGAGTATTTATAGTGACCAAATACATGACTTGTGACTGGCCACAAACCAGCGGCAGGGAAAGAAGCGGTGGAGAGCAGCAAAAATAAAGACCACAGTGTGGCCCATAATTCAGCAGAATGTACAGAAACACACACTTGCACATGCAAAAAAAAAAAAGCCCTACTGCACTGCAGACCTACAAGCTGACCTCTGGCATACATTTAACATTTTAGTTAAGAGTTATATCAGCTGTTTAACAGAAAAGACTTCAAATCTTTACAAACTTCAACAGCTACATAAAACAATCAATTCCATTTTTTCCCCTCAGACAACAATGTGCATGCTTATTATGTTTTTTGACAGCAAATTACACCTGATGTTGTTGCTAAAAGACACTGCTGCTAGCTGACTGGACAGTAAATAAATATTCTTCTTTTTTTGTTTGTTTTTTAAGTAATTTAATTAAAAGTACAGTAATAAAAACAGCATGTTTATGAGGTTAGGAAAGGTTGAAGATGCACAAATGTAGTTAGAGGAGTTTCTCATTTGCATACCGTGGCCTACTGTGATATTCGTTTTGCATTTACCAATATAACGAAAAAGATTAAAAGACTTTTAGAAGTATTAGGAGTATATTGTGCTCCCCTACTTACAATATGAATATATGGGCCCCTCCAACAACACTAGAATAGGAAAGGTTTTTAATCCATTGCAAAAACATTAAACATCTCTGTCATTACAACTGCTTCAATAATACACAAGTTTATGGAAAGTTGCCGTGTAAGATTTCACAATGTACTCTCAATCATGATAATAAAGTATGAGAGAAACCAGCAATCACACATAAAAAAGGGGGCAAGACAACCTGAAAGCAGTAGAAACATGTTACACACAGAGCAATACGTGCTTTTCAGCAGCCCACGCAAAACGTCTTTTCTTAAAAAGAAGAGAGATGCATGTTTAAAACTTGCACACAAGAATTTAGACAAAGCAATTTTATTTGGAACAATGTACCCTGGTTAGACTAACACAAATAGGTCTCTCTGGCAGTATTTCAGCACATCACGTCGGGGGAATGAAGGGTTGCACATGACGATACCAAGAAAACCATAGAACAATGCCAAGGACCAAGATGGAAGCATCATGATTCAAAGTTGCATCTCTGCAAATGGTACTAAAAGATTATAGACCATGGAAGGACACAAGAATAGAGGGCTATATCTGTAAAATTTGCATAAGCGTGAAATCTAAATGGCCAAGAAAGTGAATATGGAAAAAATGGATGATTACAACCGCAAACAAAATTGTAAACGTTTCATATCACCTAAAAGTCAGATTCCAAGTCTGCTATAAGTTGTTTAGAGACTATATTAAAAATAAGAACCAATCCTAAAAACATTATTAAAATCTCACTCAGCTGAACATCTGTCTTCTTTTTCAGAATATTTTTGGGAAGTTGCACTCTAAGAGTGGAGGCAGAAGCGCCAGGTTCCGTTAGTGCTGCTTGGTCTGGTTCCCTCATTAGCCCATTTGTAAAAAGAAACCTAGCATTGTGTAAACAAAGCTCTCACTGAGACTCAGACATGTGCTGGCTCTCCTTGGAAGAAGTGGTTTAATAATCAAAAATGAACTTCTGAACCCCACAGAACTCCATGTTAACTGATACATGCTGCTTGATCTGTGTGCAAAATCAAAGGTCCATGACGCACTAAGAGTTTAAAACAGGTATGCGTGTGCGGATTTTTCGAACATTTTGCGAACATCTGCGTTTTCTGCTGCTATTTTTGCGTACATTTGGACATATCTGATGGAATCGTCAAACAAAGAAGTCATTAATTCAGAACTGAGACAAAAACATCTGCGACATGTTAGCCATGCTCCATCCCACTCTCTCTCACACACACACACACACACACCACAACTGTGCAGCATTTGCATGAGCAACAGAGTCCACAAATCCAACATCTGTTATAGTCCTTACAGCTATACCACTCAAGCTTCTCGGTGTGCCATGGCTTCTGTGATGTTTTAAACAAATAATGGCAAGCAAGCACCTTCGTTTTGACTAATCATATAGTCAAGGTGCAAATAAAATGGATTCATGTCATCATCCTCGAACTGGTATGATGGTGAAATACACTATATGGGCAAAGGTTTCAGGAAAGATCTTATAATCATTGGCTTCAGGTGTTCACACCAATCCCATCCATGCAGTCTGATTTTTAAACACTGGTTATAAATTAAAAATTAGGTTTAAATATTAAAATGGGTGGTCCTGAAGACCTCAGTGAATTCACGCATGGTGCTAAGATGCCATTTTTGCACCAAGTCAGTTCATGAAATTTCTACCCTGCTAGATATTCAGCAGTTAACAAGTGGTTTTGTTACATAGTGGAAGCATTTAGAAACAATAGAAACTCAAAATTCAAACTTAAACAAAGTGACAGACCACATGAGGCAGCAAAGTCTCTGCCATTAACTTCAGCCCAAAAACACAAGAGCCTGAAATGGATGGGGTTTCCATGGCTAAGCAATTGCATGTAGGCCTCACATCACCAGGAGCAACACAAAGGGTAGGGCAGCAGTGCAAAGTACGCCACCAGTTTGATGGACAAATCTTGATTTGGTGGATACCAGGTGAACTGCATTGTGCCAGCTGAAACATTTGGTGGAAGATGGGCAATAGTATGGGGTAGCTTATCATGGTTTGGGTTAATCCCCTTTGTTCCAGTGAAAGAAAATCCTAATTGCATAGCAAGACATTCTGGACAAGATGGGAAAGTAAGCAAGACATTTTGAACAAGATGGGAAAGTAAGCTTTCCTATCTTGTGGACATGAATGAGCCATGGGCAAGACCTGCAGTTTTAGAAATGCTCAGTCAATGAGTGATCACAATTTGGCCCATGTCAAAGCTTCCAACGCGTCAATTTCAGGAACTGACTGTTCACTTGCTGGTTAATATATCCCACCCTTTGACAGGTACAATGAGAATCAACTTTATACACTTCACCTGTCAATGGTTTTATTGTAAATATCTCCTTTATCTAAGCATTCAGATCCTTTGTAATGATACTTGCATGCTAGTTCTATTAGTGGGCTTTAAGACCAACTGACTGGAGTCTGAGTCTAAGTGAAAGTGAAAGTGACGACTTGCCATCGTGAACACAGCACACGTGAACCACAACGAAGTGCTTCCTCTGCATTTCAGCAGGGGGCAGCTATTTAAAGCACCCAAGGGAACATTGATGGAGACAGTACCATGCTTAAGTGTACCTCAAGGCAACCACCTCTCAACTCCCTAACCACTAGGCCACCGCCGTTAGTTAAAATTATTGGACATAAATAGCAGGTTCACATTTATCTATATAAGATCTCATAGCATAGAGTGTATTAAAATGCAAACCAATGCTCTCAATCAAGAGCATTATCCATAGACCTGCAATACAGGATTGTTTCAAGACAGTTTTGAGGGAGGAAAAAAGAAGAACATTTCCACAATATTTAAAACGTTCAACAATTTTCAGTATTTTCAGGAAAAAAGACATTTTAGATTTGGCAGCATCAACAGATTTCCTAGATATGGCCACACCCACAATTGAAACTATCTGGGTCAAGGTGCTTTGGTCAGACAGGTAACCTAGAACACAGTTGTCATTATGAAATAGATTCAGTTTCTTTGTGGAGATGGGAGAACTTTACATAAGAATGACCATCAGTTCATAACTCCACCAATTCTTGCCATTCTTCACTAACAAGCACATGAACACTCATGGACCGTTTATTTAAAAAAACACTCCTTTACGACTTTGAGAAGGAAAATAATATGGTTTGATAGAACATTTGACTAAATATTTAATAGTAAAAATGTGTAATCATGAATGTGGAGGAAATCAGGCACAGAGTATCCTCTTAAATACCATACTTACAGTGAAACATGGTGGTGCTATGGAGATGTTCATGGCACACACACACACACACACACGGAAAAAATGCTGTAAACAAAGAATGCTTTCAGAAATGGAAGTGTTAATCATTTATTTTCATCAATCAACAAAATGCAGTGAATGAACACAAGAGAAATCTACATCACATCAATATTTGGTGTGACCACCCTTTGCCTTCAAAAGAGCATCAATTCTTCTAGGTACACTGCACACAGTTGTTGAAGGAACTCAGCTGGTAGGTTGTTCCAAACATCTTGGAGATCTAACCACAGATCTTCTGTGGATGTGGGCTTCCTCACATCCTTCTGTCTCTTCATGTAATCCAGACACACTGGATGTTGAGATCAGGGCTCTGTGGGGCCAGAAGAACTGATGCTGGTTTGAAGGCAAAAGGTAGTAACACCAAATATTGATCTGATTTGGATTTTTCTTTTGTTCGCTCACGTTGCATTTTGTAAATTGATGAAAATGAACAATCATTATTTATATTTCTGAAAGCATTCTTTGTTTACAGCATTTTTTCCACACCTGCCTAAAACTTTTGGACAGTACTGTATATATATAAAAAAAGAACAGGCCAAAATGTATCCACAGAGATGCCAGGAAGAATTTGATTGCTGGTGTTATAGCTTGTTTTAGGGTTGTTTAGGGGGCAATTCCTTTTTACAGGAACGAGGTGCCAAGATTTTGTCCTTCAATATATCACAAGATTATTTGAAAACTGGGGATATTTTTGAAGATCAGAAACAATATAGTGCAGGTAATAAACAAAAATAGAGGAAAAAAGGGGGTAAAAGCTATTGTTAACTACCACTTAATTTAATTAAATAAGCAGTTATAAAAGGCCTTTTGAATTTCCTGATATTTTAAGATGTGAAGACATGGCCTCATAGTCTTAAGATATATTATAAAACACACACACACACACACACACACACACACACACACACACACACACACACACACACACACACTGTACTCTCCCAGCAAGCACCACTGTTATTTACACCAGACACCAGCATGATGGTGCGTCTCCTGTGACAACACTATAGCAATATCATCAACACATCAGCACACTCCATTTTACTGTAGCCACATAAACATACACACACCACATTATCTGTTTTACACTATCGCTTCTAAATCTGCTCACACACAAAACATTTCCATATTCAAAGGCAAAGAGCTGCCAGACTGCCATATCTGAAAGAACGAAACCGAATACGAAAACACAGGAAATGGCTGAGCTCTTTCCTCTTGCTCTTTTCTTTTCGGCAATTCATTCCATGCGGAATGAAGGTGCCAAGAAATATGGGCGGATGAAAAAAGATGGGGGGGGGAGAGATGCAGGAGATGAAAGGATGAGAAGGGCTGAAAGGCTCTGCTTTTCAATATCTCTAACACGTACACACACCCCTTTGCTCATTTCTCTGTGAGCTCCCTTTCTCACCACACTTTCCTCCATTTTTCCTTTGCACATCTGCAAGAGCTTTCTAAACACACATGGCAGCCATGACAGGAAAAACCCCCTTCAAAAAAAAAAATCACCCCAATCCCGCACCATCCTTTGCTAATACCCACCACAGTCCCACAGCATTCTTAAAGCTCTAACCAACACACATGCATGCACACATTTGCTCATCCACTACTTGCAGTTCACTTACACACAAGTATGAACAGGCTTCCTTCCAATTTTGTTATGCTTTTAATAGGATTCATCATATGCATCGTATACTTGCTACAGTGTCACTGTTCCACATTCAATAATATCTATAATTACATAATTAGCCCAATGACTTTTCAGAAGCTAAAACATATTTCAGTCCATTATGTTCAAAATGTGTGCACTTTTAGTGGGGCTGGAATCCCTGTGTGTGTGTGTGTGTGTGTGTGTGTGTGTGTGTGTGTGTGTGTGTGTGTGTGTGTGTTGAATTTCCTTCAGCTTGGAGCTCCCAGCAATAAAAGAAGAGGACATTCGAGGGGTAAACAAAAGTCTAAGCCATTAGTCAAAGATTTAATTTTAATGCCAATATGTTATTATGAATAATCTGGACCGTATGAAAATACCTTGATGGGACAAATCCGAAAGGTTCTATTTATAGTACATGTTCTAGTAAAATAACAATAGGTTTAAATCACTTCAGTGTTTATAAGAAAAACATTTATCAATTATCAATTTAGCATAGTAAGCTATTAAAATGTAATAAAAAAAAAAAACCTCCATCCTCACCTTTCTACTTTTTGGATTGGGTGTAAATGTGTTGGACTAAAGTGAGTGTACTGAAGCAATTGTTTGATTCTACAGACCTGCAGCAGAGTTCCGTGGATATGGTTCTGTTGGGTTCCTGGGCCAGGTTTAGTCGGCAGGTTCTGCAGGAGCATCTGGATGGTAGCAGGAACATGGGTGACCAGAACAAATGGAACCAAAGCTCTAGCAGCCATCTCCCGAGTGCGATACACGGCGGATCTAGCACAGCTAAAAAAAGAGAACAGCAAAATCACTTTGTGGACCTGCATTAACGTGAAAAATTAAGTTGCAGGTTTGGACCAGGGATTTTTTTCCATAATTTATGGAACTCTAATGGAATCACTGCAGACTTTATATCTACGTTGCACATTTAAGTCTTTAATGTTTTACAAATAAAAAAAATGTATCTATTCTAAGATGACCCTGAAAGACATTACATATGCAGTATTAACTATTTTGTAGCATCATTTCCAAGAAGACTTGCAGTCGAAGGTGCTTTGACTAAATGCTTAATGAAGGGAATTTTAATGGGTTATTTTATTAAAAATAAAAACAATTAGCAAAACACTCCAAAAACTTGGCTTTGTCAGTGTGGAGTATTGTGTGCAGACTGATTGAAACGAACAGTTGGGATTAGGGGAAAACTGAGTAAATACAATTTGTTTTCTGGTGAGACTTCTTTAAAGTGTAAATGTAACACTGTTCTAATGACTCCTTGTGTTGAATGACACTTCGGTACACTGAACTTGAGAAATCCCTGGGAGGACATCCAGAGTGCAGGGGCTTTCCAGTTTAAACCCTCCCCAACAAGGAAGCCTGTGTGTGTGTGTGTGTGTGTGTGTGTGTGTGTGATCTTAACTCCAAATGCCCCCATACCACAGCCCTGATAACACTCTTCTGCCTCTTTTAGCTTCCTCACCAAAAGAGAGAAGAGGCAGAAGGAAGATTTAAGGTGGTATATAAAGTGGATTGCAACCAAAGAAGCAAAAGAAAGCTCTACCATGACCATGGAAAAACCTATTCTTCTACAAAATGAAGAATATAAATGAAAAAATAAATAAATAAATGAAAATCATCCTTAATACAAAGCAATTCATTAATAAAAAATGCATTATAATTTTCCAGTCAGAAGGTTAGCACACAGCCCTTGGGGATAAAAACCCACAGATCTACAGCACAGGCTAGTATGTTTTCTCTATTTGCACCACCTGCAAAAAAAAAAAAAAAAAAAAAAAAAAGAGAACAAACTGAGAAAAGTGGAGGGCACTTTTGATCCCTATAAAGAACCTGCCACAGTATTTGAGTCACTGAAAACAGCCCCTGCCAGAGCTCTACTTTGCCAATGGCTAGATATCTGCACTTACACTTTACAGGAGTACAGACAGCTGTATTTTCGGTGTGGATGGTTCAATGATGGCCATGCTTGGGAAATTGGTACAGCAAATTCTTCATTGTCAAAGAAAAGTGATAGCTGCTGTCAGCTAACTGTTAATCTAACTGCATACTACAATAAACAGTGTGTAATAACTAGTACACATCCTTTGGACATGGCGTCATTTATGTACTATGTAAATTGTGTGGTTTGGGACACAGCCCGTCTGTTCCACTGCCATAACTCGTCAACACCACTGCGACAGTGAAAGAAAATAAACAAACAATCTGGTAACGATACGAATAAAAATGCGATCATAAAAATACTTCAGCTTGTCTTCGTTTAAATGTTCACTACAAAAACATCTAAACTACTAGTCGTCATTCTTTTTTCTCCCCCCAGGGAGGCACATAACAGCATTAATCCACCATCTCCTCTTCTGGTCTTTGTTTATCTGTTTCAGTAGTAGTTTATTACTGGTGAGTGCATCAAATTTGACCACAGCAATCTGGCATTTTGGCTCAACAAATCTGGTAGGAACACTTGGTAGGTAATCGAAGAAAGCCTTCTTCTCTCCAGGTGGGTGGTCCTTTAAGGGCGTGGCGTTGTGTGAAAACCATGAATAGACCCAGCCGTGCAGTGTTTGTTACAGTCGGATTTGATGCTGATCATGTAAGCACCATGTGAACATCTGGCCTTTGACCTTTCCATTTCTGGAAATTAGGTGAAATTGAGTTGCCTAATTACTGCTCAGCTGAATCCCCTACAAATTACATTAAAGAAATTCTTTTAGAAAATTCATTCAGCTCCAATAATGCTTCGACAGATACACTCACTGCTAGCACAGTAGCCTTGATTTGGAGTAATGTTATTGACGTACTGCAAATTGTACACTGACGAAAAGGAGAATAACAATGAGGCCAGTCTCTAACTGAGATTCCACTTCCTTTTAGCTACTTAATGTTCAGAGATGATTTATGGTTTGGTTTAGAAAGGACTAGTGACATTTAGTTAGTTGCTAGCCAGCACAGGCGTATGAGGACTGATTCAACAGAACTGGCATTGAACACACTCCTCCATCCATGTAGCACCAGACCAGTGATGCTGAGGCAGATAGCATAAGGTTGAAATGAAGCAGTGGCTGACTGTATGTGACTCAGAGGAAGCACGTGATAAACCTCAACCTAGAGTCTTGCTCCTTTTTTTCGGCTGCTCCTGTTACAGGTCACCACAGTGGATAATCCGTTTCCATTTCTTTCGACTCTCTTCATTTCCCTCCTTTAAACAAACCTCCTGCATGTCCTCTCTCACCATATCCAAAATCCTCCTCTTTGTCCTGCCTCTTTTCCTCTTGCCTGGCAGCTCCATCCACAACATCCTTCTCCCAGCATAGTCCTCGTTCTCATCCCAAAATTAAATAAATATTTTTTGGTAAAAGCCTTTCCAATAGTGGTTTAGTGGAACTGTGTTCTCTGGAGTAATGGCACGGAACCCACGGAATCTCCGGGATGAGTTTTAGTGGTGTTTGAGAGGATTAAACCGTTAACATTGGTACCTGACCTCCCTAAAGCTTTTTTAACTGAAAGCAGTCAGAACCTTATTTTTTCACCAAATAGCATGGAGCAGCGCTGGCCTATTGTTTAGGGACTTGGCCACAGGATCAAAAGGTTGTAGGCTTGAATCCAAAGTAGGTTGCTCTGAGGTACCCTTGGGCAAGGTACCATCCCCATCACTGCTCCCCAGGCACTTTAGATAGTTGCCCCATGCTGCACAGTATGTATGGGTGAACTTTGTCCTGTGTTTCACAATAATAAATAGTTACTCTCACTTCATTAATTCATCCTAGAAAAGTAAAGGCTGACACTGCAGCAAAATGACAAACTCCCTATTGTTATCGTCGCTTTCTGAATAAATGCCAGGTGACTATAAACATTTATGATTATATTGGTGTCTATATACTTTTGGTTATGCAGCATGTGAAAGAAATGCAACCTGATTGAAGTGATCGATCTTTATGATGCTAAAAAAGCCAGTATCTAATACGAGACAGGACAAGCTGTGAAAAACTGAACTTGTCAACTCCAATAGATGCAGACACAAAGACATGCTTTCGCTTCAGTAACTTTTTCAGAAATCAATAACTTTACTGCCTTGCTACTAGAGAAATGTGTAATAATTTTGATTGCTGGGGAAACATTGCTCTTTTTACTCCCTCTAACAAACGATGATATTTTGGCTTGTGGCAGAGAACGTAACTGACTGGTCAATGTTAATTTGTTTCAGCTGTACAGAATGACCCAAAGGAAACAAGTCATACAAATCTAATTTAGCAATCGCTGGATATTCCAACATTTATACACAGAGCAAGTGTTTTCCACAAACATGTTAAGCCAGTGCACTATTCTCATATACAAACAAACTACAAGCTCAGCTTTCACAGCGTAGCAGTAAGCTTACTGCAATCTAAGCAAAGCTAACAGGGTAACAAAAGGCTGACAATAAATTACTCACTACAAAAATAAAATGCACTAAACTGCGGGCTGTCAGGGAATGACTGAGTGCACGAAGGCCCTGATCCTGGTCTGATCTCAAATACAAAGGACAAAATCCACAACTGTATTAACATGGTCTCCTGAATGCATCTCCAGTGATAACTTGTGATCTGATTTCTTGCATTTTTTCCATTGGAGGAGGACTTTCATGCACATTTAGTACCTCACTCTTTCGCTGCATTTGCTGTAAGACTGATATGCCTTTGCTCCTCTTCTATTATTCTAACTTGACCAACCCAGATAGCAGACAATTTCCGAACAGTCTCACAAACGTTACATAGTTTCCAGCCAAGGTTAAGATGTGGTTGATATGTGCAGTGCCTGGTAACTGTTGAAGGTGCATTTAGGAAGCTTTTGAGTTTACACTGTATTGTACTGTACACAAGTGTTATATGGTAACAGGCATCTCTGACCTGGTTTAGTTGCTCAGGTTACAATGCTTCTTCAAAGCACATTGATCTCTTTTCAGAATTGTGCTTACTAATGCATGTCCACACTAGGTGGGAACAGGGCCCAAGATCATTTTTACATTCTGATACTCAAAACTGGCTGAATTCCCCGTAAATGATCATACTGACCTGTGTTTCAGATTCAGAAATTTAAGCTTGGAGTAAGGCAATGTTTTATGCGGTGTATTTACATAATTGTCAGGGCTTTTGCAGTGCAGCAGAACGACGAACAACACAAACACATTCTGTCCTGGATATTCAGAACTCAGTAGGCCATCGAAAAGTTCTCTGAAACTTGTTTTTGTTTTATAAATACCCCTTGTGCATTTCTAATTATTTTTTCTAACGTTGTACAAGTAAAATGTAGATAAATAATTAATGATATATGCAAAAAACTGCATTCGTTATTTTCAAAAATACATATTAGGTCATTAACACTGTTTTTTGGCAAGTGCTACAGAGCCCTAGGAATAACTTTAAACAGCTCTGTCAGAACAACTGGCTCAACAATAAGCTATTGGAATTCACAGCATGTGCTACAATCTTTTGTCTTTGGACAGATACCTCATGCAACATTAAGAGTAATGTTTACGAATTTAAAAGAGAAGCCACTGAGCACCACTGAGAAAAACAGGAAGAAAACTGACAATACAAAAAACATGCAATGAGCTTCAATGTCATAAAGGTGGTCCAGTCGTAGGTTACTCGCCTGTGGATCAACAAGTCGCAGGTTCGACTCCCACCTCCAGCATTGCCACCACAGGATTCCTGAGCAAAATCCTTAACCCCAAGTTGCTCCAGGGGGACTGTCCCTCTAATCAAATATTGTAATTCGCTCTGGATAAGAGTGTCTGCTAAATGCCGTAAATGTGTAATCAACAAATCCCGAAAACTCCCTAAAACCTTTTGTCTAAAATGTTACTGAATCGGTGTACTCCAGTCAGATTTAACAAAAATAAAATTCTTTGCCTGCTTGACATTAAGCAACATGGGTGGAACAATGTCTTGGGAGATGTTGGATGGTAAGATGATTTTTTTTTTTTTTTTTTTTTTTTTTTTTTTTTAACACAAAGCTATGAACCCCAACATCTTAACCAAGACCTACTCCTGACCGGTTACTAAAAAGCAAGGTGCTATGGCCTAACCAATCTTATTAATCTATCTGAACAAAAACAGCCAACAGATCATCCACAAAGTAATAATGTAATCCTTTTGTGCCTTCTAAATATTTTTTCCCTTTTCCTTTTTGCTTATGTCTATGTGTACGGTTCTTTTCCTTTTTCCAAAGTGAAACGTGAAAGTGACTATTCTTGCCATTGTGAAACACAGCATAACCCACAGTGAACCCCAATGAAATTCAACCTCTGCATTTAACTCACACACGTGCAGCAGGGGGCAGCTATTGAAAGCACCTGGGGAGCAGTGATGGGGACAGTACCTTGCTCAAAAGGTACCTCAGGGCAACCTACTGGTAAGGGATTCGAACCCACAATCTTCCAATCCGGAGGCCTAGTTCCTAAACACTAGGTCACTGCTGCCCAAAGACATTGTGTGTGCAAATCTGAACTGGACAACATTTTAAAGTATTTAAAATACGAAATATAAGCGTTCTAATACTAGTTTCCCTTCACTGTAATATATATTTATATGTACACCCATACTAAACATGACATCACAACATGACACACAGCAGACATGACACTTTCCACGCTGTGGAAAGAGGTGCTAAACACACATATGTACACACAACCCTTAACTAGTGTTATTCACTCATTCATAGCCAGACCAACTTTGAAGGGAAGCAGAGACACCATGAACAGAAAAGACACACACACACACACACACACACACACACTAATGATCAACAGTCTCTCCTTCAAGCTCCCTTTTTGGGCCTCATATGCTACCTATCAGCACTAATTTGTCTCATTAAATCTCTTTGGAGAGGAAATGACAGTTTGGAATGGTGTAATTTTAGAAACACAGCCGGCCAAGGCGAGTCATCTCCAGGGGGCTTGCGCTGCATGTTGAGCGGCCATTACGACTTGTGCAGCCATCTGGCTCTGATTTGGCCTGGTGGTTCAGTATCCCCTCTTATGATTCTGTAGTCTGCTAAACAACCCGACCCTGTTCTTCACCCTTTTATGCAGTTCCCAAGAGGAACGTCTCTTTTAAAACAGAACTGCTCCAGTACATACATGGAAAGTGAAATAAGCAGCCATAGCTGTTCGCAAAACACCATTCAATACATTTAAACTCTAATTGGGTTTTTTTTGTGGCCATAAAAAATTTCCTGTATATACAATGTCCCAGGTATGTTGATCTCAACATATGGTGAAATATGTCCATTTTACACTCCAGTCTATAAAGCATCAGCTTGGCTTCAACATCATCAGGTCTAATTAAGGCTTAAGGTTTAGTCCAACAACCCATAGAGACCAGCTATATCTACCTTAACGCAACTTTTCCAGCTTTGGAGAGGTTACTGCTCAACATCGCTCATCGCTCAAGAGGAATTAAATATATATGTATTTAAGTGTACTCTTGTTTTTTCAAGAAAAAAAAGGACCATTTTATATTACGATTTTTATACAGATATGGGATTTTAAAAACAAGTCTACAGTCGCTGGCTGCGAGCTCAGCACATTGTGCATTGTGATCAATTGGAGAGATGCTTGTAGGACCTTTTATCCCAATAATGTAAACCTGATTAAGTGAAGCAAGTGAAGTCTTGTGCTTTTTTGCAGTGAATAAATCAGACATTTGTTTAAAATCTAGCGCTTAACTGAGCTCACTCAAGGGATGGTGCAACATCAGAGTTGAAGAGAACACTGACCTTAAGGCTTTTTTAAGATGCTGCTTGTTCTGAATCTCATCACTTAGCTATATTAATTACTGAACTTGAGACATTTGCCAGAGTGCTTTAAACAGGCTGATGTGACCCAGAGGCATGCAAAAAGTAAAAAAAGGAAAAACATTATAATCATAAATGTCAAAGTATAGGTATATACAGTACTGTGCAAATGTTTTAGGCAGGTGTGAACAAAGAATGCTTTCAGAAATGGAAGTGTTCATCATTTATTTTCATCAATCAACAAAATGCAGTGAATGAACAAAAGAGAAATCTAAATTTGGTGTGACCACCCTTTGCCTTCAGAACAATATCAGTTCTTCTAGGTACACTTGCACACGGTTTTTGAAGGAACTCGGCTGGTAGGTTGTTCCAAACATGACTGTGTTTTAACCTCCTTGTGACATTGATGATCATCAGCACCTGTTTGGTAAAATTGGTTGATCACACACCGACTATAATCCTACAAAATCTCTGACTTTGTGCAAGTTTACCTAGAAGAACTGATGCTGGTTTGAAGGCAAGCGGTAGGAACACCAAATATTGATTTCTCTTTTGTTCAAATCCTTCATTTTAAATGGTTTCAAATGAATATTATTATTACTATTTTTTTTTTACCATAATTTTGACATCATATCGACATACCACAAACATCATATCAAGTCTTTCAGGTCACCCCCAACTTAGCATGACAGTGCAAACAGCCCAAGTGTGAAGCTAGAAGTTTGTCTGAAGCTGAAGGCCAACAGGGGTCTAATCTCCCAGACGTACAGAAAGGCCTGTGGAGGGGAGGACGTGAGCGCAGACAGCCAGGGCCTGGCTATATTTAACATCATCTACATGTGGGCTTCATTTGGGTGGATGTGCTCACATACCTCCACTGACAAGAACCAGCCAGCCAGGCCTTCCACCAGAGTCTTTAACCCTTAAAAGTTCAGTTCAAAGCACAGTAAAGAGCAACCTAATGGTAATGTTGCTAATTAGCATGAAGTTGTGGGTGTGTTAACAATGCAGGCCAACTATTTAATTTATATTTATATCTTTCTGACTTAGTGGTTTTCATTCGTGTTTGTATTCGATTTCCTTCAAGCCTTCAAGACTGCAAGCCCAAAATTTCTAAAAGGAATGACGTCAAATTCTTGATTGGTACAAACTGTGATGTAAATTTGATCAAGAAGCACATTAGAGAGCTTCTGAAAAAGGAAAAACATCTGATTCACATTTAGGCAAAAAAATTCTGAACCACATAATATGAACATAGTCTTTGCAAAGCCACATTAGCAATACTGGGCTGAAACCATTATTCATTCACCTCTTGTCCATAGAATGAAGACTGCCTGCTCATCCCCCTGGCTCCATGCAGATTTGGACAGTGGTCTCATTAGTAATGTCTTTAACAAATCTTGCCCATCCATCACTTGTGTTCTGTGTGGTAAGAGATTACGTGGGGGAGACACTCGTGGTCAGTGTGTGACCGAGGTAGCTGGTTGTAGGTGTAGGTGTCGGGTCACACAAACCAAAAGATTGAGGATTCCAGCCTGGCTCTACCCCATCTCCAGCACTAGCACCAACTGAATCCCTGAGAAAGGCTCTCAACCTCAAGCAGCTCCAGGCAGACATTGCCTGGCAAGTTGTTTTGGATTTGAGCATCTGATAAATGCATTAACTGTAAATGGTGCTGTTAAGTCAATCCCAGTGCTAAGTTACTTTCAAAAAGGTCTCTTACTGGGACTTATTGCGTCCTATGATGTGTTTACTTGCAGTCCACCAGACAGTACACTCACACAGTATGAACATAACAGTTTTGTGAAAACCTGCTCTATACTGTCAGTTCTATAGGCTCTGTAATAAATCAGAATGCACCAATTAATAAATAACAGAACAGTCATATATCACAAGTGAAGTGAAGTGAAAGTGACTAGTCTTGTCATTGCGAGGTCACAGCACAGCACGCAGTGAACCACAACGAAATTGGACCGCTGCATTTAACCCATTAAACAAACACTGTGTAGCAGGGGGCAGCTATGAATGGGCCTGGGGAGCAGTGACGGGGATGGTACCTTGCTCGAGGGTACCTCAGGGCAACCCTCTGGTAAGGGGTTTGAACCCACAATCTTCCAATCCTGTGGCCAACTGCCAAACCACTAGGTCAAGACTGCCCCAAGTAACTGATATGTAAAGTCTTTTCACTTTAACTTTCTCCTTCAGTTCAGCAATCTAAGCTATTTAAACACAAAACACCAACCAAAGAGAAGGTAAAAACCCTCATGAATAATCATGCATATGGTAATTATAAAGGGTGGTAGTGGTCTGGAGGTAGGGTACTTGCCTATGGACCTATGGCTCAAGAGGTCCCAGGTTCGAATCCCACCTCTGGGACTACCACCACTGGGTCCCTGAGCAAGACCCTTAACCCTGATGTCGCTCCAGGGGGACTGTCCCTGTAATTAGGACATGGAAGTCGCTCTGGATAAGTGCATGTTGATATATTTTCTACTGTAATTTGGAGATTCAACATTTAACCCTTGACAGGAGAACATTTTTTATCCATCTGCCAAAGGGCGGAATACAAAAGGTTACAAGGGAATGGTCAGCTGTTAAAGCTGATTTATTGGCAACAGAAAAATAATGGAAAAACAGCAGGTCTTGTGACAGACAAACAAAGGCTTGAAGAAAGTGGACCTGCATAGCTGTTATGAGCTGGCATGTCTTCATCATTAAATTACAGAACTAAAATGCTAGTAGGACACTTCATCTGATACAAGTCTGCAGCTAGCTGCTACTGCCTGCTGACTTCCACTTCAAATAGTGACTGTCAGTCTCTCACTGAGCATGTAAACTGATGCTTAATGTTAAAACACAACAAACCAAACTATCAAATGTACCAGCTAACATCTGAAAATATGTGACTCAGAGGCATTGTATTTCTTACGTGTTTAGCTTTATTCAAAAATGACAAAAACGCAGGAGCTTGAAAGGCTATGCTACCGATTTCTGGGGAGGTGTTACCTGGTCTCTATCATTTAGATTAACTCTGACTTTGTTATAAATGCACTCATCCTAAAGAACATATATATTTTGGTTGATGTCTCTAAAGCTATACTGCTTTACACAATTCATGTTTGAATCTGCCATTGCTGTGTCCACAATTAGATTTCAAAAAACGAAACCAAAGCAGCATTGGCAGAGAAGCTTACGAGAGGAGAACTGCCAGTTGAGAATTTCTTCGGAGCTGATCAAACACTAAAGGGCGCAATTATTCCAAAATGAGTCCAAAATGCATGTGTTTACATGGAACTTTTACACAGACAAGTGTAATTCTGAAGACAGTACAACATTAAATAGTTCAACATTTTAAAACATTGCTCAGCTCAAGTTTAAGAATTTTCCATCAGTGACATTGTGTACGCTGATGATGGCAGTGAGCACAAACAGCATTAGAGTTTGCCAATCAAAAGAAATCTTACTTTTTATTGTGCAAAACCGGTTTACTATCAGAATATAGATTTTTTTTCCCCACATAGTTTAGATGGCATGTTCCGAAAAGTTATTTTTTATTATTTAATATTACCAAATGACTAAAGCTGTAGTACATGTATGACCAAGCCAATGGTCTAATAAAAAATAAATAAATACTGTTAGTCCACATAAAAAGCTACACATGAATATAATAGTAACCAATTTTAAAGTAACTGATCATACTAATCGTTATTGATAACTTTATAACTGAAGATGCAGTGATCGATAAAATTATTTTTCAGAAGCACGTTTAAAGAGGGTGTGATGATTCTGTTCATAGACTTTAGTTCAGTATTGAATACGATCTTCCCCCAGCATCTGGGTGGAAAACTCAGAATGTTGGATCCTGATCTTCATGGCTGGAAGTCAGTCAGGATGGGGAGCAGTATGTCTAGAACCATCACACTGAGCACAGGAGCCCCCTTAGGGCCGTGTACTCAGCCCACTGCTGCTCACAGTGACGACCCATGCAAATCTACAACCGCTGTGGGTCTAATGACATGAATAATTATTGCATCTTTAATGTAAGTTTTCAAATGACAACTAGATGCATGTACATTGAAACAAACTCTGCAATAATAAACTATATTCATTGGGTTATTAGCCAAAGATCCAATTACCTAAAACTGTGATTACTCAAGGTGCTGTGTGTTGTGTCACAGGACACGGTAGAAAGCTTTGTGATGGGTACTGACCTTTGCCAAGGTCTGCAATGCAAAGGCTATTGCTGAAATATATATTTTTTTATATCAAACTCATTCCTTTTCAATATTTTACAGCCTATAAATATTTTATAGCCCACAAAGGCACAAACATTTGGTTCTGAAGACATTAGGTCCATCCGCAGTGCTCTGACATTTATTTTGGAATTCTACTAACTAATGTCAGGACTTATTTTCCTCTTGGCCTGAGGGCTTAATTTCCTTTTGGCCTCTCTTGATGTGTATAAACAAAATGTTAATTACTGTCTGCCTTTCCAAGATCATTTTGTGAAAAGCTGAGCTATGCCCTCATTCTGTAGTACAGTTTAAAAACTTACATATTCTTTTTTTTTTTTTTTTTTTTTTTACTTTTAATAGCTTAATAGGCACAGCTAACAACGGAACTGAAAGTTATTTCCAAAAGTTTTTCTGGAAAGGTAGCCGCTAATCTGTGCAGCTATGATAAAGGCAAGGGGTGGTTATTTTAATAAAACTTGTACTTAAGCATTCACACTAACTCAATTGCACTTACAGTTATATATTTATTGTTATATACAAAACCATCCAGTTATATTTATTCTAAGCATTCCT
Organism: Hepsetus odoe; assembly: GCA_017165825.1. NCBI lineage: Eukaryota > Metazoa > Chordata > Actinopteri > Characiformes > Hepsetidae > Hepsetus > Hepsetus odoe. The sequence continues at coordinate 13,418,806 of CM029367.1, forward strand.
AATACTTTATTTTTCCACACAGTCCATCTTAAAAATTTAATTTTTTTTTAAAAAAGAGTCGAGGGTCCAAAAATGTAAACTTTTGGCCTGTACTGTGTCAATATAATAAATACACCTCTAAATATACTTACAGGCCATGCATTTTACTGGTCTCTATTAGCATGAACTTTTTGTTCCTTTCTGCTCCAAATTATCCACATTCCAGCTCAAGGCCTTGGCCTGATCCTCTCCTCCCTCACATCCCTGCTCACTTCCAAGCATAAGCACAAACACTTGCGCAAGCATGCATGCAAACAGCAATACCCATACACATACAGATCAGACTTCATTTGGTTAATGACCTCTTCAGTGACATTGGGTAGCAAAGACAACATGAGCGAGATGGAAAAAAGCAAAAAGTTAATTGAGTGTTCTTTCTCCCCATATGCAACATATAGGGGTGGTGTCGCTATTTAACTTTTACAGAGTTTGATGAGTATTAAATACATCATTTAACATGGCCTGTCCTCAGTGTTTAACCAGCCTGCACATACATACACACACACACACACACACACACACACACCTGGAGGAATACAAGGTGAGGCTCTTTAATGAGAATAAGCAGAACGTCACAATGTGAAGAGTTTTGCCACTGCAGCCAGTACTTTGCCAGATGATTCACGCACATCATTAACTTCTAATTTTGTAACACAGCCTGGCCAATTTCGGATGTTTTACTGACAACTGTGTCAAATCGTGTAATCTAATTCTCCTTATGTGTTTAGATTTTAGCACAATGTCATTTGCATAATGCATTTGACTAAACCATTGCCTCGGCCACTGTTTTTGCACAGTAGCTGTAGTACTTTTCCAAACCCACACTATGTCCTCTTCCCAGAAAATTTTAAACACATCTATTTCCTTGCATCAGGAGGTACTGTGTGTTCCAAGAGATACGGCTGGTGTGTTTGTGTATGCGCACAAGCCTAAAACTGGCTTTTTGGAGGCCATCACAGGTGCTCACAGAAAACATTCCAATAATATTTTGCCTATTTTCTGGCAGGAGAAAGTAAGAAATGTGCAAACAGGAGCTGTGTGGGCGCTCGTTTGCCCTGTTGGAATGTCCTGTATGTTTCACATGATGAGGTTCAGACCAATAAACATTTATGCAAAGTGTGTTTATTAAGTCCAGGAGCTGAACAGGCTTTGCTTTGTAACAGCCGTTCAGTAGCGAAAACACTAGTGTTGCACAAGCTAAGCTCAATTCAAATATTGTGTCTTTCAAAGAGATAAAAATCAGTCGCTGTAGAGGATTCTAACTTCTTTTGTCCACTCCCATTTAGCGGTCGCCACAAAAGATCATTTGTTCCATTTCCTGTGCATCTTCCTCCTTCAAACTGACCACCTGCATGTCCTCTCTCACCACTTCCATAAACTCTTTGGTCTTCTTTTCCTTTTTCCTGGCAGCTCCATCTTCAGCATCCTCCACCCAATATAATTCTTGCCTCTCCACTGGACAAGTCCAAACCAACACAACCTTGCTTCTCTAACTTTGTCTCCTAAAACTGAACTCGTTACTCTGAACTGTTGATCCCAAGCATTTAAATTCCTCCACCTTTGTCACCTCTACTCCCTGCATCCTAGTCACTGCACTTTCCTCAAGCTACTCCCTACTCTTGCTAAAGATCACATCTTCAGCAAACATCTTAGTCCACAGGGACTCCTGTCTAACCTCATCTGTCAGACTGTCCATAACCATTACAAACAAGAATGGGCTCAGTGCTGATCCTTGATGTAATGCAACCTGTACCTTAAATGCATCCGTCACTACTGCAGCCCTACTGCAGACCTCACCACTGTCCTCATACAAATCCTGAACTACTCTCACATATTTCTCTAACACCTGACTTCCTCATACAAAACCACAACTCCTCTCTGGGCATACTGTCATGTATTTTTTCCACAATGCAACTCCTTACTTTCTCTGCACTTCTCCATAAACACTTCTCCATTTGCCTCAGAGCAAACATTGCATCTGTAGTGCTCTTTCTCGGCATGAAACCATACTGTTGTTCACTAATCCACACCTCTTTTCTTAACCTAGCTTCCACGACTCTTTCCAATAACTTCATGCTGTGTTTGATCAAATGTATCCCTCTACAGTAACTACATTACTGTGCATCACCCTTATTCTTGAAAATCGGTACCAACACACTTCGTCTCAGTCTCCTCAGGCATCGTCTCACTTTCCAAAATTGTGTTAAATAATCTGGTTAGAAACTCCACTGCCACTGTAGAGGATTCTAACAAGACCCATATAATAGAGATTTGTGTGTATAAGTGTGAATGTGCATGCATGTTTATGTGTAAAATTAGCTTTAAGCTAAGAAAATTAAAATGACATATACAGCCTTACACCTCTAGTGAAAACTCTCTATTCTGCATTCTTTTCTATTATTTATTTATTTATTTAGCACATTTGGGTCAAAAGCAGAAACTTTAGTGTTACCAAAATCTCAGAGGGTCTTAACATAGATGCAATATTACTACATTTGCTTAAATGTGAAACTAATATATATATATATTTTTTTCTAACCTGATAATAAAGGGCGTGAAGGGGGCCAGACCAAGAGGGGAGGACGATCCATCCATTGGTGATGGGTAGAGACGACCCAACACCAGCAACAGCAAGAACAGACTGGGATGTAGCTTCACCTGTCCAGAGTCACTGAGTGAGAGAGAGGGGGAGAGAGAGAGAGAGAAAAATTTGTTGGCACTGGTGGTTTCTGCACAAAGCAGGAGGTCTAAACAAAAGGTGAAGCAGCCAAATGTAGTCATGATCAGAAGAAGGTGCTTCTCAATTCAATCTTCTATGCGCCCTCCTTCTCTTCTCTCCCCTTAGAAGCTTGGTGTAAAGCAGAGATGTGCCAGAGTAAACATTTGAAAGTACTGGCGATGTCATCCTGTAATGATCACATCATTCATTCACACACAGCTCTGCCCCCTGGCTTTTACAAGAATCCACTCCATTTATCCATGTCCTCCTTCTGTTTTCATCACCACACACAATCTTCCTCGAGCAACATCTCTCAGAGAGGAGTCAAATATCTACTTCTCTATATGAGCCATAGCTTTTCACCAGAGTTGCCATGGCTACCACTCAGCTAGCTTCAGCTATTAGCAAAATGCTAGATGGTTTGCATATCAATCTCAGATATTAAGCAAGATCAAAAGCAGAAATACTACTTAAGTGTAACAGTAATGCATTCAGATCCTACATACATTCACAAAAAAGACAAAAAGGAAAAGGAGGGAAGAGAATGAGAGAGAGTGAGCGATAGAAAGAAAGAGAGAGAGAGCACAAAAAGAAAAATAGAAAAAGAAAAAGATGTGGGTGGACGGGGACTTGGAGAGAAGACTAACAGGATGAGTGTGGCGTGCTGAAGCACATACTATTAGAGCAGCTCCCTCTAAACTGTACCCTGTAGACTCTTCATCTCCATCTTGATGCCTTGCCAAGCATATTCATAGTGTTCATTTCCCATGGAAAAGCTTCTCAGACACTACAAAACATCACGCAACTGCTCCAATCCAAACCAATCACTCTTGAGCAACATTTCATTAACAGTCACGATGCTCATGAAATCATAATCACATCAGGAATAGTTTATGTCTTAGAGATATGTACGCTCAGAGCAGTCATCTAGAAAAAAAATGTGCTCATGCAGAAACGTCCAAGGGGGAGAAATAGCCGGACATCCAAGAAACAATCAAAAACTGCACTGTACGGTTTATGTTACTCCCCACCACAGCTAGGCCATGAGCTCTCTCTCTACAGCTCAGTTGAAGAGGTAAGCTCAGAGACCCTGATGACTTTTTAAGCTCCCTCGCGCTCCCTTTCCAGCCTTTTTTCATAAGGGAAGTGATTTGCTGATGTTATTAAATATGAGTGTTGTGGACCATTACTGGCTTGGTTGGGGAGATGGCCCGCTCTGGACCGTGGGAAAGTGCCACGCTGATTTCAGCGACATAGAGAGAGAGCCAGACCATGAATGTGTTCAAATAATCTGATACATATTAAGATAATATTGACTCTGGGGCCTGTTTTGCAATGGGAGAGCTGTTTGGAAGGCGTTTCTGTATCTGTGGAGGAATTACATGGGGGAAAGGATGGAGATAAGGGTTACAGCTTCTCAGAGCAGGTAAGGTAAAGAGCGTGGGCTGGATCCAACATGGCCTCTGCTCCCACAAATAGCCCCCTTATCATGATAATCTGAAGTAGGAAGTTATCCATCAGTGTGGCCAGCCATGTTTAATAGGCCGAAAACAGACTCGATAAAGCAGTTCAATTAGCTTAATTTAAAAAGCCCAAGAGAAAACAGCAGAGGGTGAGAAGAGGAAGGCTTCTTGTTTTCCTCTGGAACCGATTTTGGGCTGGTGACCTGCAGAGTCCTCTAAACTCAAACATCAAAATGTACCCTGAATGTACAATTAGTACTCCTGCATCCACAGCTGAAGTACTTAACCCCTTCACTAGTTCATCGCTGACAGATAACCGTGTGCAAGAACAAGAATTTTAAATTCATTTCCAGATAAGAGAAGCTCATTTTGCTAATTTATCTACAGCATGTAAAGAAATCCATGTTTTGCTGATTTTCAAATTTGAAATAACCTATTCTTAGACTTCTGCCCTGTTTATGGTTTATATGGTTTATGTGCCATAACTTTTGCTCAAGGTTTATGTGCTTGTATTTCATTCAAAAAAAGAATGTCATAATTCAGGTTATTTCCCCGTAGGGGTGTAATTAACTCATTAATATGATGTCATTTGACTGGGGGAGGTCGAACCATGCAAACGGAATTTTACAGCTGTATTAAAATGCAATGTCAGGACATGGGGACACGCATTCCGCATTTATTGTTTAATATCAAATAGCTTTATGTAATAAAAATCTATTTCATTATACCACTGTGGAATTTTTTATTTTTTTAATTAATGAGAGAAACAAACATTATCTACGTGCTATTCCAAAATGGCCTTTCTTTCAGTCTGGCATGGATTATTGTTGTAGCATTTTGACTATTTCAATATTTCATAGAAATGATAACATTTATAAAACATATATTTTTAAACAATTTGTTTGGTGTCTAAATACCTGCTCACCTACCTGTCTACTGAACCTGCTGCTTCCTCAAGCTGGCTGAGGAGAAAAGGATAGAGAGCTGGAAAACGAGTGAAGAACTCACGGCCTGTCATTCTGAAAAAGAGAAACAGCAAAATGGAGAGAAAGTTAGGAGCTTTTATTGCAGAATACACATAGATAAATAAGGCATACCGGAGGTAAAAAAGCACTGTGAAAAAGTAAAAACCATCTGGTGGGAGAAAAACAAAAAACAAAATGCCCCATGCAGGCATTACAGAGTTCACCTGAGGTCTGTAGGAAAACAAGGTTATACGAAGAGTGGAAAGAAGGAGGAAGTAAGCGAGGGAGTGCTTGTGTATGTATGCATGTATATGTCTGCATTTGAGTGTGTGTTTTTAAGGAACTTTTTAAAAGGTCTGGTTTGTTAACCACTTCCTAAAGGCAGAGCTCTTTACAGCTCTATAAAGCTCTCATTAGAGTACTCTGGTTGTGATGGTACGCTGCAGGAACACAGGGCAGATATAAACAGGCCTTTATTCCTGCAATTCCGCAGCTGAAATGCACCCTGGGAAACTACTGGAAGCAATGCAGTGCCACGCGTGACAGCACGCCTGTGAACGGCATGCACATGCTTCCTGCTTTTAACGCGACCAGCATGTTTTGAAGAACCAAGAGCAAGTGAAACCTTTCCAATTAAGCTTTCCTGGGTTTTTTTTTTTTTTGCCCTCAAATCAGGATTTGAAATCAGTCTGAAAAAGGAGACCAGTTTCAGCCATAGCCAAATTTGAATTTCACACACACATGCTTGGGCTGGGGTAAACTCTTCTTGAAAGAAAGCCACACACACACACACACACATACATGTGTATAAACACATGTACACGCTCCACATCCTGTGGCAACACTATGTACACACTTCCTGGTCCGAGTTAAGGCCAGGGCGCCATCATGCTAACAAGGTGGAGTAATCCTGTCTGCCACCCTCAAAAGACTGACACACACAGAAACACACATTTGTTAACACATAATAAATTGCGTACTGGACACTGTTGCTTCTAGTCGACATTATAGAGGCAATGTGCATTATTTACAAACTAAAAACAATACACAAGCAATATACAGACAGAACGCATACATACAATTTACAAAAGATAAACAATACACAAAGTGTGTGGGGTAGTGCAGACAGCAGCAATTCAAACAGGAGCAGCTACAGCAAAGCACAACACAGCACGATCCAGCTATTTATAAGGATGAAGGCATGAGAGATGAAACCGATCCTGCTGTATTCACAGACATACCAACAACATATTAGCCCGCGACCCAGCCTGGTTAAACATGAGTGGCAAGACAAGACTTTATTCCCCCCCCCCAATCAAATTTTTCAAATGTTTTCCCCATTAATGCACCTTACAGCGCCCAAATGATATTATAAGTGAGTTATAAGAATATGTTTTTGAATTTGGATTTCTGCATTCATTGCCTTTTTAAATCTGATCATTACAAAAGCCACCCAGGTGGAAACACTGAGAACAGACTGTTAAACAGTGACGTGTAGATACTTTGTTTTTAAACGCTATTTATTTGGGTACCATAAATGTAACACTTGAAAAAACATGGAAATAATATTGATAGATGCATTTTGAAATGTATGGCAATGTTTTGATGCAACAACTTCCCACCTTATTACTGAAGTAGAACATATTTCTTTGAGGTTCTTAATCAATACTGGGTTTTGCCAATTAATTCTTCAATGAATGAAATAAGAAGAGCTGGTTTGGAAATCTAGAACTAAATACCTTTTTTGTTCCAATCAGCTCCAAATGAACCATTTTAAGCCAAGTTCAATCTTAGACATGTCCCTATAAAAGCTTTTAAACCATTTGCTTAGGTGTACTTTGCAGAGTATTTTATGCAAATGTGTTACATCACAAAATTTAGTCCATTCAAAACAGGCTGCATTTTCAGCTTTATTACCATATATGGACCATTCTGACAGGAAAGTGAATGAAACATTCTGGAAGTTTAAAGGTGTCAACATAATGCAACTCATCGCAATCCTATTTCCAAAAAGGCACATTTGAAAGATTCAGATGGACAAGCAGAAATGGTCATGAATTCATTATCTGACAGTAAAGCTTCGGAACTGTTTGTGTTTTTTGTTAAATAATGCAGCCTTTATTTAGTTGTTTTAGATTAAGATCAGAGCATGCTGGAGGGGCCATTCCTGCTGAAATCCAGATGCTCCTAAACCGTTCACAAACGTACCCAAAGGGTGCACAACTGTATTATCACAAAGAAGGGTGTAGTGTGGGACATTTGGCAAAAACCCAATATGTGCCCATTGTAATCGTGCCTGAGCCAAAACACACACATTGCAAATGTCCTCTCTCGCCCATGAAGCGGAGTGTGTCCATGTGCATATTTAACCCTCCCCCCCCAACACGCGCACACATACTAACACACCCACAGAAAGCATTTGTGATGACTAGCCACACTTTCACACCTTCCTCACTAATGGCACTGTGAGCTGTTTGTGTGGATACTAAAGACGACACAGACCACTGTGCCGAAGAACACGCGCGCACACACACACACACACACACACACACACACACACACACACACACACACACACACACCGCACTTATGTGCGCACAACATTTGCTTATCTGGTGAATTTGTTTATCTAACAGACTGTACATTAGCACTCCACATCTAGACAGTACAGGCTGTCCCCAAACATAAGCACATCAAATCAAAAAGTTAACGCACCCTGCTCACTGATTTTTGCAAGGCAGTGTAAAGCTGCTCACCTGATTTTGAACTGATTTTGAACTGAAAGTGTGTAATAATCACTGAAAGACAAAGCGTCTGACATGCTACGATTGTATAAATCCACTCGGCCATCAGACTGCTGTTTTTTTCTGCTAGACTCGTTATCAAGCAGAAATAGAATTCTTCTTCTTCATTTTTAATGTATTACTAGCCCAAAATAGTGTTCAACTTTGATTTTAACAGAGGGGTAGGAAATGCTATGGAGTAACAAGTCCTATATACCATTGTCTAGCACTATGTTTATGCTGAGAGAGGAGACTCTCAAATGAAACTGAAAATACTGATCAAACAAAACACTCATTTGCAAATAAGACCAATTTCAACGGACATCAAACAACTGCATACATCTGCGGGAGAAATACATGGAGCCCGTTTTGCTGTTGGGTGCCCTACTATTTTCTATTCATGAGCAAGGCTGTTTATGCAAATAGATATGCAAAAACTTAAGTTCTGCTTTTGTGGAATGATGTTTCCTTTTTAGTGCATGTGATCATAGTGATCTCACAAGCTGATGTTACGGAGGCCATTATCTGAAATGGCTAAGATACAGTAGAGTTAACTGTGATAAAGAAAAGTGCCAAATGCATCTCAACATGTCTCTAAAGCTAATGTCTCCAAAAACACAAACGAAAAGAAGTTGTTATTTCTGAAGCATTTTTTATTTGATTTGTGAAAAAGTACACGAGGATACACAGCCTCTCTCATTCTCAAACTTAGGAGCCAATCGACGCATGAGCCAACACGGTAAAAAAACTTTAACATTCACCGATGAAATCATGACTGCATTTCTGAAGCTGTTTGATCAAAGCTTCGTTACTTACATTTTCCTCAACCGCTAAAGACCTAAAAACACATCCAAAGACACTGAAGATAAACTCTTTAATCATGGTCAATACAGAACCCAGAGTCAAAGACAATACTCACGAGACACCAAACTGCTGATTTTGGTCGTCATAGTGCCGTGTTAACAAGGAACTTAAAATTACATTACAGCACATATGGATAAGAGTGACAGCAATGCATGTAAGGGCGCTCACACAATCAGAAAAACTTTTCTGATCCCATGGGAAATAGCTTAAAAATAATATAAACAAATATAAACAAAAGCTAGAGAATGTCCCTCTCCTGTTAACATTACTGGAGAGGCCTCCCTGCAGTGTTGCTAGTGAATTACTAGGGGAGTGTGTGTTTGTCCAGTCAACAGGTCACAGAGACCCATGATGTGTGTCATCTCTACCGGTGCAAAGTTATTTGGCCCATTAAAGAATAGAGAGACCGAGACAGAGAGAGCGAGATAGCAAGAGATTTAAATACCAAAGCCTGCCAGAAATTAAAGTGGATGGCCTGTCAGACTGTATTTACTTCGACCATAATACTCCAGTGAGTAATCATAACACACAGAGATAGACACACACGCACACACACACACACACACACACACACACACACACACACACACAAATATATAAATGGCAAAAACAAAAGTGAGAATAGACGAAGGAAGAACAGAAAAACAAACCACAAGTGGGAGAAAGCTGGTTGATGTGTAAGCGGATCAAGATGCCTGTTGCACATGCAAATCACACTAAAGAGAACCACATTGTGTTCTTGGACTGGCCAAAGCTAGTAAACCAGCTCAGCCAGTAAACTAGCTCACTGCCAGAACAGACAAGGCCTAAACCAGCCTGGCTAAGCAGTGCTTGGAATAAGTAATACTCCTGGGATTAAGCAGTTAGGCTCCATCATCTACTAAAATAGGCCTTTGTTCTTTTTTTGGTCCCTTCCTTTTTCAACGAGATCAATCAAGAGAATTTATTATGTATTCTGTGGCTAATGGTTTACCTCACACTGCTAATAATATGACCTCAGTGTTCACTTCCAGGATGCCCTGGGCCAGTATTACATCAGAATATGCTTAGTTTGTTCAGGGAGAAACTGAAAAAAAGAGAGAGCACTCAGCATGGCAAGAGGTCAGAGGGCAAACTGCAGCACAGCTACATGGTTTTAGACAACAAGAAAGTGTGTGTATGAGTGTGGATGCAAACTTTTTTGTGCATAATTTTCTCCATAATTGCCACTCATGGGGTTTGTATGTAAGGGCATTTGCCTAATTTATCCAGGGTCTAACATATGATATGATATATTTGCTGGGAACCAGGTGACATGTTTTGATACAATAAGAAAGTATAGATCCTGCTTAAGCAAGGCAATATGGCACTCTCAGTTAAGGAAGAAAGTAAACAGAGAAGAGGGGCAGAGAGAGAGAGAGAGAGAGAGAGAGAGAGAGCGAGCGAGAGAGAGAGCACGAGTAGAAAACATCCACAGCGTTTGAGGAGTTAAGAGTAGCCCATGATGAGGGCCAAGGCCAGGCTGAGATTAATGACCAAAAACAAAGAGGATTACAGCACCTCCTGCTGGTGAACCTTTTGTACACCAGAGGCATTTCTAAGTACATCAATGGGAGTAAATACTGTGGCTCTGGCACCAGGACTGAGGTGCTCAAGCCAAACTGCCCAAGGCAGAACAGGAAACTGTGTGCAGTGATTTCATACCTGTTCTTTTTGGAATGCTCGTCCTTTCCTCTCTTTACTCCAAATATCCGAGTGATCAGGGTACTGAATAGGAGAGTAGAGGAATTCCTTACCTGCATGGGGGGGAGAAGGATCAGTTCAGTGGTTGAAACAGAGGTGACCTAGATAAGCTTTCCATCTCCAGTGTTTCTGCTGGTGATAATCCTGCCATGCATGTTGTGTCAGAACCTCATGACTCAAATGGTTGCAGTATCTATAGCCCTGGCCCAAGGATGAGCCAGAAAACACAAACAGACCTTTTTCCCTGTTTTTTAGCAATAAATGTCCTCCACAAAGCCCTCATGATGCAGTCATAAGAACAACTCTGCATCATAAGCGTGACCTGCCTTGCCTGACATCACTACCATAATAATCCACTTATAAACAGCTGTATTGTACACAGTATCCCCCAGAGTTTCTCATAGATCTAGGTCTAGATATAAGCATGGCTGTGTGAATAATTCTGCTCTATAGTAATGTCTTGCAGTGTTGTCATGCTTGCAGCACATTCCACACAGACCACTGTGAGACTATTTTGGAGTGGATTGGGGCATTTGAGAGCTCTGTATCAGAAATGAACAATGAGCTGGGCTTACTGTAGTTCAATAACAATAACCAATCAAACAACCGAAAAGTAAATTTCAAAAAGTATTGTTGTAGACTGAACGGATGGGGGAGTAAAGAAAGAGTCGGAGGATATTGAGGCGGAAAGTATGGGGAGAGGATAGAGAGTGAGAGAGAGCAAGATAGAGAATTTGACCTGGAACTGTTGCTATGGTGACCTCTGGGTGGTATGTCCCCATGTAGAGGTGATCAAAGTGGTCAAGGCAGGGCAGCTAGCCAGATCCTCCACACGGCTCTGTGTGTGTGTGTGTGTGTGTGTGTGAGAGAGAGTGAATGAGAGAGTCTGCACGCAGTGCTCCTGTCCCTGTGTACTCTAAATGATTAACCTGTCAGGGTCTGCAAAGCAGTTACTATTTAACAAGGCAAGTGTATGTGAGGAAAACTGGATGAAATATGAATGTGAACATATATGTGTGTGCGCGCGTGTGTGCGCGTGTGTGCGTGACAACTCACAGCCCAGACAGGAGAGGTAAAGCCGAGCACCGCAGCCTTCATGCCCTCTGATACAAAGGGCACAATGTTTTCTCCCAACCGTGTGTCCCGATACAAAGCCCTAAGGATGTTCAGTGCGTGGACCTGCAAAGGCATACACACAAGCTTATGTATATGTATCAAGGTTACAAGTAATTATACCATAATTTAAAAATTAGTGGTTTTAGAAAATGTCATTTATTTTTTTTCCATAGTTTAAAAAATGAAAAATTTGAAAAAAAAAAAAAAAAAATCAGAAAATGTTAATACAATGCATATTATTGAATAAAATAATTAGTAATGTGAAAGCTGACTTTGAATTTCACACTAACACAATACTCCAAAAAGACAAAACAACTACAGGTTTTGTAGTGTTTTATTCATTCCTTAAAAATGAATGACTGACTGACCCTTACTTATTTTCATAGCCACTTGTCCTAATTAGGGTCCAAGGGTGTGCTGAAGTCTATCACACCCTGGAGAGGTCACCAGCCCATCACAGGGCAACTCAGACACAGACACACACACAGGGGGCAATTCAGTTCTTAATTAGCAAAAGGCACAGACCTGTCTATATAAGGTGCCACAGTTAATGATATATCGTCAGAGTGGGGGGAAAAAATTATTCTGGGAAAAGACTAAACAAAACTTCTGTTGTATTGCAACAACACAACACTCTCCTTCATTTTAAAATGCAAGAAATCTGGAACCACCACCAGCCTTCCAAGAGCTGAACACATTTACATTTATGGCATTTAGCAGATGCTCTTAACCAGAGCAACTTCCATGTCCTAATTACAGGGACAGAGTCCCCCTGGAGCAACTCAGGGTTAAGGGTCTGGGACACAGTGGTCATCGTGCCAGAGGTGGGATTCAAACCTGGGACCTCTTGAGCCATAGGCCTGTAGGCAAGTACCCTACCACTAGACCACCGCCACCCAAACACCTAATTAACTGGGTATTTGTGGACAAAGGAGCTTGGTAAGACAGGTAAGCAAGAACCCAATGTGCACTATAAGGAAGGTGCAGAGATGGGAGAAATGTACAGAGGGACAATCAGGCCTTTATGGTAGAGTGGCCATTCCGTACATGACAGCCTGCTGGGAGACTGCCAAACGACTGAGACCATGAGAAGTAAAATCCACTGGTCTGATGTAATAAAGACTAAAGTATGTGGCCACAATTCCCAATAGCATGCTTGGAGGAAATCAAGCCCTGAGCATCACAATCCCAGGTAAACAGGATGGTGCCAGCAACATACTGTGGGGATGTTTTTCTGCAATGGGGCTGGGAAGAGAGAACGACAAGCAGCAAACTGCCAAGAACACAAACTAGTGGCTCTTGGAAAACTCTGTGAAAGTCCTGGAGTGGACTAAGCATACTTCAGATCTAAACCCTATGTAGCAAGAGACTCAAACCAGGCTGGATGTGGAACATCAGTGCCCAGCCATTATTAAACTGGTGGATTCTGCCAAGAAAAGAAAAGTGGGCCAGGTTTGTGTGATCATTCCTAAGAAGACCAAAGGTGCTTTAACGGAGTACCATATGAAGCACACATAAATAGATGGGATATTCCAGCTCTAAAAGCCTGTTTTTGCTTTAGCATTGTGGATGATTGTGTGAGAGTCTAATGAAGATTTAAAAAAAAAAAATTAACTGGGACCATTTTAAGATGAGCCAAAAACATGACAAGTTGTGGAAAAGCAGTCTGAAAACTATACATATCCAATGTGTGCGCATTGTGTAAAACCTGCGAGACTGTGCCATGCTCAGTAGCTGTATCATGATTCGGCAAGGCTAGGGCAGTGAGCTCCTTCATGCTCATCTTCAGGAGACTACAGCTGGAAGACTTGGGCTCTGAGGAGAGCAAAGCCTGCAAAGAAAGGAAAGATTTTACACTGTGTCATCATAGCTTTAAAGCTCTGCTATAAAACTACTGTGGCTACAACATACCTACTCCAGCACCAACATAAATGTGTTGTATGCACTAGTACAATGAGATTCAGACCAAAAAACTAAGATGAGAAGGTGTGTATGAAGTCAATCTTGGAGATGGTGAAAAACCAATGGATCTAATAAGTGTCATCATTTTCCCTGATTTTCATTTTCCCCTGTCCGCTCCCTGTTTACCCTCAGGGGAAGTCCCTTTAAAGGACCACACCTCATGTTCAGATGGGAGAATCAGTTCATTGCTGTGGGGAGGGCGGTGGACATTGGAACGGTCCGCAAATTCCAGTCCCATGGAGAAGGTTGCTCAAAGTTCTTGAGCCCAATTATGGAGAGAAAGGATCATTTTAGTGTGCTCCTCTAAGGGGACAGAGGGAGTGGAGTACAATTGCATTTGGTCTAATGTGAGCTCAGATCGTTCCACTATGTCCAACTGCAAGCCGCAGGGTGTGACCTCACCACGCCAGCCTGCCTTTTCCAGAACATACCACTGGAACGCACGCTCCTGCCAAGGTGTTGAATTTATTTGTCCACTAGCGCTCTCTTACCCGTCCCTTTAACTCTGTTTCTCTCTCTATTAGTTTTTTTACAGTGCTCTCATCTGGCCTTTCACCAGGAAAAATGTAATTACAAAAGCACAATGAAATCAATGACTGATATCTGGGCCTCTTCAAAATGCTGCTGATGAAGGCAGCTCTACGGCAGAGTTTTATTGGAACCCGGAGTTAATAGTATAGAAGTGTAGGTCGCTGGAGATTAGACAAACCCACTTTTTACTCATCTTGAAACCTTACCAGCTGATACTGAAACTCTGGTCAGAAAATAATCACCAAAAAAGCTTATTTTTAAAAACTATGTTAAACTCTCTCACAAAAAAAGAAAAACAGTACACAATGTACACGTTAATACAAGTTTATCGATCATATATTACTCTATTACATACTAAGATGCTACCTGAGATGCACACCCTTTGCTCAGACACTCAAGCCATGGACACAGGAAAAGCTGGAGGAGCGATATTGACCTGAATGTAGAAAGGGATTCCAGCACTGCGGCGGGTGGCACACAGTTTTGAAGTCGGGTCACTGCATTTCACCTCCTCCAGAACCTCCTTTAACCACCGGGCTGGCAGCTGCTGTAGATTGGCACTTCCACTCCTATCACACACATACACAAACCTCAAGTTAAGTAAGTCTAACAGGAAAATCCAAGCTAAGCATTTCAACCATTAGCACACCTGGTGAAGCATATAAAATGGCTTCTTTCCCACCCCGAAAGAAAAACCACTGAACATTAATGTGGATCCAACATGTTTTACTTCAAAACACATTCATCTCTAATGTATTGCATCCCATTTGCAAAGACACACATGATCACCCACACAACAACAACAACGTGAGATCAAGTGAGAAGAAAAAAAAAAAAAAACAACCCACATTTATGCCGAGGGCACGCGCACACACACACACACACACACACACACACACACACACACACACACACATACTATGAAGCACAATTGCACTTCACAAAAGCCTACAGACACCAGGCCTATTGTTGTCCCTAGCCTAAGAGCATAATCCCTTGTGCTGGGGCGCTAAGTCACTTTCAGACATAACAGCACAGTAGTTAGGCTGAGGTTCAAGCCCTAATAAGCATGAGCTTATTTTGCTCCATCACTTGAAAATCTCAAGAGTGCTTTCTACACTTCCTCAGTAATTTGAGGTCTGCGGCAGGTGTGGATGCGTAAAGGTTGCCACTGGCCATACAAGACCAATAAAACAACTTGACCAGGCTTATATCTTTATCATCTTTCTTATTGCTTTAATGGCCCATATTTTACAGTGATCTTGAATCTTCTCTTTTATCCTCATAGGTCATAAGATATAAGCATTTAATTGGTGCATAAAGCACACTCGCATCTTTATCTCTACATTTGAAAGCTCTGCAATGATGTCTTTGTTTGCTGACAATCAGGAACATTACAATGTTGAATTGTCTTCACCACTGAACCAGAGATCAGCTGTAGTCAGCTAGCTCAGACGGCACATTCTGATTGGTTGAGAAGCATTCTACCCATACTGTCATGGCTGCACATTTTTTTACAGTAATTTTGCTGATCACCAGATGCTTCCCTTACTTGTTTTTTACGTTAAAGAGGAAAAAAGTAACAAAAGGAGGCACACAGCCTCGATCTGTCATAAGTCAGCTATCCAGTCAGCCATTGCGGCACTGCAACTGAACAAAATTAATAGTCATAAAAAAAGAAGAAAATATGCATCAGCAACAAAATGGGCTGTGAAATGACTTCCTGAAACAAATTCAGGTTATTCAGGTTAACCGGGCAAATACTAATCTATTCGTTATTGTATAATCTATCTGTTACGCAAAAGAGTATTACATTGCAGGAGGAAGCTTCCAACGTTAAAATTTAGTGTCAAAATATGTTCAGATATTTCCTGCTTTACTTATTTAATTTAATATTTAATTTACAAAAGAATTGTTTACATGCAATATTATACTTATCATAAGTGTTATCATAAGTGAAGGCATGATATAATTTTCAAATAGCACATTCCCTGTTGTGTGCATAGCTTCATGATATGGGCTCTTAAATATATACATGCCCAAAATCATTCGCCTGAAAACAATGAGACATACTCCAACACCCACACGCTGCAGCTGCCCAAGCGTGTGAGCAGTGAGGAATGCCGGCCTCCTGTTATGAAAAAGTTCTGCTGTTATACAAGGACCACCAGACGAAACAGTCCAGATCAAACAATCCACCCAGTGCACACAAACCACCAAGCACGCATGCGCGCCTGCTCACGCGCGCACATACACACTTGCACTTAGACATATATATAAACATACACATATACAAGGGGACACACACACACACACACACACACACACACACACACACACCTAACCCTGGAACATACCACCCCAAACACAAAGGCAACCTTCAAAAAGCAGCAGTTAATCACCCCATAATCAACACCTCATATGACACTTGGGGCACACCAGTCAGTGTGTGCATTCACACAGAGTTGGGCTCAGTTTGAACACACAGCCAGTAACATCGCACCGTCACCACCCGAGCTATCCCCAACCGCCACAAACGCGCAGGCCATGCGGCATACCAGACACCATGCCAAACACACACACACACACACAGACACACACCATTCACTCTGGGATTATACACCCTGACTGCACGAGCACTTTGACTAAAGGCTGTGTGTGCTCTCACTTGTGAGCAAATGAAAAACCCTCTTTGCTCTTATTAAAAAATGCTGTTTGCACATTAAGGAGGCAACAAAAACTAATCAGGCAGTGCAAGTGGGGCAGTGGAGGCCTAGTGGTTAGGGAATTGACCCCAGGAGCGGAAGGTCATGGGTTTGAATCCCAGACCAGTAGGTTGTCCTTGAGCAAGGTACCGTCCCCATTACTGCTCCCCAGGTGCTTTCAATAGCTGCCCCCTGCTGCACATGGTCTATCAAGTGATTTTTAATTATGTTGTGTTAAATTTGTCTTGGCCATAGAGCGCATACAAAATGTTAGCAGACCCTTTCAGGTTCTCTACATGAATATGTCTGAATTCTACGGACATAACATATATCCGCCTTTTTTATATAATGTCTTACAGTTGGTGTATTTCAGAATTAAAACCAAGCCATGAGGTTAAGAAAACTATCCATAGCCCTGCAAGACTTTATTTACATTATGGACAGTTACAGACAATAATTATGTGACTAAAAAGATCTAGGGAAGGATACGGGAACATTCCAGCAGTACTGAAAGTGTCTAAGAACACAATGGCACTCATTTTCAAGTGAAAGAGATTTGAAAGTACCGACAGTCTTCCTAGATCTGGCCACCCACACAAAATGAGTAATTAGGGGTAAAGGGCATTGGTCAGACAGGTAACCAAGAACCCAGTGGTCACTATGAATGAGTTCCTCAATCAGACAGCAATCGGTATAGCACGACACCAGTCAGTCCTTCATGGTTGAGAGGATAGATGGACCCAATTTCTCACTAAAAGGCACATTAGGCATTTGAAAATCTCTTGACCATGAGGAAACAAATCTGACCTAATTAAAGAAAGTTTTAACATTGGTTTTCTCGGCACACATCATTGGAAATTATGAAACAGACAATGAGCATCACCGCATCAGTACCATCCATACAGTCAAACATGGTGGTGGGAGTGCCACACTAAGTAACAGATGGATACAGAAAAACAGAGCATTCCCGACTGAAAACCTTTCTTAAATTATCCAGTAATTCTCAGACTGGGGCTCTGCACTACTGCACCATCCAATCTGGTTGATCTGAAATGATCTTTAATCACTGCTGCCAAAAGTGCTTTAACCAAGTACTAAGTGAGGGGTCTGAATGCTCCACATAAAAATAACAATTTCCATAATTTATGTATCATAAACAGCCAAAAAAAACAAAAAAAAAAAAACCTAAAATCTGTTGTTCATTTTTTAGTTTGGAAGGTCGGAAACTATAAACATTATTAAAATTATATAAAAGTGCCTGCCAACTAAATTTTATAGCCACCAAGTGCCCACATATCTGCAATTTCTTAGAACAGCAGCGCTGGTCTTGTATGTGAGTGCAAGTAATTAAGTACAGAGGAAAGGGGGGGAAGTAAAGGGCAAAGGTAATCATAGTGGCCTTGAAACCTTGAAAACTGTTGCTCCACAGAACTTTTCAATGGATACATCTTTAGTAAATAATTTTTTGCATGAATGTGAAGAACTCTTTTTATAAAAGCGCCACTACATCATGTAAAGGTTTTACCCTAATTAAAACATTTTCTTTATATCATACATCCAAACAATTTAGGAAACTGAAATGTCAACGTGTTAGTGAGATGCTCCTATCCAGAGGTGGAGGCAACCACCCTTGTGTCTCTTTCGTGTCATATTTGCAGCAGCGATAAAACTCATTTCCTTAACTTTTGCAGAGAGCCACATTCCAGCGGCCATTATAGCTCAGCTCTCCAGATGTGGACACTTTTTGAACTTCCTGATCTCTTTGAGAGGGGCTACATTGGGCTGGCCCTGCCTTCTAGGCTAGCTGCTGGGAGGGAGTGCTGGGGAGAGCTTAAATGTTCCAGGTATGCATGTTGCTGCCAAAGGCAACATCATGAGTTTGGCTGAAGCATTCCTTATTGAGCTAGCTGACACAGAGAGAGGCCTCTGAGATCAGTGCAGCTTCTTACTGAATCCTGCAGGTAAATCATTACAGCAGTGAGTGGGAGGCTATACAGGAAAAACTCTTAGAGGTAGGTTATCTTGGGTTAACATCAGTCAACTTCAGCACACTGCACACTTACATAATGCAGCATCAGACTCACCTGCACAGCATGTCTGTCAGCCTGACAAAGCCTACATAGGCCAGTTCAAAAGCCCCCCTGTGGCGGGACTGAAGCAGCTGCTCTCTAAAGTACTGCCCCACACCTTCCACCTGAGAAAGAAAACCAGAAGAAAAGTGCAAATATGTGTTAAAAGATCAGAAATTGTAATCAAGTCAAAACCAATAAATCACTGCTTAAAAATAAATAAAGTCTAAACTGTCAGACAAAAACAGACAAATAAACAGGTCACATAAAAATTCTCAGAGGACCCATAAAGCTTCACCAAAATGAACTCTCTTACAGATAAGTTCAAATAAACCGTCTCCAAAAGGCTTGTTAGAATATACGCAGAGGTGAAGTTGTAGGAGTGATAAATGATTGCAGTGCTTCAGGGAACAGGGCGTACAGAAGTTGATTTATATGCAGGAAAAGGGCCAGGGTTTTATCAAAGTGGCAGCTCAGAAGTGATGTTTCTGCTCTCCCTAAGCTGGGAATGAATCAGAGGGAATGCATCCCAGAACAATGTCAGGCAGACACGTTTCAACAAACCGAACAAACCGAATCAGTCCAAGGGTTTGATGGGAAAAGGCTGATGCAGACTTTACGTGTGTTAGGAAAACATGGTAGAAGTATGTCCCAGGATTGCTGCTGCCTGGGCCACCTCATACAGATCAACCATGAGGGAAGCCCCTCCCCACAGGCAGGCAGGCAGGCAGGCAGGCAGGCAGGTTGTGGTTAAAGCCTATGGTCTGAGTCGGCTCTGGAAAGGCTATTTACGTTGCGCTCCAAACAACCGTTAAAGCAATTCAGCTCCGAAGGGACTTTATTTAGTTTGACGCTTCCTGTTTGCTGGTTCTGCTGTTTTTCTTTTTTCCTTCTTCCTCTCCTTTGCTCCACGTGTGCATAGAAATTTCCCAACTTTTTCCGCAGCTGGCAAATTACATGGTCGGGGTCGGTGACCTAAATAGCAGCTTTTCCTCTGCGACCGGCCGCTAAGAGACTTAGCGCCCGAGCAGCTAATGCTGTTGTTTGCTCGTTGTTTTGATTCCATTGACTCAGGCCTAAGGGGATTATGCAATGCTAGCTAAATAGAGATTGAGAGAAGGGGGGGGGGCTGCAAGCGCCATGGAGTCTACTATCTCCAAACCCTCGAAGTGAGCCAGTACAGTGTGAACATAAATCTGTGTCAAAAAAACATATATACACACTAAAACATATCCCAATCTTCACACAAAACCCACAAGCCCAAAACTTCACAAAGAGTTAAAGGCGAAACTGTCAAGTCACCTCAACAATGGGGCAAAAACAAACCAGGGACAAACATATACAGTTGGCAACAAAGAAGTGGCTTCACAGAGATTATTTGTAGGTTGAGGTTTGGTCTGAGGTTGACTGAGGTCAGTGAGTCAAAGCCAGAGCTTTCAGTTTGGAGATGCAACCAAGGCCTGTGGCCCTGTGCTTCCAGGAACTGAGCATCCATCTTTAGTCACATCAGTTGCGTGCTTGCAAAGTTACAAGTGTCAGCCAAAATTAACGAAGCCAACTGCCCCTAAACTGAGGGACACACCTCAAAGTCAGTTAATAGTTTAAAAGCCCATGAGCGCCCCCTAGTTTAGCCAAAAGCGGTGCGCCATCCTCAATTTTTGTTCAGGGAGGCCCAGACTTAGCCAAAGCCCCAGCAAAGCCAGACAGATCCTTCTTTCTTAGCTCCAGCTCAGATTAGTTATCCAAAACAAGCATGTACGGGGCGAGGTTGTGGATTCAAAGAGCATAAGGATGTCAGGGCCACATAAGCTTACTCAAAAAAGGCAAGACCTAAAGCACGCCATGCCTCATGGACCCAAGATGGCGGAAAAATATCCCAGATGTAGATGAACATAACTTTACTCTTTCCTTCTGTCTCCAGCAAGGGCGATGAAAAAAGAGGAATGATATACCGTCACAATGTGACTAAACTGATGTGACTGTGTTTGCAGTTGCCATGGTGTCTCAGCAACACGGAAACATCTGCTGCGTTGCTGTAGCAATGGCGCACCATAACAGGACACAGGAGAGTGACAGCACTCACACAACCACCCAAAGTGGATCTTCACTGTCATAAACACACATACGTTTTATTGACCTTCCAAAGAAGGACGGCTTGGTAAAAAACATCACTGGCACAAGGCAGTGTAGAGTTCAGTCAGCAGTGCCGCACACACAAACACACTTGAGCCATTTGGATTCTGTCGACCTCATTAGATCACCCTTTACGTAACATGTAGAAATACTGTGGTAACCACAGCAGTGACATCACTGAATAATTCCACTCCATCTGTTGAAGCAATGAGGTCATTCGCCAAGCCTAAGTGGTCTATTACAACACAAGTAATACCAAAGTTATACACCATAGCTGGCTGTAGGCTGGTTCAAACTCCTTCTGTAATCCATACACACAAATATCAAGTAACGTTCCTGATTACTTACTATAGCCTGCCAAGACATCCTACAAGACTAATGTGGGATCAAGGAGAAAAGAAGTGGAAAGTCAAGCTATCTGTCAAAATAATAAAAGGAAAGGATGACATTCAAACGAGGAACCAAGATGAGGAAAATGTCAGCTGCATAAATAAGATAGCAATTGTGTGGACCCTGGACCAGATGAACACAGAAAGCAGAGAAATATCTGTTTTACCGTTAATTCTCATGTAAAAAAAAAAAAAAAAAAAAAAAAAGACAGAAATAGAGCTCAAGTAGCTTGACAAGGAAGTGCCAAGCAATTCATTGCCAGAAGACACATTCTCAGTCTAAGCAGAATGTGAATTATCACCCAATGACAGTTGGGTCCCAAACTTTTCTCCATGGCATGAAATGATCCCAGTGCCATTGCCGGTGCCGGTGTGTGCTCCAATGAACTGAAGTTGTATCTTGCTTGTTTAGAGGAATCTCTTCAGTCTGTAGAAAATGAATCACATCCATTTCACCAAGTCACAGGCTACATACCACACAACCCAATTTGTAGTCAGGGGTCAGAAACACACACACACACACCTCAGAGGACCATTATTTCCGCTTCAACACTAAACAGAGCGACACAATGCTGTACTAGCAGGGTACTGGTCATGCCACATGGATGAGTGAGGGGAGTCTGCGACTGTCGCAGGTGTAAGAGCTGATGAATACAGCATGCGTAAGAAGTGCCTGGCCTGTGGGGGCAGGAGCAACCATTCGGAAAAAATGCAGGAGCGGGAAGGCAGTCGAGCCATTAAACAGCAGGGTGGGTTCAAATCAAAGCCTAGCATATTAACAAGGGCGGATGCTAAATGAAGGCGGACACAGCATGGGGTCACACCGTTTCACACCATCACAGACAGTAAACACACCACTCTCTACACTGACAGCTGGTATTCAGCCCCAGGCCTGTGTTTTTTTGTTGTTTTTTTTTTAAACATCTTAAAGTGAAAGTTCATATGTCTTTAACAACTTCATGAATGCAGTTTCACTGGCAGAGGAGACCTGGTGACATAACATCAATATCTCAGAGATGCTGCAGGTACTTTAATAATAACAGAATAGAAGTGTGAATTAAGTGAAAAGTTAAAGTGACTGTCATTGTGAGGAAAGCTGCTGATAAGATTTAATCTTTGGTTGCTGTTGTCTGAGAAAGAAAGAAAGAAAGGCTGTTGCCTTTCAAAGAAAAGGGGCTTGCACATGTAAAGGTTTTGATACAGTGTATACCATACAATATGATATAAAACCAATATGGTTGCAGGTAAGTTTAAAATGAAATACATTTGCTAGTCCTTACAGGTTTCCAGAAATTAGAATTAGTTAAAAGGAAAGAACTGACTATGTGTCCTTGTAAATTTAGGTACTGAAAACTCAACATCCAGACTCTTAAGTTTAAAAGTGATGACAATCTCATTTGAATTATATTTATAAAAAAATGACTTGGCAAATTAATTAACAAGTTCTTGTTCTTCCCAAAATTCTTAATTAATTTGGTGATCATAAACAGAGTTTTTTTTTCTCAACAATCTGCACACAAGATTCCACAATCACAATTATTTTGTCAGTGTATTAACTAAAATGAGCATTTAGACCCTCGGTTAATACACCTCTCAAGTATGGGAATGTTCTTTACCACACCTTTTTTTGACAATTCTCTCATTCTTCTGGGCAGAACTGTTAAAGCTCAGCTATGTTGGGAGGGGAGCACTAGTGCACAATTGGACATTGGTCTCTCCAGAGATGCTCGAATGGGTTTAGATCAGAATGCTCTATTGTTTTATAATATTTTCCTAATATATATATGCTTCTGATAACTGCCTTTTGTTCACAAATAAACCTCCCCCCCAGCCAATGATAATGTTTTCTCACATGATTGATATTTTTCTGAATCAATTCCCCCCCATATCTTACCCGTACACACAAACACGTGCAGCAGGGCGGTAGCTATTGAAAGCGCCCATGGAGCAGTTGCTCAAGGGTACCTCAGGACAACCTACTGGTAAGGGATTTGAACCCACGATCTTCCAATCCAGGGGCCAAATTCCTAACCACTAGGCCACCCCTTCCCCAGATGCTTCAAAGGAATGAAAGACTGCCGAAACTCAGGATTGACTGTTGGGATGGAATCAATGACTTGATGTTCAGTGCAAAGTTAGTTTGAGAAACCCCGAGCAGGCTCTTCTCTACCTTTTAGCAAGGAAGCCTCCACCACAAAGGCCTGATGATTGAAACTGATGGTTGACCTTCTGTAAAGTAATACCATCTCCACAATGGTGCAAATGGAATTTAAATGGAATTTATTCATAGAGCTATGGGTTCTTGGTTACCTGTCTAAGCAAGCCCCTTCATCCAATATCTAGAAGGAACAATCTGCACACAAGACTCCACAATCATAAAGTAAAAACTGTTTATTCCACGATTAATTTAATTAGGCACTGGTGGACTATCAAGTTAAAGAATCATGTCAAATATCAAAATTCCAAGCATCAAGACCACAGGGTTTGATGATTTTCATTTCAAAAACCTGTGGAGTTTTACCCGAAAAAAAGATTTCTCTTAAAATTGATTCAGTTAAAACATTTTCAAAAATTGGGGAAAATCTGAAAGGGTCTGAAAACTTTCTGTAAAGGGGGGGGAATAAAAAAAATTTAAAAAAAAGACCAATGCATTCAAACCTTCAAAGTGTTGTGTAAGAAAGTGGGTATCATCTTTGTGGCAGTTTTTTAGGTTCAATTTTTAATTTTTACAACTGAACTTCTGAGAATGAAATAACCTTCATTATTTCTCCAGAGACAGTTATTTGCTTACACTGAACTCTGGTTTTGCCATTACAAAATAGCTTTACCAACTCCAACAACCTCCAAAAGATCAGGTTTTTAGACATTTTCCCTTGTTGGGGTATGAAGTACTATTCTCCATCTGCATCTCAATTATTATATAACAATGATCTAGTCTTTGGAGTTGATCCAAGGACACAGCACTCTAATCATTTGAAGGGATGTGTGTTTTGTGTGTGTGATGTTATACTGACCTGTTTCTCACTGATGAGGCCTTTTTGAGTGTGCCTGTGTAAGGGCATGCACTGACACAGCTCTCCCAGGAGCATGGACACCTCCTTCATACTCCTCCAGCAACACACCAGGACCATCTGAGCAGTGACCCGATAGGCCTCACATCCAGATCCTACAAAAGGTAAGTACACACACACACACACACACATTATTGGCCACATAACATTTCCAGGAGCCATTTTTTCCTTGGATTTTATTATTTTCCTTAAGCTACACTTAGAACATCTGTATGGGTTTACGTTACAAAAACAGTCATAGTTTATTTTTATATAACCATTTTCCAATCTCTCCATATTCATTACAGTTTACATTTTCATTTACGGCACTCAGCAGACGTTCTTATCCAGAGTGACTTCCATGTCCTATTTACAGGGACAGTCCCCCTGGAACAATTCAGGGTTAAGGGTCTTGCTCAGCAACCCAATGGTGGGATTCGAACCTGCAACCTCTTGATCAAGAGGTCCGTGGGCAAGTACCTTACCACTAAACTACCGCCATGAAAATGGCCCCCTATTCTGAGTATCTGCATTGTACCTCATTTAAAAAGTAATCTAGATAGAAACATTCCTTAAAGTCACGCGCATCAATATGAATGGGCAGGGACACAGTGCTTGAGGCTTAATAAGTGGATATATATATATATAAATGTTTTGGTTTCTGTGACATTCAACAATGTTTATACATTACATAAACTGCTTTTATGTTTTTCTGTTTCTTCATCTTGATTGTTTCCATGATCTGGACCTTCTAAAATCTATCCCTAATGGAAAATCTTTGGGTGATACCGACCTCTAAGGGGCAAGTTAAGTACTGCAGGTGGGAAACATCATGCATTAGACTGCAGGGGTGTCGAACCCCAGTACGGCAGGGCCGAAGTCCAGCACATTTTGCTGATTTCCCTCCTCAAACACACTCGCTACACCCGCCACTAAGTGTATCCAGGTGAGTTGAAGGAGGGAAATCACCAAATTGTTGTGGACTCCTGCCCTCCAGGACTGGAGTTCGACACCCCTGCATTAGAGGGATAATTCCCAAGTTAAACATATGAGAATTATTACAGTTCTTACCTTTGACAAACTGACAGGGCTTGCAGTTTGAGGGTATACATAGAATGTGATTCTGATAACTGGCTTTAAGAGGGTGATAAAAGTGAGGAGGACAGGATAGAGCAAATGATAGATTGTTTTTACCTGTGCTGAGAGTCTGAGGTATGCTTTTTTGCTCCTCAGCGGTTGTATCCAGTTCTCGGGCGCTGGTAAAGAAGTCATTGGTGTCACGAGGCTGGATCTCCTGTAGGATCCTCTGCAGGCCAGCAGAAGTTTCTGTGCAGGGAAAGGGCAAAAATAATTGCCCTGGCAATTTTTCCAAATAACATATTTCCAGTACAGACAACTATATATACACTCCAACCAGCCCAAACATTCACACTTCTGAAAGGTGAAGTTTAAAGTTTCATACATCATGCAGATGTATCTGTATAGCAAGCAGATGACAGTTTTGCTGGGACAACTTAGTTTCTGTTAGTCATGTAACTGTTACTTTGACAAGCACCACCTAAATTGTCAAAAATAAATACATAAATAAAAAGTACACTTTTTAAATGAACATTCCCTAATGATTGTGGTTGCTTTCAGCAGGACAATGCACACTGCATGACCACAAGAACTATTCAGGAATTGTTTGAGGAACATGCAAAATAGCTGAAGGTGTTGATCTGACTTCCAGATTCCTTAAGCTTTCCAATCCATGCTGAACAATGTAGTCTAATCCATGAAGGTGCCAGTGGGAGCAGTGATGGCATGTCTATAGGGGTTTCGCTCCAAATTAGTGTAAACACAAACTGGTTCACCACACGGCCCCAAGGTTTAAAGAATCCTGAACTGGTTCAAGAACAACTTTCTTTTTGGTGGAAAAGAGCTTACTGAGGACTTGCTGCTGAAGATTTGAAGTAAACATTTTATTGCTGCGTCCAATTGGTGACCTAAGTATTATTAGTCAGGAAGTTTTAATGTTATGACCGATTGGTGTACATGCACAGACCAAAATAAATATTAAATGAACATTATGAACTCTTGGACCTACACTAGCACTGACAAAAACAAGCACATGTAATATAGTAGCTAGAATAACATTTTGAGCATTTTAAAAGTGCCTACCAGAATCTGTATCCATGGGGATAAGACCCTCGGGGGAAGAACTCTGGACGACAGGCGACACTACATCAGACATTCTGTAGCACAGCACGATGAGCTCCGACACTACATCCTTCCATTCATCCTGCAGCTGGAGAGACCTACACAGTTCGTTCAGGAATTGAGTATAACCAATGAATGCACATGCCTTTCTATCAATTTGTGTGTTTGCACACATGTTTTGTGTAATGATACCCAGTGCTGAGCTGCTGCAAGGCGGCAGTAATGCAGTGGGCTCTGCCATACAGCGGACTAGAAGCTGCAGCTTGTAGCAAAGACACCTCTGCCTTTGCAACCTCAGCCTTCAGACATGTCATCAAGAACAGCACCACTGGAAACAGGATAAACAAAAATAAAAAGTCCAGTTATGGCCACATCTCATGATTGTTCACCACATCTCACATAGAAACACACTGATCTAACCTTTCCATTTCAAACAAGTCACAGTTCATCTGCAATTTACAGAACATACAATTTAAATCACAAAGAAAACAACCCTCCCTTTTGAGGCCTAGTTGCAAGCCACATTATAGAGACTAAGGCTGTCTTCATGAAGAATAGTTGGCAAAAAGTTGGCATACCTGCCAGTGTATTCTTCTCCAACAAAGAGACCTCAGAAGCCCGTGACTGGACACCTCCTGGAAGCTGTAAAAAAATTCTTTGCTTCTGGGTGCAGTGGATTAGTGCCTGCTGGAGGCCCTCTTGGTGCAGGAGCAGATTGAGCAGGTGAGCAGCTGTGACACTGTCAAATGGCTTGGTGCTGATGCTGAGGTCAAAGGCTGCCTGGAGCACGCACTCTAGTCTTTCTGGTTCCTGATGCATGCAAGAAACACATTTAAAAACATAGTTCTCACCAGCTTTTCATTTCTTTTCGCCTCTTTGCAATTAACAAACTGGAATAAACTTTCATCTTGGCTTAGTTATACCTTATAGTGATGAAAATAAAGTGTTAAAAGTTATAAAATGAAAGCATTCACTTAGAAAACAATACATCACCTCAAACATACCTGAAGGCACACTGCTTTGGGAGGAAGTTTCTGAAGCAGGGTGCAGGCCAGCTGTTTAACTTCTAGAAAGTTACTGGCCAAGCAGTAGAAAACAGCCTGAGCATGTGGAACAGTCACACACTCACCCAAAGCAAAGCCCTCGGAGTCTGATCAACACAGAGACAGAGACCAAGAGTGATTAAAGCTCTGGCACAAAACATCTTTAATCCTGTGACTTTTCTCTGTTCTGCTCCATGGACTCAGCTTGAAAATCTTCCAGTAATGATATTAACTTCAAAAGACATTTCTGATTGTTAAGATTTCATAACTATTCTCAGTGCACATCTGTTCACTGTTGCTGTCAACTGAACATATAAAATCCATCAATTCCTTACAAGAAAACAAAAAGTCTGGAACATTTAGGATTCCTTTTTTTAGGCAAAGTGATTTGTTGCAAGAGCCACAGTAAGTGGAAATCTAGGAACTTAATTTACTCACTAAGAACTCACAAAACCATCTAGAGCACCACAGTAAATAATATGCAATGAATGCCATGTTTAATGTGCACAAAAAGAAGTAAAAAATAAATGAATTAATTTTTAAAAATTTTAATAATAATAAAATAAAACCACTTGGCAACAGGTTTAACAATACTTTTGGAATTTTATCATAAGTAACATACACTGCTCAAAAAAATTAAAGGAACACTGAAAACACATCAGACCCCAAACGGGGTGGGGGGGGATCCTGCTGGATTATCCATATTGATGGATCCATATCAATTTGAAGAAAAATCATTGCAGCAGCTCAAAATGGTACTCAGTAGTTTGTATGGCCCCCATGTGCAAGCATGATGTCCCAGAGAGATGTTCTACTGGGTTTAGGTCAGGCGAGCATGGAGGTCTATCAATGGTATCAATTCCTTCATCCTTCAGGAACTGCCTGCATACTCTTGCCACACAAGGCCGGGCATCATCATGAACCAAGAGGAACCCAGGACCCATTGCATCAGCAAGGGGTAACAATGGGTCTAAGGATTTCATCCCGATACCTAATGGCAGTCAGGGTGCCATCGTTTATCCTGTACAGGTCTGTGCGTCACTCCATGGATATGCTTCTCCAGACCATCACTGACCAACCACCAAACCCATCATGCTGAACAATGTTGCAGGCAGCATAACATTCACCACGGCTTCTCCAGACCCTTTTACATCTGTCACATGAGCTCAGCGTGAACCTGCTCTTATCTGTGAAAAGGACAGAGTGCCAGTGCAGGACCTGCCAATTCTGGCGTTCTCTGGTAAATGCCGGGCAGTGAGCACAGGGCCCACTAGAGGACGTCGGGCCCTCAGGCCACCCTCATGAAGTCTGTTTCTAATGGTTTGGTCAGAGATTTTCCATGCCATGGCCTGCTGGAGGTCACTGTGTAGGGCCCTGGCAGTACTCTTCCTGTTCCTCCTTGCACAAAGCAGATACCGGTCCTGCTGATGGGTTAAGGACCTGCAATGGCCCTGTCCAGCTCTCCTAAATCCTGGTATCTCCTGCACGCTCTTGAGAATGTGCTGGAAGACACAGCAAACCTTATGCCAAAGGCATGTATTGATGTGCCATCCCAGTGGAGTTGGACTGCCTGTGTAACCTCTGTAGGGTCCAGGTATCGCCTCATGCTACCAGTAGTCACACTGACCCTAGACAAATGCAAAACTACTGAAAAGCAGTCAAAAAAAATATGAGGAGGGGAAAATGTCTGTGGCCTCCACCTGCAAAACCACTCCTGTTTTTAGGGTCGCCTCATTGTTGCCCCTTTAGTGCACCTGTTGTTAATCATCAATACCAAAACAGCTGACATTGACTAACAACCCCCTCTGCTACTTTACTGACCAGATTAATATCCCTTGATACTATACTCTGATCCTTTAATTTTTTGAGCAGTGTATTTATGAATGGAAATTAAATTCCTGTGCTGGCACTCACACACTGAACACTGGGCAGTGAATTTGTCTTTTGTATTACACACACCCAAACACACCAGTAGTGAACACACACACACACACACACACACACACGGAGCAGTGGGCTGCAACGTCCACATCCGGGGAGCAGTGCTGGGGACAGTACTTTGCCCATAAGGTACCTCGTGGTCCATGAACTCACGACCCTCCGATCATAAGGCTAACTATCTAACCCCTAAGCCACCACTGCCCCTATCAAATATATTGTGGTAAGCCTCTCAAATATGTGGTCAATATTATGGCAGTAACATTAGGCTCAGCATGTGTCCAACAGGCCAGCCAGTAATGTTCTATAATGTCGCCAGCTTCTCCAGAGCTTACAGTCCTGGATTTGTTGATTACTGATAGATGTGTGAGTAGATGATCAGTTCAGTTGATAAACAGTGACTTAAAAACTAGAAACTAGAATTAAGTATGGAGTGGAAGATGCCCTTTGCATTAGTTGTTTGAATCAATAGGAAGAATTAATGGGGTTTTAATTTCAGGGTTGGTGAAGAGAACTGTGTAGTTACCCAGGCTGAAAGAAAAGTGCTCAGCCATCAGTCCAAGCAACTGCAAAGCCACCAGACAACTGGAGAAAGAGGCTCCAGACTGCAGCACCTGAAAGAGTCGCTCACAGAACCAGCAGAGGAACTCCTGAAAATGAACACACACACCCACACACACACAACTCTTCAGGCTCTGAGGCAAAATACTGAATAAACGATCTTAATAATCAGGATAAACTTCCCACGCCAGACTATGTAGTTCGTAATCCATCTATAATATAATTATGATGATTAAATATCAAACATGCTTAAAACACTAATAAGGGCATCAACTTCTAGAGAAAGCTGAGCATTCAGGAACTCCCTACCCAAGAATGTGACCCACTAAAAACTCCCACAGATATACAGAACTCTCCCTCTTCTATTATCTAGGCCTGTCTTCCTCCTCCCTCCCACTCTCCATCACTCCATCCCTCAGAGGCCTTCTAATCTAGTGCTCCCTTACCATGCTCCAAAGCTTTCCTGGCTTTTCATGCAGCTTAGGTCAGTATTTCCCAATCCATTTCTTTGCCAATAAGCCTTTCGCTTTATTTTAAACAGGCCTTGACGAATTTTATTCCACTAAGTAATAGCTTGCTAATCACATGATGAGTAATCCAAAAAACTCTGAAGACAAGAGCAATGTTCAGAGAAACAGATATGAAAAAACATGCAGACAAAGTTAAACTTTGTTTTCTGCTGGTTTGCTGCTCATTCTCAAATGAAGAAGAAAACTGCACCTGATATGTGCTGAGGACATGTTGGTCTGTCTCACTTTGCTGTTGGTCTCTCTCCTGGGAGAGTCTCCTCTGCAATGACTGAGTGCTGTCCTTCATCCTACACAGAAACTAATATTGCAGCAAAGAGAAAAGAAGCTAACTAGACCAAAAGAAGCATGTGACCATTTAGAGCAGATGTACCATGTCAAAAGTGTAAAATGCAGCCATTCTGAAATGTAAGGATAATCATTTGATGAACCTTTTTGATCAGGCTGACAGTCTGTTGTCTGACTCCAGGTGACTGGCTGTTCAAGTTGCTGGGTAGGAAGTGGCGGATCAGTTCCATTTCCTGTGGGGAAAGAGTTTCTGTGCTGCGATGGCTCTCGCAAACCAAACCGAGGGCATCCATGCGTACCTAAAACACACACGTGCAGATAAACAGGCCATTAGGCAATATCTAATACACCCAATCAGCCTCCAGAAAAAAGCCTTGTGTCACTTTACACAAGGGCCTGTGTTTGTGAATGTGCATGCACACAATAGAGTACAAATGTTATATAACTTCTAGGGCTGGTGTAAACAGCATTTACAGGCCTTGAATTGCTATTTGTGTCAGAATAATAGTTCTCAAAACCCCCTCAACGACACCGTGTGCATTTCATAATTGACCTGGATTTGCAAATCAACATACAGCCAGTAGGTGGCAACAATATGTTTGCTTCCTATGGCAGTAAAATTGAAATGAACTGAAATCAAATGTGACCTTTTATTTATTTTGTCTGATTCTTATTGGACCTGCATAACGAAAAAGGCATGTACCCCACAAAGCAAGACTTATCAACTTTTGCAAAGTCCGATAAAGTGACAGAAATACAGTACTGTGCAAAAGCTTTAGGCAGGTGTGGAAAAAATGTGGTAAACAAAGAATGCTTTCAGAAATAGAAATAATGATTGTTTATTTTTATCAATTTACAAAATGCAACGTGAGCGAACAAAAGAAAAATCTAAATCAAATCGATATTTGGTGTTACGACCTTTTGCCTTCAAACCAGCATCAGTTCTTCTGGTCCCCACAGAGCCCTGATCTCAACATCATCCAGTGTGTCTGGATTACATGAAGAGACAGAAGGATGTGAGGAAGCCTACATCCACAGAAGATCTGTGCTTAGTTCTCCAAGATGTTTGGAACAACATACCAGCCGAGTTCCTTCAAAAACTGTGTGCAAGTGTGCCTAGAAGAATTAATGCTGTTATGAAGGCAAAGGGTGGTCACACCAAATATTGATTTGATTTAGATTTCTCTTTTGTTCATTCACTGCATTTTGTTGACTGATGAAAATAAATGATTAACACTTCCATTTCTGAAAGCATTCTTTGTTTACAGCATTTTTCCACACCTGCCTAAAACTTTTGCACAGTACTGTATACAGAACTATCTTTTAGTTTTAGCAGATATACAATCTATGCAAATCAATATACCCTCACCTGGTCATGCTTGTGCACCAGAGCTTGGCGCAGCAGTGGGAGTGGCACCAGGCCCCCCCACAGCTGTTCATCAGTAGGCTTGAGGACGCCCTGAGCCCTGGCAGCACGCAGACATGTCATCAGAGCACCCAGCGGTCCTCTGCTAGCAGCGACGCCTAGAAACCCCCAAGCAAGACAGTCAAGTTAAGCATGAGTCTCTGTTGCAAGTTTTAATGTTGAACTTGTCAGTTTGAATAAATCTGACCAATCAAGTCTTACCTTCTGAGCCAGATGACATCTCCTGCAGGGCTTTAACCATGTGCCCTAAACTAGCAGGGCTACAGCGCAACAGCTTGGGCAGGAAGTAGTCCAGAATGTATGTTGTCTGATCCAGCCTTGCTGTGCACAACACCTCCAGCAGAGGCCTCACCCAGGTTCTTTCCCAGATGTCCATCCAGCTATGCTCATCCCCTAGTTGGCCATTCAACTGGCTCTTATGACTGACAAAGAGCTTCTCCAATAATTCGCTAGCATATGGTGCAAGTGTCTGATCCCCCATGAGGCCTAAAATCCTGGATGGCAGAGTGGCATCAAGCTTTAAAAGGTATTCAGCCCCCAAGTGCTCAGTCAGACAAACCAGTGCACCATACTTTCCCTTCACGTGCCACTCCAAAGTCAGTAAGCTTTGAGCCAGCTGTGTTACATAAGGGTCACTAGTTGGGTCAGCGGTATGGTCACTGCAGCGCTGGTGGAGCAAAAGAAGGTTTCGGAAGAGGATGCGGGCTTGGTGGCGAACACCATCCAGAGGGTGCTCCCAGTGTGTGTATATGTGGTGGAGGAGGCGCGAGGAGAGCGGGGAACCACCATGGAGCGAGAGGCGAAGAAGAGAGGTAGGGCAGTCAGATTGGAGGCAGTCTACAGCAGCGCTGCACCATAGAGTTAGGACCCGAGCTACCACCATAGCTGTGCTGGACTCCTTCACTCTAACACACAAACAGAATAACACAGAATAGGGGGGGGGGGGGTGAAATCTTGTTATAGGGATGCAAAAATGTGGCTCTGAAATAATCAAGCCCCTTTCACACATTCCATTTTATTGCTGATGTATTACCATGTAACAGTGCAAAGTGTCACAATCAAAGCCCTCTGTTAAAATTGACATTGCAAGATCCAGTACTTCTCCAGGAAAATCATCAGGGAGGTGTGAACAGAAGCTGATAAGAGTACCAGGACATATCATGATATCTTAACTGTGAAATCCAACATTTTAAGTGCTTTGGATTTTATAGCTGGGTATTGATGAGGTACAAACATTACAGAAATGTGTATGTGTATTCATTATTTCATGTTGTCAACCATTTATGGTGAGCATTGCACAACAATCGGAACTGCTCGGCAAATGTGAACTTCTAGCAAAAATGTGAATTCTAGTAAATTACCATTTAATACCCAAAAGCCACAAAAAATCTGAATATTCTTTGTGATGGTTTATTGGAAATCTAGTGAAGTATCTATATTTTCTGCTTAAAAGAAATGGTAAAATATCTAATGTACAGTCATCTGCAAAAGCTTGACTTAACTGCTGTAACTGTGGCACTATGGCATACAGCACATAGAGTCTATGTGGGGGGGGACCTCTTCAAGATGGCTGCTAACTTTGTTTTTAGCTGAACTGAGCAAGTTTGCTCGATATTAGCCAGCTGAACAGCTCGACACTCTTATAGACATGGTGTGACGACTTTGGCATGCAGACTGCAGATCTGGAGTAAGTGGGTAATGGTGAAAACATTTCGCCCTGAAAATTCCTTTAACTGAGCACTACATTTGGTTTGTTAGGATCTTCGATGTTTCTAGTTTGTGCATTCATCAATGTGCAGCTCATCACCTTATATCCAGAGATAGAATCAAGTCAGGTATGAGAAGCAGTAGTTTCTCAGCCTGTGCATCCAGTTCCGTCCCTCTCCAGCCGAGCATGGCCAGAGCCCCATGGCTCAGGTAAAGTGTCACTGCTGCTGGCCTGCTGTTCACATAAAGGCCTGCACAGCTCCTCCTTAGCCACTGGGGGGCACTGCTGCCTTCCTGTTCTGAGCACTGTAATAAACCGGCCACCTACAAAGGACATTAAATTCATAAAATATTAAACACTCTCTCTAGGGGGCAATTTAGCATCTCTAGTCCACCTGACCTCCCTGTCTCTGGACGGAAGAGATGCCACCCACACAAACACAGGGAGAACATGCAAACTCTACACAGAAAGGACCCGGACTGCCCCACCTATCGAACCCAGGACATGATTGTGAGGCGACAGTGTTACCCACTACTCCCAATTAACTGTTATATATAACAGATTTAGGAAGACATTTTAAAAAATATCTTAAAAAATGTTTAACCTTTTTTTAAAACAAGTCCTAAAAGATGATGGAGAGAATTAAAGGCAA
Source organism: Hepsetus odoe (assembly GCA_017165825.1). Lineage (NCBI taxonomy): Eukaryota > Metazoa > Chordata > Actinopteri > Characiformes > Hepsetidae > Hepsetus > Hepsetus odoe. Next base: position 13,453,658 of record CM029367.1, read on the forward strand.
ATTATCTGAACCAAGCAGTCAGTATTATACTTGTCATTTTTTGTCAAAGAAACATGATGCAATATTACATCTAACACTAGATGAACCTACAGCATCACCTCTTAATTTAAAGGTGAAATTAAAGTCAGGTTTTTTTTTCCCCCCCATTTTTCTCAATAGGAACAATCAAGTGTGAGCAGGTGTCTAATTTTATTTAAAAACATAAAACCACCAAAGTCTGTACTTCACAGCAAATTTGTGGAAGTATCTTATAGCTTGAACACAAATGTTCCAGAGGTTCCCATCAACTGGAGCAAGTCACGAAACCATTCACAAGAGTTAGTTTAAGAAATTCAAGACCATCGATTCCCTCCCCAAGGAGCCTGCAAGGTCACAAAAAAAAAAAAAAAAAAAAAAAAGAAAAAAACACCTCAGGATAATTTCTAATAAAATACAGGTCTCTCTCACTTTCGCTAATGTTCATAATGAAGGAAACTGAAAGACAATGGTGTCCTCTTAAAAAGGACATTGCACTCTGCTTACAGTTGGACAAGTCAAAGGGGTTTTGGAATAAATAAATAAAATGTAAAAAAAATTTGTGAAATAAGAACTGAAACAGAATCTGGTTTAAATGAGAAACTATATCCCTATCTCATCTGTGAACTTGCAGGATGGCTAAAGTAGAATAAAGTTAATGCTATGATTGATTAATAAATAAATAAATAAATAGATAGATAGATAGATAGATAGATAGATAGATAGATAAATAAATAAAGTCCTAACTTTAGCCTGGCAGAAATTGTGTGGAAAGACCTGAAGTGCAAAATTCACGTGAGGAAACCAACAACCCGGAGCTGAAGCTGTTTTGAATGGCCGCAAAAATAAAATTCCTCCAAGCCAGTCTGAAGTACTAATCAACAGCAAACTGAAACAGTAGTTTAGTAGCCCAAGAGGGTCAGATCAGATACCTTCATAAATAAACTGCAAATATAATCATTTTCTAATTTGGCTGATTGGGTTCTCTTCATGTACGATTGTGAAATCTGACTATGCTTTAGGTCACGTCTACTTTTTAAACACCACTGTATGAACAATCCTACTCACCATGTCAGCAGCACCATTTCCATTTCCCATGACAGACCTTATGAGCAGCACTACAGCCATTCCAGCTGTACTCTGCACCGCCTGAATGAACTCCTCTGGATAGAAGAAGACGACAGAGAACCATAAGAATGAAAGACGAAAAGAGTGATGCCTGACTGAAGATTCTTTGAGTTGTAACTACTTACATTTAGACACCTCCATACAGATTTACTGTTGAATGGAACTGTATGTTTTTAATTTTACACTAATTAATTAGCTTTTATGTAATTATTTTTTAATGAGTAAAAGCTGAAGGGGACCACATCAGCAGGTTAGCCATCATGCATCTTGGTGGACCCAGCAATACTGATGAAAAAGCTAAAAATAAAGAAACATTACTAATTACCTTGTTCTGCTTTTTAATGTGCATTTTCCTCACCCCATTTGATGAAGATGTAGCCAATAAAACTCTATTTTTTGTAACAAACACATGATTACGAAAACCAGACTTACCATCAGTCAAGATGCGTGAATAGTTCTGCAGAAGTCCCCTGAACACTTGCTGTAGATTGCTGTTCACAGGCTTTTGCAGGAGGGCAGTGCTGATGATTTCTCGAGATCTCTGAACCACAAGCATAGAGGCTTTGACCACAGCCAGACAGGAATGCATAAGCTGTGCTTGAGCTACATGACGGCCAGTGAGGCTTCTTTACCAAAAAATAAAAAATAAAAAATAAAAAAAATTAAAAATGCATTCACCCAAATATTTACATTCATATATTAATGCATTATGTCGTTCAAATACATAATCAACCATCAAAAGCATGGACTGTCAAGTAAAGCTGAAGCCAAATGATTACCTGTTGAGCTCTAGGTACTCAGTCACAACCTTCTGGAAGAACTGGAGGACTACATGGAAACAGGACAAAGGGACATGACATGAACCAGCTCACTTTCACAGACACAAACAAATGCTGTTTTGATGCATGTTCTGGGTTAAAAAAAATAAATTAAATAAATAAATACATATCCTGATTCTGCTCAAAAGACCATGGATAATGAATACTGGAATTGAATACGAACCTTCTGTTAGCAAGTGATGGATACATCTCTCTCCTGTGACACAAAGCACGGAATATTAAATGCGAAATCAACAATTACAGCATCTGATTTAATAAAATAAATCATGACATACCAATGGGAAGCCCATCTAGACAGGACGTGATACAGTCTGTGAGATGAGAGTAGTTCTCAGAACCTAAAGAGGACAAGGAAGCAGACAGACACGCAGAGAGACAGTAAACTGCCTTCTCCTGCAGCCAGCCTGGAACATTACTCAGAGCGCTGTAAAAAAGGAAAAAGAAAAGACAGATTTCTGAGATATTATGAGACAAACACATTACAGTCCTGAATATGGCTACACTTTTCTTTTAAGTGCATAAACATGACACATTTACACATTAAACAGATGACCATACAAGTGTGATGGAGGAAGATAAACCTACCTAGCAGTGGCCCTCTTCAGAGGATTCTTAGGCTGCAGTGTGATGTAAATGTCTGCCAGAGTGTTCAGGCAGGCCAGGAGTAAGGCACCTGAAGTAGACTCATTCTGGTCCACCACAAGTTCCAACAAGGAGCCAGCCTGTATAGTCACCACACATACCCACTCCTCAATGTAAGACTCTTTTCATTCACAAGGAACCCATGTATTTACTTTACATGTAACTCCATCAGGAAAAAATGGGAGTGTGAATAGAAACCCCCCCCCGCCCCACAAGCACCTGATCAGACTAATTTCATGAAGAAAAAAAAAAACGTCCACTCAGAGGTCAACATGTATAAGCATCTAAACTGTTGTTAAACCATTGAAATGAAGAATTAAACCCCATTGCTGCCATCTCACCTTAGATACCAGCTGGATCTGCTGAACCGGGTCAGCGGATTCCAAAAAATCCTTCAGTGTCTGGGCAATCTGTCTGGAGTCATCATCTCCATCTACAGACAGGGAGGCTGAGCAAGACACACACAGGTCTGGTAAAAGAGCTGTATACAGTTTTAACCACAACCCAAACTCTGACTCCAGTTACTCACCCCTCAGACTCTCCAGCTTGGCGCTGTCCAAGGCCACAGCCTCTACTTTGGGAGCTTTCTTCTTCACCACCATGACTAGCTCTGAACCAAGATGATGGCAAGCGGGAGAGAGGTAGAGATGCAAACAGTCTGTTTGAAAAAAGACTTTTCAGTTGGTTCATAAAGCCATTTCAACACGTACCAACTTCATTTTCAGAACGTGCCGACAGATTGATAACACAGGGCTGGGCAGTTTTGCAAAAGATAATGAAGTGAAAGTGACTACTTGTAATTGTGAAACACAGCACATCGAAACACAACAAAATGCTTCCTCTGCGTTTCACCCATATGCACACAAGCAGCGGGGGCTAGCGGAATCCAGCACCCGGGGAGCAGTAATGGGGACGGTACCTTGCTCAAAGGTATCTGAGGGCAACCTACTGGTCTGGGATTGAACCCACACTCTCCAGATCCTGGGGCCAACTCCCTAACCAGTAGGTCACCTCTGCCCCATATCTCAATACTTTGTCATGGGACACAATACATCATGACATCAGAGAAGTCTGAAAGAAGAAGAAAGAGCCAGCAGTAGCACAACTTCAATATTTACACATTGTACACACTGCGTTCAAACCAGTAAAAAGGGACTAATTTTGTTAACTTTAGTAAAAAAAATAATTTAAAAAATTTAACAAGAAGCTGGTGAGTATTAAAAACATTATCTATCAAGATGCACTTTATTGAGAACATCATGACGGTAATTAATCACGATATCGATTAGTATCGTCACATTACCCAGCCCTAATATAACACACAAACCGGAGGATTACTCAACGGGTCAGCACCACACCAAGCAGGTCGGTTTGAGTCACTTTTCTTTAAAAATCTGAGGGCACCCTGGATTCAGTTTGTTGACTCTGCGGAATAACACATTTTTCCAGTGACAGAAAGCTGCTTTTAATGTAGGAAGCTGTGTGCTGTCTCAGAAATGAGACATCCAAGAGGAAACATCGTCCATCCTGCAGTAAATGACATTCCTCTGACTAGCCGGAGGTGACAAATACAGCAGACGGAGCTCGGGAAGGATGGAGAGGGACTGCCCCGCAGGACTCGGGGCTCTGAGGGCTGCTGAGACACGGAGACTGGTGTCTGAAGTCACCTCCACTCTCTCCAGCAGAGAGACGGGAGAGCTAACGCTAACCACATTTCACCCTCCTCTTATAAGTTTAAATGAGTCCTCCACTCACCGGTCCGCCTTCAGGTCTGATTAACGAGTATGCACTGCGTGAAGAAATACTGTCATGTCTATCCTAAAACCAAGACCTCGCGTTTTAAAAGAAGAGAAAGCAACCCGGTACTCTTCTATCGCCTAAAACACGCGTACGGCACGTCGAGTCCGGAATTGCGCCCCCGAAAGGCTCTGATTGGACAAAACGAATCATCTCGTCCTTTTATTGGTTAAAACACACGTCGGTCAAAGTGCTGGCGAAAATGTAGCAGCGCACGCCCACAGCGCACCCAATTGGACAGGTTTAATGAAGGACACGCCCCTCCGCCGTTTGATAGTGAGATGGAAAGTCTGAGGGTCTTTCGGACGCGCTCGCGCTATAACTAGGTCAACAGGGAACAGGGGCAGCTCGGAGGGAGTCCAGGAGCGAGGCCGGCGGGTGTGTTCACCCGAGCTTTCTGTAAAGGTAAGAATGAGAGTCTTTCACTGCTTACCGCTGTGTTTTCTCTCGTGGGTGAGGACTTGGGCAGTGGAACAGTGTCCTTCTGTCCTTTTTCTCACGTGACACTACTTTTGGTGCAGTGGACAGTAATGTAGGGCTGCAGGATGTTACATGGACTGAGGAAGTATCTAAGTGTGTATTAAGTGTCTTTTTAAAGTGACCAATAAAGAGAATCAGAAACTTGTATTGATCCCATGGGGAAGTACCACAGCACAGAGAAATACACTGAGACACCAGGACACAAAGAACCAAGTAACTAAACATTCAGTACAGTCAATTATATAAATAAACATCAAATATTATCATCAAATACACTGCTGACACTCTGGCAGAGTACTCAGCATTCTAAAACTCTCATTTACACTGTGTACTATTTCAGCTTTCACTGTGAAGTCTGCTGGTGATACCGTGATCTGCAGTGAGAGTAGGGAGCTGGAGAACCTGGAGAGATGGAGATGGAATGAAAGTGAGTGTGAACAAAAGGGAGGAAAGCAGAGTGGTTAGGGTGCAGGGAGTGGAGGTGACAAAGGTGGAGGAGTTTAAATACTTGGAGAAATGGCGAGTGTGGAAGAGAGGTGAAGGAGAGAGTGCAGGCAGGCTGGAATGGGTGGAGAAGAGTGGCTGGAGTGATCTGTTACAGACGGGTACCAGCAAGAGTGAAGGCAAAGGTTTACAGGACAGTAGTGAGACCAGCTATGCTATATGGGTTGGAGACGGTGGCACTGAAGAAAAGACAGCTGAGACAACAGAGCTGGAGGTGAGTTGAAGAAGCTGAGATTTTCGTTGGGTGTGACGAGGTTGGACAGGATTAGAAATGAGTATATTAGAGGGACAGCTCAGGTTAGATGTTTTGGAGACAAAGGTAGAGAAAGAAGGTTGCGTTGGTTTGGATATGTGCAGAGGAGAGACGAGGATTATATCGGGAGTAGGATGTTGAGGATGGAGCTGCCAGGAAAGAGGAGAAGAGGAAGACCAAAGAGGAGGTTTATGGACGTGGTGACATGCAGGACATGCAGGCGGTCCGTACATATGAACATATGGACATAGTAAGGGAGAATGAACAGCTTATTTTGTTGGTGATTGATGGGTGCAGGAGTTAGAATTCTGAATTTAATTCAACAATTTTACCATGAGTGAGTGCCTTTAAATATGTCCACACCTCTGGCTACAACGCCCAGATTTAAAACATATGTTTGTATCACTTTAAACCTTTTTAAATGAATGTTCTCAGTGTCTCCATATTTAACTGAGTTTACTTATTCACCTTTTTTCACAGGTTGGTTTTAAAAATGAATGTCTGGCCGATATAGTTTAGGACGAAAGGAACTTGTTCTGAATGACACTTTTCTGCTAAGAAGAGACCAGATGTTAGTCTAATAAGCAGTAACATCATATACTTTTAAATCACATCACAACACTTTGTGTCATGACCGACAGCGAGTACAAAGTAAAACCATTCAACGAGTGCTTTTAACCATTAACCAATCCCTGAAGGCTGCAGAATGCAAAAGAGGCCTCTAAACAGTCGCATTACTTTTACTGTCGGCTATCTGCATCTTAACTAACCACGGTTGTTGATGAGTGTTCATGCAGAGGTCTGGGTGCATGAAGCTATTCACATTGTCCGGCCAAGCAATTTATATTGGTCCAATAATCTTGAAACATCTGGAACCATCTCAGATTGGGGCAGCAGTGGCCTACTGCTTAGGGACTGGCCCCAGGAATGAAGGTCATGTGTTCGAATCCCAGGCCAATAGCTTGCCCTGAGATACCCTTGAGCAAGGTACTGTCTCCTTCACTGCTCCCTGGGCGCTGTAAATAGCTGCCCTCTGCTGGGTGAAAAGCAGATGTTATGTTTTGTTGTTTCACAGTGTGCTGTGCTGTGTTTCACAATGACAAAAAGTCACTTTCACAAAAAGTCGCTTTCACTTCATTATTGATTTACCAATAAATTTTTATACATGTAATATATTTTAATATATTGCTACCTATAAAGTGCCTCATTCTCAAACTGCCTACCTAAATCAGGAAAAAAAAATGCATTATGTATTACGTATTATGTGCTATTTTGCATACAGCTAAAAAAGAACTCTACAGTAAACTGTAGATTTGCTGTAATGAACAATATTTAATGAATGATTAAAGTTGTTTGTCAGTACTAATGTGTCTGTATTTACAGCATTTATCATGTGCTCTTATCCAAAGTGAAGGTGCATTGCCTAAAACAAGTATCAAGTATACATCTAAGTATACGTCTCCCTGAAGCACTTTGGGTTTGGGGCCTTGTTCAGGATATCAAAGAGTAGCAGTGCTAGAGTTTGGATAGAGCAAGGCCAGCACACTAAACCTCTTGGTCTAAAGCTGAATATACTCCCAATAGGCTACCACCACACCTCACTAATGTTTGCTGCTGTGATGATCATTTTATTTCACGATTCTGGACATGGCTGTCACACCACCATACATTTCGTGATAAATGCTTGATCTTTGGCCTTGTTTTACAGGCAATGCTAAAGCAAATGTTGAAGCACAGTGTTTAGAATTAAACATGTATGTAACATCCAAAGGATGTGTAATTGGTCCCATTTTTAAAGCTTATGTTCTGCTCAGACAGTGTACTCTTGTAATGTCTTCTTTAGTAATGGTTATGAGTGAATTTATACCAGCCGTATTAATGATGTATTACAAGAATTAGCATCCACATGTAACCGGTGAACTTCTGCGTTGTGTAGTTTCTCCTCTTTTATTCTGACATTACACAACAGACACAAACACCTCCAAATAAGTGAAGTGCCCACTCCAGCTCCTCTCCCTCAGGAAAATTGTAGAAAGAGGGAGGGGCCAAGGAGAGATTCAGAATTTATAGGGGCGTACCACCGAAGAAGAAACAGGATCAGGTGTGGCTCTATTTAATAATAAGCGCCACTACAGGCTTGGAGATTTTTTTGTGATTATAACCATACTACATAACCTGGTTACACACAGAAATAAAAATGTGTTTTCGATTATACATCAACATTTTCCTCCCAAAAGCTCACTCACTCTTATTGATAGTCGTTTGTCCTGATTAGGGTTGCAGGTGGAGCTGGAGTCTATACAAGCTCTCATAGCACGAAAGTCTGGGAAACATAGGTCACCAGTCCATCGCAGGGCAAACACACAGACAAGTACACGCACTCACACCAAGGGAGCAATTTAGCATCACCAATCCACCTTATGTCTTTGGACGATGGCAGGACACCAGAGGGATTGGAGGAAACCAATGAAGGCATGGGGAGAACTGCACGCAGAAAGGACCTGGACCTTTTGGAAAGCTAGAATGGATTATTCAGAAGGATATATAATATTTTATAATGCAAATAACTTTCCCTCCCAGAAAACACTTGGCAATGGGCATGATGACCTTAGACTCTTATGCCACACACCATCACATTTTGTTCTGTGATTTGTTGGGGCAGCAGTGACCTAGTGGTTAGGGAGTTGGCCCCAGGATCAGAAGGTCATGGGTTCGAATCCCAGACCAGTAGGTTGCCCTTAGGCACCCTTGAGCAAGGTACCGTCCCTGTTACTGCTCCCCAGGTGCTTTTAATAGCTGCCCCCTGCTGCACGTGTGTGTCTATGGGTAAAATGCAGAGGATGAATTTCAATGTGGTTCATTTTGTGCTGTGCAAGAATAGTCACTTTCACTTTCTAAGGATATTATACAAGCTATTTGTGCACAGCTGATTACATACGTCAACAGATTGGGTGTCTGAAAGAAGCTCAGTTTGTGCAGATTTTAGAATAGTGATCTAGTATAAAAATTTAATGAAAATGTGCATGTGTGTGGTATTCTGGTATATATGCAGAATGTATTCTATAAATATAATGTCAGACTTTTTTTGAAACAAAGTTTTAGCCCCATTGTAAAGTCCCCTCATTATAATGATCATTTTCCAGTAACTAGATATTTAGCTCTTTAATCTGTCTGGTCTATGAAAGTATTGAAGTTAGTCAAACCTCAAAACCAGACATATTTACCATAACCTCGAGGAAAACATTTAATTGGGTCCTACACATGGTTCAGCTTCTTTGTGTTCAGGCCAAGGCTATAATAAGAAGTTTTTATTATAAGGAAAGACTCTTTTTCTTTTGGTGCTGCCCTTCTTTCACTCTCACTCCATCCTCACCTCCCCCCGCTCACTCTATTCCTGTTATTTCACCTTTGCTTTCACATGTGTTTTTCATAACTGATGCGTACAGTGGAAAAGTCTGTTGGTGGACCCAAATAGGCTGTGTGTATGTTTTGGTCATGGTCAGTTTGTCAAGAGTCTGCCCAGCCCTGAAACACCTTCGCACAAGAGTAAGAGCTTTTTCATATAACTGTCGATTCTAATATTAAGTAGGGTTGCCACAATGGCAAACTGTAGACGTTGATCCTAATACCGATGGGTTTTCTGCAATAATTGATATGTTACTTTTGGAAAGTTATAAATACTTGTTGTTGTCTGAACACCCAATATTGAATGCATATAACTTACAGCATCATCAGCTTCTCTGATTTATTCATTGTCTCTGCAATGAATCTGCAAAAGATTTCTTCAAATTTTGAGCATAATGTGGAAAATAAGTGTTTGTGAGATACATATATAACAAATAAAGTTAATGCATTGATTTTTTTTTTTTCACCACAGTTCCAAACAAAACATAACTTTCAACATATCTTGCAACACCAAATCCTTCAAGCTATTTCATTTCTTACTGACTTTCTTCTGTTTCTTTTTTTTTTAGGCAGTACTGAAAGGGTCCTAGACTTGCAACCATGGCAGAGGGAGACGAGGGTTCAGCTGGAGAGTGGAAGGAGAAATATATAGCCCTCGAAGCTTTGCTCTTCAAGTTCCGAGGACAGATGAATGTGATTCGGGAACTCACAGCAGAAAAGGTTTGTGTTATTGTCTGAAACTAGGCAGGTTTTGATCCAGTTATGCTTCTTTAAGAATAATTTCTTAAAGAAGGCTTCTTTGGGAATCCCTTGTGAGTCAGATTTCAACATGTATTTCAAACAATGGATTATTTTGGTACAGGTCAGGAAAAAAAATAAGACAGAATTTAAAACACACCATAGCTGTACTACAGATAGACAGTAATGCAGTAAAGCTCCTAAAAAAGCAATGTACTATGGTTGTGTTCAGCTTTAAAATAATCACACCCCCCTTTGACTGAAAGTTAAAGTTGTTGCACCTGATTAGTTATTGTAACACTATTAGATTAGATTTGATTTCATATTTTTTCTTAATTAGATTTCAGATATTTTTATGATAAATGTTAATCCATTCTAACTTTCCAAAATCCATGTACCTTCAGACCAACACATCATGATCCTTCCAATAAATTGTCACACTTGCATTATTCATTAATCATTATCCTTAAACACTAATCTTCCTTTCTGTGTCTCTCTTTCTTTTTGTCTCTTCCTGTCTGTCTCTCCTTTGGCTGCCTGAATAACTGTCCAGCAGGGCTTAAAGTCACTTTATGAACCCCATGCTGAGTTAGTCAAAAAAATACCACACTCATTATTGCTATACTTAATACAGAGGAGGAATGTGGATTTATTGTATCTATGGTGTCCTATTGCAATGTCTTGCGGCTTGCTGATTCTCCTGCTTTTAGTCCTACGTCTAGAACCTTCATCTTCCATAAACAGCTACTTCAGGTTAGTCACATAGTCAGCACATAGCTTTTTTAGGTGAAGCAAGCAGCTACTTACTAAAGTATTTACCATGTTTGGCATGTTGCAGCCAAGTCTTTCTCTCTCCCCCTTTCTCTCTCTCTCTCTCTGTTAGTATGTGTGCTTCTGCACTCTCTGGCCTACTTCTTTTGGTCTGTCTCTGGGGAGAGCTGATTAGAGGTTAATATAAACAGCTGCTTGACCACAGGGCTCCGGACTGCTGCATTCTGGGATAGCACATACTGCATATAATTGCTGACTTGAGATGGACCCTAGTATGAGGAAAAGAGCAAGAGTTTCCATGTTCTTTAGGCAGTCCTTCTGGCAACGATTAATTTAGAAATCTGTAAATATGATGTTTTGCTGTTCATTTGACTGCATTTTGAATATTCTCCAAACCCATATGCATTTACACTCGTATACATCCCCCATTTTAATCAGAGATAAGGTGTCAGTAGAGAACTGTGCAGCAAATATGTCAATTTAACTCCAGCCAAACCATAATTGGTCTGTATTACAGCAATGTTGAGAGCAGGCATAAATGCGGTCAGTCCTCAAGCTTGCTTTTTAGAATTAGCATCATTATGGCTTTGGCAAGCTGGCAAGTTTGAAGCAAAAAAGAAATGCTTTTGAATTAATGATTGTGGCGCATTCAATTTCAAGATGTAATTTAGGAATTCTAATTAATGAGTTATATTCACTGTAAGTTAATAATTCATTCAAATTAGTTATTACCATTTAAGTATTAAGTAAAAAAAAAACTTTTAAATAACTTAAAAGTGCTTGTGGGTGTCACACTCCATCAGTGACTTTGGTTCTCATCCTCAGAGTCAGCTCTTATTCATCTGACCTTTGGCCTGCTTTTTGCAGAGCCACACATGTGAACTCAATTGAAAAATATTTCTTGTTATTATTGGTCATTCCAGCGCCTGTGGTCTTGGCCATAAACAAAGCTAATTTTGTTCCTTGATTAAACATAAAGTGTATTTAGTTCTGTCCATGTTTAATGTATCACGCAGTTATATCCATCCATTGAACCCTGTTAATGCAGGTTCCCTGATAATTAAAGAAAGCAGAATCTATGCTTTATCAAGCAGTATCTATGTTTATTAGTAAACATCACCATTTAAACATGTGTATCTCTCTTCTACATAGCAAAGCCTTTATGAATGCAAAATATGAACACCAAATTTAGGTGCCAGATGGTTCTGTTTTGTCTGTGTTATAAAAGGAGTAATATGCTGGTTTTGGTGTTACTGAACACCGTGTGCTGCAGTTCCAGAACACACTTGATGATTTTCATATCATAAACAGTTTGTTTTCTTCAGAAACTTGAGATGATGAGCAAAGTGCAACTAAAATAAGTCGATATCTGTTTTACCAGGTTTTTTTTTGCTTTATTTTTCTTTACCACTTACCACTTTCCATGTCATAATAGGCACACACTGTGCCACCTAGATTTAACCATGTGTGTCTGTGTGTTTTTCTGTGTGTCTGCAATGCTATGAATTGGCAACCTGTCCCAGGTGTTTTTCTGCCACTTCTGCTGTAAACAAGAGTACTAGGAAAGGACTGCAATTCCCTGTGACCCTGGTCAGGATAAGTAGTTAAAATAATAAATTGATGGAAGTCTTAACAGATTTAGTGGCCCCTTCCTGAGTTTTTTTTAAGAGAGGATCAAACCACATGGCTAACATGCAAAAAGAATTCATGAACGCTTGAATTTTGGTTCCACAGCAAATTCTGGAGCACATAACTGCAGTACGCCATGATGTTAAAGACTCTCACTGCTCCTTAAAGCTCTTCCATGATCTTCAATGAGGCTGCTGCACCAATCAGACCTCTTATCAGTGGAGGAGAAATTGATGCGATGAGCAGTGACCAGGAAAGAGAAAGTGACAAAATGAAATAGTAAAGGGGAGGAGGAGGAGGACAAATCACTGAGAGATGAAAAAGAGAGGGAGTGAAAGACTCATGGGGGTGTATAGCAGAAAATAAACCATCCTGTAATCACTGAGATGCCCAAGGGAGGAAATGCCTGAGTCTGTAAACAGTGAGCGCGTTATATGGGAAGTCAATACACATACACTCACTGCACTATTCAGAGAGGAAGGGGAGGTATAGAGCTTAAGTTTTTTCATCTTCAGTTGGCTATTTCTTTCCCAGTAGCCTTTCTGCTGAGTCAGAATGATCTGTGACCACACTAAGAGCTCAGTGGTTACATTTTTTAAACAAGTTCATGTGCTAGTTCTCATGTAGTAGTTAAAAAAGTTTGTGTTTAACCCATAACTCCATATTAAACCCTTATTAACTGCATGACATTAGTGTGATCCCACTTTTCTTACATTTGCACCAGTAATAATTGGAAATACACATTTAGGCACATTTAGGACTACTCTTGGCAGTAGAAGAGAATGTATGTGCGTGATTTTTCAGTGGAATCTCACAAACACACACAAAGTTTGTATTCTGCGTTTGTGGAATCATTTACCTCTGTATTAATTTACCTGTATTCTGCTGTTTCACACCTAAACTAACCTTAACCCTCATTTGAGTGATCAAAATAGTTTCAAATACGAAAATGGAAATGTTTAGATTATTTTTGAATTTGGAAACGCTAAAGCACAGAAATGCATACACATTTGCACTAGCAAAAGTGTGCATTGAGAGCAGTGTTCACTGAAGGAATCTGTTCTGGGTTAGTGCTAGCTCCTCTTCCTGCCTGGCACACCCAGATTGATTCCACATTTGTGTGGGTGGTGGCCGCAGCTTGCCGGGGCCAACCGAGCATAAAACTGTTTGAAGACCCAAACAAGCTACTACGACTTTTAGTTTTGGGGCAGCAAATGGACACAGTTTGGCTCAGAACATCATACTTTGAAAAAGCATCACAGTAGAGTTTATTATATATACATTCTATTCTTTTCCTCATCTGTGTTATTTATGGGCATAACACATTTTTTGTACATGCTACAAATTCTAACACCCCTTAAAATTCCACCATTAAGAGCTCCAAATGTAGAAGTAAAGAAATGCAGGGCCAAAGTGTTAGCTTTCTCTTTTATGTAATGGTCTGGACTAAAGGAAAGGTTTAGCAAAGAAATCCAATTTATACTTTTCTCTCCCAGACGTCATATCAGGTGCCTGATGGTCCTACAAGGCTTATGTAACTTGCCAGGCATAACATAATTTTACTTAAATTGTGCTAAGGTATTTATTTAAATAAACAAAAGTAGAATTAAAAACTCATTCAGTTTACGTTTTGTTTGTGCTTTAACCATGTGTTAACCATTCTCTGATTGGTACTGTTACTTTTTCCTCACCCTGCATACCAAAGCATGAGTGTGTATGATGGCGTGCATGGATTCGGGGTGATGCATGGGAGTTCAGAGCTGTAGTGTTGGGCAGGCTGTCACATAGGCAGCCTTTGTGCACTGGCCCAGCTGAGCGGGGCTCCATCAGGGCGCAGCCCAGCCTGGAATGCTAGGAATGGAACGACTGGCTGAAGACGGGCCTGTATGGGGCCGAAGAGGTGGAGCGGTGGTGGCGGTGGTGGTTTAAAGAGATGTGGGGAAGCTTAGTGTTTGTTTTGCTGTTGACACTCAAACTAACTGAGAGTTTGTTATTTGTTTTCATGTTTTCCTGAAGTTCATTTTTGCCTCAGTGCTGAGGTTGGCAGACTGTGTTTTGATATTAACATTTATGCATTCATATCACTTACAGCCACTATTCACCACAACACCTAACAACATACATAACTTTTTCAATTGTTTTAACATCATTTTACACCATATCATCTATTGCCTTTTACCATTACAATTCTACCCATCTTTTCTTTATTAAGAAATCTAGATTTGGGTCACTGAAAGCACTTTTCAATCCGAATGTTCAATTTTCTGGCATGCTGTGTACCTATTCTCTATGTTTTGATATGAGTTTAGATGCCTTTTTAAAGAACATGTCATGTCTGGTTTCATCCAGTGAAATTTCTTCAATTTACTTTGGGTTAGACATGTGGGTATGTTTTGTAAAAGAGCATAAAGGATACCCAAGTGGTGTCTGTAAAAATTGTCTGTTCTGTTTCCATAAATGGTGTAATCGGACTGAAGGTTTTTTTTTTTTTTCTTGATTTAGGCTCTTTATCGGTTTTTAAGCCGTTTTTACCATATATAGAATTATATTTGTGTGTAATTTTTAGGAGTTCGAAAAAAGGTTTTAACTTGTATCTTACCTAATGCAGAATCTGTAGAATCTCTAATGTGATGTAGGATTTGGAGTTTGTGTATGTAAGTTTTCAGGGAGTGACCCTTTTAACTGAAGAAGAGTTTACATGTAGTAGGACGTGTAGTAGAATGTCATTTGTTAATATTATATAACAGAAACTTGAATCTTGCTAAACAAACCTTATCCTAACTATATCTACAGTTGGGACGGGACCAGATGTCAGAATCACATTTTTTCCTACTTATTGTCGGACAACTCCAGTGCAATAGTCAGTCAAACAGTACTTTTCAAAATTAAATAGAAATTAAGTATTTATTTTTTCTGGCTATCCTATGTTCAAAGCAATTTGTGTATAATAGCTTTTCTCAACCATCAAAAGTCACATGTTTGGTTCCTGTCATTAGCTGTGGGTAAAGTGGTCAGTAGCTAGTTGAATGCTGTTGTGTCCTTCTACATCTGGACTCTGTAATTCAGTCTGTAATTACACTACTTATCCGCCTTCTATATCTGTACGTTGAGGCTCGTGGCTCATTCTCATTTGTCTATAAACCTGCCCACTAAAAACTGCAAAGCTTTCCCCTGCAGACGAAGGAGTGAAAGCTTATGTTTTGGCTCACTTTGATCCATGTATGTTTTAGTGAAAAGATAAAAAAGAAAAGAAAAGAAATCATGTTTTAGAAGATGGGACGGTCCCTAAAACCGGTACATTCTGCTTGTATTGGACTGACACCTTCAAACCAGCACAATTTACATCTGATAAAGGGATCCACAGCTGACAGAACTCCTGTCCTAGTGTTCACATATGTTCCAAAGCCATAAAAGGGCTAGTACTTCTTTCTGCTACCTTGAAAATGTCCTTGCAAAGGCAAACGTAGCCTCAGCAGTCCACCCATGCAGCAGAAAAATAAAAAAGTAATGTGGTAGGGTGCTTGCCTATGGACCTATGGCTCAAGAGGTCCCAGGTTTGAATCCCACCTCTGGCACTACCACCACTGGGTCCCTGAGCAAGACCCTTAACCCTGAGTTGCTCCAGGGGGGACTGTCCCTGTAATTAGGACATTAGGACGCTCTGGATAAGAGCGTCTGCTAAATGCCATAAATGTAAATGTAACCTATGTGTCAAAAATCTAAGCTAGATCTCAGTGTTCATCCAGATGTTGTTAATCTCCATAGGAGTCATATATAGTTAATGGTAAATATGGCTATTACAAAGTCATGCATGCCGAGATTACTGTATCATTCTATATAGCCTTTTAAGCTGGATGTGGAGTTAAGCATGTGCGTTTAATTTGTTCAGCTTCAGGTTTTTTAAAAAATGGCTGATGGAAATCAAGAATTTCAGCTATCAATTTGCTAAATCTGATCCAATGACCAAATAAGCTATACCTAGAAGTAAATAAAAACCAGTACTGAATTCTTCCTGCTTTCCCTTGGCCTTGTGCCCCATTGCCATCCAATGACAACACACACTTTAAAATCTCTGCCAATAGCAGCAAACCTCAGGCAATCTTGCCATTTAACCATCAAATTTGTCCACTTAATTTCATGCTATTACTGCAAAAGAATTAGACTTACCTTACATAGATGCTCATTTAGCCATGGAAGCACATGGAATTGCTCATCATTTAATCCATGGCATGTACATCAAAAGAAGTTTGGTATATATATATATATATATATATATATATATTTTTTTTTTTTTATTTTATTGGTTAATGTGGAATGATGATAGATGATGGAACATTAGCACATGAGACAACCCCTGACACTAGGATTGTTGGTTTGAAGGGATGCACAGCCAGTGGAGTGTGGGAAGCTAGCCACTTTCAAGAGACCATGACAAAAGCTTAGTGTATGACCACTGCTCATGCTCCTTTGACCTCCTTTTCTCATATGCATTAGAACTTTAAAGCAGCCAAGCAGTTATTTGATGGTTCTCTTCAGCTTTCAGCCAAGGAATGTGTGTGAGTGAGTGAGGGAGGATGCCCTAGGTGAGAGAAATGCTTTAATTCAACTGCAAATTTGTATAAACTCTTCTCATCTTCTGTTCATTGCATAAATAAGAACATGTTGAATGTCCATGTTTAACACACAGAAAGTTTCTTTTAAAATGCATTTCTGATACCTTTCTTTCTGACGTTTTTGATTTGTTAGAATAGCAGGATTTGGGAAATAGGTGCATGTACTCAGCTATAAAAGGTTTAATAGTTTTAGGGGCAGCAGTGGCCTAGTGGTTAGGGCGTTAGCCACATGATCGGAGGATCGGGGGTTCGAACCCCTTCCCAAAAAGGTTGCCCTGAGGTACCCTTGAGCAAGGTGCCGTCCACATCACTGCTCCCCGGGCGCTTTCAATAGCTGCCCACTGCTGCATGGTGTTTGAGTGTGCATGGGTTAAAAGCAGAGGTCCAATTTCATTGTGGTTCATTGTCTGCTGTGCAATGACAAGGGTTGTCACTTTCACTTCACTTTTAATGAACCATGGTGCTCTCACTGTTTGTTTTTAGTATTTTTTGTATATCTCATTGTTTTCAATAAAGGGCCGAATGAGAAGCTTCCTTTTTGGTCCTGCAGGTCTTGCTTACCCACTTGCTCACATTGGGGTCCCTGGTTGGTGGTCTGTGGCACTAGGCTCCTTTATATCTTTATCTTGGTACTTATTCATCGAACATCAGTATACAATAACCATAATTTCAAGCACTGACTAGGTAGGCATTGCAGTAAATAAGCATAAATATTTAACTTTTTTTTAATTCTGTTAATGATTTTAATCATAACATTCAAGTTATTCCACACCCTTTATACCTTGTATTTCCAAATCTTTGTCCGGGTGAACTCCTTTCCTATTCTTTTTAGCTTTTTGTCTGGACAAACACACCCACTTGAGCTCAGGAAGGGCATGTTAGTCAACTGATTACTTTAATCAAGTATTTTGGAAGAGTATAAAGAAAAAATACATTGGAAAGCAGGGCAGGGCTTCTCAAGGGGCCCTGGTTAAGAACCCTAGGCGTAGCAGTAGTTATTTAGATTTTAGTTTTAGTTCTTAACTAGCGCCATCATGATGTTTATTTGGCTTATGAGCAACACAGATGTTATGATGAGTAAACATTATTCAGACACTGAGGGAAAGCCAGTGGGGGAAAATGTGCTGAAGGTCATGATATTGTCTCAGTGTGGTATTTGAAGAGATTTTTTGACCATTGGATTGCGGGCTGTTTTGAAAAATGTGATTTAACAGGCATCACTATGGTGTGTTTGAGCCAGAGTCAGTGTCTGTAAGTTGTTCAAATGCCTGGGGTTTTTTTTCAGTGTGTGGTTTGGGTTTTTTTATTTTGCCATAGTCATTCTTAATACTCACACAGGGTTGTTTTTTTTTTTATCCAATATCAGATCATATACACTATATGGACAAGGTATTGGGATATTACACATACTAAAACATACTTGAAACTCCATTTTAAACCCATCAGTATGGAGTTAGTCACCTCTTTTTGAAGCTACAACAGCTTCAACTGGAATGTGTCTGTGGTCATTTTTGCCCATTCATTCGTATGAGCATGTCAGGCAAGGATGTTGGACAAAGAGGCCAGGTTCAAAGTCTTCATTTTAGTTCTAAAAAAAGGGTTTGAAGGTCAGGGCTCTGAGTGGGCCAGTCAGATTCCTCCACTCCAAACTCACCTAATCATCTCTTAATGGAACTTGCTTTGTGAACTGAGGTAGATTCATGCTGGAACAGAAAAGGACCTTCCCCAAAGAGAATATCTAGCAGAAGAAATTTCACAAACTGGTATTGTGCAAGCAAAGCATCCCATTACAGAATCACACTGAATTTCAGAGCTCTTAAGAAACACCCACTTTTTAATAAAATGTTTATAAACCTGAATGTAGGTCTAGGTGCTTGGTTTTTTCACCTTTGGCAATGGATGTGGATTAAAAACCTGAATTCAGTTATTTAGAGATATCTCTAACCAGTACTCCTTACAATATGTTGTCTCTGGATGAACCAAATATTGTATGTTGTAATTTTACAAGAGAGGAAAAAACCTTTTTAATAAAAAGGGCTTTTATATAAATTTGGTCCATATTTGATTACTTCCTGCTTAATGAAAAAAATCAATAGAATAATAAAGAATGAAGATTCATTCATCAAAAAATGGTGGTTTTTCAATAGCGATAACAACTGCTATTTGTATATTAGTTCTACTACATAACAAGCATTTTTGAGACCTTAATCTTGCCTTAAATCTTATTCCAGTAACCAAATATAATTTTTGCCCTTTCAGATAAAAAAACAAGTTGCAGATTCTCCAGCTTATCTGTGTTTTTCTTTGCTTTTTCTTTCATAATCAGAATGGTTTTGCCTGAAAGATGAACAGAAACCAATTCAAAGCATGTTTGTTTGTACAACATTGCAGATACAGCAGTTGGAGTCCCAAGTTTTAGAAGCAGAGCGACGTGCCAATGAGGCTAACCAACAGGTAAATACTTACAGCACCTTTTCATGTGTCTTATGTTTGACCATGATTTTGTGTCTGTGCCATTTGCTACTGAAGCTTCATATCCAGCTTCTGGGTTTGTCATGTGTGTATTTAAGGTGCAGTGGATGGAGGAGCGTCTGAAGGCCTCTGATGTGCAGTCTGGTGATTCCGAGCTGAGGCTGTTCAGACGCTGTCAGGACCTGCAAGGTGCTTTGCAGGAAAAGGAGGAGCTTATCACTGCACTGGAGCAGCAGCTGGAGGAACAGGTACCCAGTCACCTCTGCTACCCAGTGTGAAATTTAAAATCAGATAGTTTATATATGATTTAAGAGCACATTCCATGGTTGAATGTACAGTTACTTGCATGCAATTTCAGTTTCACCATGTAGAAATGACAAAACAAGAAGAATAAACCATTAGAGACATCAATCAACCTAATTACCAGAATCAATGGCGGAACTGAAATGTACACAAATAACTTAAAATTAAAGTCTGTGCTTCAATTCTGTGTAAATTGTTTGTTTCAAAATTTTACACTGAAGAGAAGAGGGTTAAAACAAAGAAAATGTGTCTTTATCCCAAACTGTACATGCAGTTTTTTTTTTTTTTAATCTCTTTTTATCCCAAACTCTTTTTTATGACTAAAAAGGCAGATGTGTATGTTTAGTCTTGGTCCAAATTCAAGTGTAAATAAGAACAAATCCTCTACAGAGAACATACTTAATATAACATGAACACACATAACTTAATTTTAATTGCACCACTATGCTGGATTTAACATAAAAATTAATCAAACGTGGCAGTTTTATGTTTTGCCAAAATATGAAACTGAGCAAATAGAAACTCTTCTTTTTTTAGCTAGAAAATTACCAAAACATAAACTGGACAGTGGTTTTATATATTTTATATTATATATATATGCATCTATTTTTTTTTATATATCAATTTTCTGCCACATTAAGTCTTCTTTAGTTCAATTCTAAACATAAAGAGAGTGAATAGTACACACTAAAGAGTGAATAGTACACACTAGAGAGTGAATAGTAGATAAAAGTAAATTCTTATATTTACGAAAATAAATAAATCTTTTACTTTTTTTAAATATTTAGGCCTTTTGAATATTTGTTTTGTTATTTAGCATGCTTGTTGTTTTAAGATTTATTACTACATTTGACATCTGCCCAAACTGTCCGCTTTATTTCAAGTCTTTAAGAAAGATAAAAACCTTTTTCTTAACTTTTATCATCGCTGATGTTTTCTTTTTGTAAAGTTATACTGATTGCAGATGTATGAACCATGAATAAAGTCTATTTTTAAAACATCAGTTGAATTTTCTTTTTAAGGTATTTAAGGAAGGTATTATTTTTACATCAGCAATTATGCACGCATCTTCAGAACTCTTAAAAGTCTCTGCATAAGGCTCAGGCAATCCAAGGAATTTGTTCAGCTTTAGCAAGTTAATGTTCATGGATGTGATTGCCCAGAGGTTTAATACTCCTTCACTCCTACAGAAACAGAGTCGAATCCAAGATGCCAAGACTGTGGAAGAAAAAGCAGCCAAGATCAAGGAGTGGGTGATGCGGAAGCTGAATGAGGTTAGTGTGTGTGTGTGTGTGTGTGTGTGTGTGTGTGTGTGTGCGCGCGCATGCCTGTATGCCTCAGTTTTAGACCTGATTTCCTTTTGGATTTAGTTTGAAGCAGAAAATGCCTCCCTAAGGGAAATGAACCAGCAGCAGGAGGCTCAAATACTGGAAAGGAAAAGACAAATTGAAGGTATGGTTACACAGCCACATACAGAGAACCGCAAGCTGTGGTCACACTGAGTCACTTAAAAGGCTGAAGACTGCATAAATATTAGAAAGGGATTCACTTCCAGCAGTGGATAATTGCATTTCACAGTTCTGAATCTGATCACAGATGAAGCTCATCTAGGTGAACTTCAACCATGCAAATCTGTGAACTTGGGCCACACAGCAGCATGAACAGAAAGCCAGGCAGCCACACATGAAAACCTTTTTCTGGGAAATAATTGATGAGCCGCTCCTATCGTAATGTTACATATCGCTTGCAATTACAGTTGCAGTATACTATGCTGCTAGAAGAGTGACAAGCTTTCTCACTTCTACAAGGTTAGTTGTGATGTACTATGTTTGTGATTTGTGTAAGATTTGGAGCAAGCTGTCCGAAACCATACCAAACCCGGAGAAGCACAGCGGCTCAGCAGCCTAACCTTTGGCTGCTTCCAAGTACGAGGGAAGAGCCTTCAAGTTCTAACAGGTCCGGTATCACCTCAGAAAAGTGGAAGCAGTGTGTGTACACACAACACACACTCAGACTGTAGGAGACCATCTACCAGTAAGACAAATTACTTTCACTCACTCATTTTCATAGCCGCTTGTCGTAATTAGGGTCACGGGGGTGCTGGAGACTATCCCAGCTCTCAAAGGGCGAAAGGCGAGGTAATACCCTGGACAGGTCGCCAGTCCCGATGTTGCCTAAGATGGGCCCGTTTTCTATCAAAACAGACTATGTCTTGGAAAATGATGATATCATGGGAAATGCTGTTGCCAGAGAGAAAGTTCAGGGATTGATTCCTCTCCCTTTGGACTGGAAACCTGTACCAGGGTTTTCCTTTCACCCTGTGAGCACTGCTTTAAGACTTAAAATGTTTCCATCACTTGTTCACTAGCCTTTAGTCAAACAGAATAAAATAATTCTGGTGTTCTTTCATAGACTGTGGCACAAAGGGAATGCCAGAGACTGAGCCTGGGTGTTCCAGTTGTAGGAAAGAATCAGAGGATGTGAGTGAGTGTGAGGCTCTGAATGACACACTGTCTCGCGGCGTTTCTTCCATCCTGTCCACCTCTGAGGGTGAAGTGGGTGCATGCGGTGGCCTGGAACTTAGCCGCCCCACCAGCGAAGCGTACTTGACCGCCTCCGATGACAGCAGCTCACTCTTCGATGAGGACATGCAGCGGACTGAGCATCCCACCTTTTCCCTCCAGGAAACGGAAACTACAACCAAGGTCAAAGGATGCCAAAAGGTGGACCTTGAGGATGTCTGCGGAGATGAGTTGAATAAGCGTTTTCAATTGCAGTGCCTTAATTCTTCCTCTTCCAGTGAGGCCAACACCCCCAGTCCCATCCTTACACCTGCCCTCACACCAAAGCGTCCCACTCCCTCGCAGGACACCCAGGACACACCTGCATCCCCGAAGCAGCCCCGTCTTCGCACTCCCAACACCTTAAACTTTAGTGTTGCACTGGCCAAGAAACATTTGAGCCAACCTCAGCTGTGTAGCGAAGCGGCCCATGGGAGAAGTCGTAATGCTATCAGCATGTTGCGCCCACTCAAGCCCCAGGAGACTGACCTGGACCAGGAACAGGAGATGGAAACCAATGAAGGGTCATCTGAAACCCCTCCAAGAGAACAGAGGACCCCTGATGCTTCTGCTGCTATTCCAGGGAGCAAGCCTCCCACTCCTCCATTGCATAGGTTTCCCTCTTGGGTGAGTTAGGAGCTTCTTGTACAAAATGTTAACTTTTCCAATTTTCAGTCAAGACATGCATATATAAGACATCCATCCATTATCTGCCGCTGGTCCCAAATGGGGTCGCGGGGGAGTGCTGGTGTCCAACCCAGCGCACACGGGGCGAGGACAGGGGACGCACCCTGGACAGGTCGCCAGCCCATCGCAGGGATATATAAGACATGAATTCTTGATACTATGATGCTATTATCACTAATAGTCAGAGGTGGAAAGTAACAATAATGTTATTGTAAAAAATAATTGTCTTCATCATTTGAGACATACATGAGTTCAATAAATGATTAGTAATTAGTTGGCTTGGCTTCAACATTGGAACTAACTGTACCAAATAAAAACTTGATACTGAATGAGAAACAAATCCTGAGACTAACTCACATTATGTTCTGGTACCAGACATTATAACATAATGTTTCTGTGTTCCGTGCAAGCCACAGAGTTTGAATTAAATGTTTCTGACAAAGTAGTTTGCAATCCCTGAAATGGTTTGCAGGAGGCTTTTTTTTTCCATTATCATTCCTTTACCAAGAGTCAAAATAACAAGTAGATTATTAAACCTACATTAACTAAAATAACTTTTATACTCTACCGTCAAAAGCTTTTGGGCCACTAGCTTGGTGGTCATCTCATTCCAAATCCATGACCATTGATCTGTAGTTGGCGCCTCCTCTAAGGGAATAACAGGCTCAACTTTTCTGGGAAGGCTTTCCACAAAATCTGTGTCAGTGGGAATATGTGCTCATTCATTCAAAAGAGGGTTTGTAAGATTCCAATATTCCATGCATGAAACACATGAACTCAGTAATTAGGAGGGGTGTCCAAACACTTATCAAGCTTTTTTAATTTTAAAATAGTCTTTGTACTGCCTTATTTTTAAACTTCAAAGAAAGATGAAAACTATAAAAGCACCTGTTTGGTTAAGGATAGTTAGCCAGCCAGCTAAAATCATGTTCCTCAGGGTGGTAGTTGTGAAATGTAGAGTGTTTTGTTTTTTTTGTTTTTTCTTTTTCTCATCACAGTGCATTGACAAATGAAGATGGCAACTTTGAGTATGTTACTTATGTGTTAGAAACTTCTCTCTTGTCCACTAAACTTGGCACCTCTGGACACATCGGTATAAACCTGTAATTTGTAGAAGCTGCTTGGATTTGACTGGCTTTGGGAACTCAACCTTTTTTTATGATTTATTTAAACACACTCTTTTCTATTTTTTGTAAACTGAATGTTTGGTTGAAAGCAGCAGAGTAATAGACATAACATTCTAACATTCTAAAGACATGAACTAAAGTATTCGTAACAGTATTATGAATAAATTGTATCCAAGGTAAAAGTACCATTGCAGGAAAAAAAAATTTTGTCAAATACTATAATAAGAGTAAATGTTATTTGTTAATTTCCAACTCTGACAATTTATGGAAGCTTAGAATTAAACACCAGTATCACTGTGCAAATGACATATTTGAACCATTTGTGTTTTTGACCCTATTTTCTATAAAAATACAAATTACATCAGATAGATAAAAGCAGTGACCGGCATCTTGAGTCCCAAATGTTATTACTGTTTTTCCTTATCCGTTATTATAACTGCAGTGCAGCCGTAAACATATGAGCTTGACTGATTAATTATCAATAACTGATAAATTATTCCTTAAAGATAATGTTGATCCATTGAGAGTGTTTATATTTCTTTATCTATATCATATAAGGATTAAATCATCCTTTCTTCTCAGGAGAGCAGAATATATGCAGTAGCCAAATCTGGAATCCGACTTTCGGAAACATCTTGTGCAGGTCTCGCAAATGAAGGTAAGGTTTGTATCATGATTTTGTTCTGCTTGCATTTTGTCTGCATTTCAGCTCCCCCTTTTCTCTTCACTTTATATTCTACTCGTCCCTCACAGCCACCTTGGCATTTTTATCACACTTTCAATTACTGAACAGTATTGGTGGACAAGTAGTGGTGCTTTGCTTTTTTTCATTCAGTCTCAACCAAAGGAGGATGTCTTCCCCTTTTGAGTCTTGGTTACTTCCTCCACCTTCCTCCACAATTTTTCCTTCACTCTTAGTTTGCTCACTAGGACCTGGATTCTGTAAAGCTTTTTTTTTTTTTTATCAGTTGTTTTTATATCAGTTGTAAAAAAAATATATATATATATATACACAGTACTGTGCAAAAGTTTTAGGTAGGTGCTGTAAACAAAGAATGCTTTCAAAAATGGAAGTGTTGATCATTTATTTTCATCAATCAACAAAATGCAGTGAATGAACAAAAGAGAAATCTAAATCAAATCAGTATTTGGTGTGACCACCCTTTGCCTTCAAAACAGCATCAATTCTTCTAGGAACACTTGCACACAGTTTTTGAAGGAACTCGGCTGGTATGTTGTTCCAAAAATGACTGTGTTTCAACCTACGCATTACACTGATGATCATCAGCACCTGTTTGGTAAAATTGGTTGATCTTGATTGGTTGACTTCACTTTTAATACTTATGCTCTGTTTGCATAATTTTGCATGAACAACAAAGTAGATCTCAATAGCCTGACCGGTCTTCAAAAGAATCCATCTAAGGTGTGTTTGTGTGTCTTTGCTCATGTGAGTCCTGTACTTTTTACCCAGACTCCTCCCATCCATCCTCATACCCAGCCTTCATGCTCTACACATCTCTCATCTACAGGAACATGAGCACTCCTGTCTACACCACAGTCAAAGGGGTAGGTGAGGGTTTCGGAGACCAGTGCTCATTAGCAGTTACTATGAATGTTGGTGTAGTGCATTAATGGGGTGGTGGTGGTCTAGTGTTAGGATACTTGCCTATGGACCAATGCCTAAAGAGGTTCCAGGTTCAAATCCCACCTTTAGCACTACCACCACTGGGTTCTTGAGCAAGACCCTTAACCCTGAGTTGCTCCAGGGGGACTGTCCCTGTAATTAGTACATGGACGTTGCTCTGGATAAGAGCGTCTGCTAAATGCTGTACATGTAATGTTCTAATTTTTCCTGCAGAGGGCGACATTGCTAAGCAGTAGCCAAATGTCAGAGGAATCGTCCAGCTCAGAGGAGGAGGAGAGCTCAGAGGAGTGTCTCTCAAACTCTGGAGAGGAGGAGGGTGGTTCACACACCTCTGGCTCAGTCTCTGGCAAATGCAGTAGCCATGATAGCCCCCGTTCTCTGAAGAGAGGTACATAATTCATATGAAAGTATAGAGACTCTCTTTATTTTCTTTTCCTGATTTTATCCTCTATGTTAGATTACCAGGATATTTGCCTCAGATACCAATCCACAGTTTCTCCTCTGGAGTCCTACTATTAAAACAAACTAATCAGGCTTAATCACTAAGAATAATCATGATATAAGTAATAACATGGGTAATATAAGTAATAAGTAATAACTCACATGTTCCTCAAGCACCCTCTGATAAATGGTAGAATTCATGGTGATTTTATGATGGTGAACTGGCGAGGTCCTGTTGCAGCAAAGCATCCCCAAACCATGACACTTCCACCTCCATGCTTCATAGTTGGTATGAGGCTCTTTTCCTAGAATGCTGTATTTGGTTTACGCCAGACATGTCCTCTGTTCTGGTTTACAAATATTTACCTTTTAGACTCTAAAATAGATTTTAGACTATCTGTCCAAAGAACATTATTCCAGAAGTCCTTGTCTATCCTCCTTGCACACCTCCCATGCAGGTCAAAGTTGTTGGTCTCTTTCTGATTGTAGAGGCACTTTCACAACAGTAGCAAGAGCCTGCTGTAGGTCCTGTGATGACATTTTAGGGTTTTTGGAGACTTCTTTGAGCATCTTGCAATCTGCTCTCGGGGTGAACTTGCTTGGACGGCCAGAACCGGGCATGTTGGCAGTTGTTTTGGAAGTCCTCCACTTGTAGACTATTTTCCAGACAATGGAATGGCCGATTGCAAATTATTTTAAGACCTTTTTAAGTCCCTTACCAGACTAATAAGTTGCTGCAATCTTCTTTCTAAAGGCCTCAGACAGCTCTTTAGATCTCAGCATGGTGTCCACTCTCACCTCAACAGTCAGGAGCACCAAACTAAATATCTGAGGTTTAAATAGGTCAAACCTCCTTCAAAATGCTGAGTAACAATGTTCTAATCTTGTGCACCTGATGTGCTACACCTGTGTGTGATTTGAGCCATTTTAATTGGGAATAAAGGTGGGGGTGTCCTTATTTATTCACCAGATTCACCAGAATCACTACAAAAATCACACTTTTGTAGAATTACATTTTACAGAAGATTTTGAAAAGGCTTTTCTTCAGTTTCAATTCTTTAGTTATATTACTTGAATCTCCCAGTATTGTTAAAATTGAGATTAAATATCCAAGAAGGTTACAAAAACACACAGGCTTTCATAGGGTCCTAATTTTTTCACATGAAATTTGATAAAACCAATTCCTACAGCTGTCCCAACTTTTCCTGATAATTTATAACCTTATACCTTGTTAACCCTCTCTGTCTGCATAAAAGTAGTGTTGGAACACACTTTGGGACCATATCCTCATGAGCATTACTGGAACAGTATTGTGCTGCAGAAAGTTGTGTTTTGCGTTTAAAAATGGTGAGAAAAATGCAATTAACATTGGAAGAGTTAAACTTAAAAGTGTATGTAAAAGTGTTAGACCATCAAAAGGCACTCAGAAACGGGAGGAAACTATGATAGGAAAAGGTCTGTCAGACCCAAAGCCACAACAGCATCAGAAGACAAGTTCCTGAGAGTCAACAGCTTGCGTGATGGGCTGCTCATAGAACCACAGCTGTAAGCACAGCTTAATAGTGGTCGTACTAAGTCTCAGTTTCAGTTGTAAAAAGATTTTAAGTTGCAGGTTTGACAGGTCAAGTTACAGCAAGAAAGCCTTTGGTAAGACATCAGAGTAAGAAAATGGCTTGCCTGGGCCATGAAACACTGGCAATTGACTACTGAAGACCACGAGTGTGTTCTGATGTTATACCTACCAATGGCTACTTGGATGAGTCAAAAGATTAGAATATATTTTGGTTTATACATGGATTCCATGGATTGCTTGATTCAGTGTATATGTAAGTAAAATATAACACCAAGTTCCTTCTTTCTTCTTTTTCTTTTGTCGCCTCAGCTGTGTCCCTATCTTCAATGGCATCTGAGAGTGACTATGCTATCCCACCTGATGCCTATTCTACTGATACAGAGTGCTCAGAGCCTGAGAACAAACTCCCAAAGACTTGCTCTTCCAGTAGTGACAGCGGCAAGAGTGTACAAAGCACATAGACACACACACACACACAGTCATGTACTATATATGATACTGCAACACTTATTTCTACACATTTAATCAATTGAGATATGTACATGTGTAATGTTGTGGGGTTGTCCAGGAGCCAATGGAAAAATCTGGCTACCTGCTGAAGATGGTGAAGACCTGGAAGAAGACATGGAAGCGGCGCTGGTTTGTCCTGAAAGATGGAGAACTGCTTTACTACAAATCACCGGTCAGTCTCTTTCATAAAAGCAGTTCATATTGCATGGCCAGTGACTCCTGTCAGAGTGTTTAATGTGGAAAATAAATGAGGATGCTGATGATTTGTAGATTATCACTTTTCTTTTACTATTGCAGAGTGATGTCATTCACAAACCTCAAGGCCAAATTGAGCTCAGTGCTTCCAGCACCATTGCCCGTGGGGACGGCAAACAAATGCTTCAGGTACTCTGTGTATGTGTGTCTATGTATCTATTATTAAGGCAGTACTGATATAAAGTGAATGCCATTCATAAGTGTCTCGTACTATGGACTGTGCCTTGTTAAGTGCCATCAAAATGGCAAAACTGTCCTACAAAGCACAACTCGGCTCATAAAAGCCCATTATTAATAGGGCAGGTCGAGAGGCCTGAATTAGATTCTGCAAACTTTGAAATATTGTAGGCCTGCTATAAGTGCAAAATACAATTTGGTGGGGAAAGAAAAACAAATACAGTCATGTGATTAAAATAAGGTTAAATATTCAGTTCTTTATTAAGAAATGTTCACATATCGATGTCTAATCTTGTTTTTATTTTTATTATTAATCCTGGTCTTTGTCTTCATTCTCTCTGGAAAACATCAGTCTAGCCTTGATGTTTCTCTTAGAGAGCAAAGGTGTCCTCCTGCACACCTCCCATGCAAGTTAAAGTTGTGCAACAGTAGCAAGAGCCTGCTGTAGGTAACGTGATGACATTTCAGGGTTTTTGGAGACTTCTTTTAGCATCTTGCGGTCTGCTCTCGGGGTGAACTTGCTTGGACGGCCAGACCTGGGCATGTTGGCAGTTGTTTTGGAAGTCCTTCTTTTTAAATCCCTTACCAGATTTATAAGCTGCTACAATCTTCTTTCTAAAGGCCTGACAGCTCTTTTGATCTCACCATGGTGTTCACTCTCACCTCAACAGTCAGGAGCACACCAAACCAAATGTCCATGATTTAAATTGGCAAACCTCCTTCAAAATGCTGAGTAATGATGTTCTAATCATGTGCAAATGATGTGCTACAACTGTGTGTGATTTGAGCCATTTTAATTGGGAATAAAGGTGGGGGTACCCACAGGCTTTCGCACCCTAATTTTTTCACATGACTGTAGAAGAACAGATGATAAGTAACAGCAACCCTGGCACAAGATTATTTTTTATATCATGACTTTATGAAATCATGAGTCACTTGTTCCTCATACCGTAATTAATGGCCATGTGTGTGTATGTGTACTTGTGTGTGTGTGTGTGTGTGTGTGTGTGTGTGTGTGTGTGTGTGTTTACATATGCCTGGACATTTTGGAACGCTGGTCCTGCTTAGGTGGTGACGGGAAAGCGAGCGTATAGTCTGAAGGCAGACTCACCTAACCTGCTTGAGGAGTGGCTGAAAGTCCTGCAGTGTGTGCTAAGGGTCAAAGCAGCCAGTCCACTCTTCACCCAACCTGACATCAGGCCAGCCATGAGGGGATATCTGATGAAGGTTCTGCAATTACTTTCAGACCATATTGTTTTGGATAAAACATAAATATTAAATAGTTATTGCTGTCACCTCTCAGCAAGAAGGTTTTTTGGTTGATTTCCAGCCAGAAAGGCCAGGGTTCTTTCTATTTGTTTACATATTTGCTTCCTCCAGGTGCTCTGATTTGCCTCCCATATTCCACAAATGGATTGGACATAGATAGCCCCATGTGTGACTGTGTGAACTAGTAACCTATCTGGCTTGTTTCACTACCTTTCACACTAAGAGCTGGGATAGGTTATGACACCCCTGCTTGTCTTGGTTAGGATAAGCAGCTCAGATAATCGATGGATAGACGATGGATAAGCTTACTATTTCTAATTTTCAAAACACCTTTTGTGAGCTGAAAAAAGAATAATTCTTATTTGCTTTACTGGAGAGTTATATGTTTACCAGATATAAAAGGCTGGCACATTCTTAGTTTTTACACTATTTTTCCATAATTCCATTTTCCACATATGTGTAGTGAATGTGCTATAGTTTGTAGCAATGCTCTGTGGTATATGAAATTTTCAGTCCTTGTCGATGCTTTTAAGATGTAATCAGATCGCCCATATTGCCTATGTAGTTTAGAAATCAGAAATGCTCCTGAATTGTAAGCATTTGTGTCCTCTTGAGTGTCATGGGGTAAAGGAAGTGCTATAATGCTGATACTTCCATGAAGAACAGAAGAGTAGGACCCAGTGACAAATAGAAGTGTGAGAATTAAAGCAATACAATTAAGTTCACTTTATTTTTAGCATAACGTCATATTGATACAGCTACAATGTATGAATATTTATTCAATATTATTTTATACGCTTAGTGTAGTCTACTTTGCTTTTGAAGTCAACCAAAATGTGCAAGACTTTTTAATTGTCTTTTTTCGCAGAGATTGGAAAGGAAGTTACCATGATGCCTGCATAAACCTCTGAACATAATATACTGTCTGCTTTAAAATAATAACATTTTGATCATGTTCTTATCATATTGTCACTCGGAGGGAATCCATATTCTATTACTGAACATACACAAGAGTGTCTGGAATATCTGCGTTTAAAGTAACATTTAAGGCTAGTTAATAACACTTAATAATAAATCTTATAAGTGATATAATGAATCAAAGCTAGTGCAAGTTGAGATTTTTGGTTAAGCCATTGTTGTGTTTTGATGTTACTATATAATAATGGAGTCATATTTCTGTCAGGTGAAGCATGGATATTCTAAACGGGTGTGGTGTGCGCTTATTGGGAAAACACTGTACTACTTCAGATGTCAACAGGACAAGGTATGCCTTACCTTCCAAGAGTGTGATGTTTTTGCGTTTAAAGCTTTGGTTGTGTACATGAACTCATGCATGCTGCACTTTCTCTGCTCAGTTCCCCCTGGGCCAGATCAGGCTGTGGGAGGCATGTGTCAAAGAAGTGGAGTATCCTGGTGAGGAAGACTCTAAGAAGGAGCAAAGTGGGGCATCTCCTCATTCCACCATCTCCATTCAGCCCCTAAACCAGGCCCCCACCTATCTGCTTATAGAGTCCCAGCATGAGAAGGTAACAGTAGGGTCAAAACCATAATCTAGCCTAACTCACTGTGCTTTTGATGATGGTGAGTCAGCTACATTAACCAGTGATTACCAGTGTTTCCAGGCTCAGACCATAACAGTTTAACAAGCTGGAAAATGGAAAGAATGAGAAGTTAACACTGGGGTCTAGTCTAGGCTAATTTTTATCACATGCTGCATGTGGCCTATAGGCGGCTTGGCTGTATCACTTGACTGTGGCAGCTGGTGGCAGTATGGAGCAGGTGGGGACAGAGTTTGAGCAGCTGGTCAGCAAACTTCTCAGTGTAGATGGTGACACAGGTACGTTTCTGCTATACACTCTTAAACATTAAGCTGCACGGTTTTTATATCGCGTTGCTATAGAGAAACACACTTAATTTATGTTTTAAGAGAAACATTTTCTGTAAATACTATAAAGAACCTTTATAAAGAACCTTTAAAGGTATTTCCTCAGACCACAAATCAAACCCAAGAGTAATTTAGGTGTTTACTAGGACAATGTTTGATTTGCCCTGAAGACATTCAATTCCCAGAAGTTTAATGAATCCTGTTGCTTTAATCTTAAAACTAAGAAGAAATGGGTGTGATTGGATATGTTCTGCTTATCCTTTGCAGGTTCTCAAGTGTGGAAGCATCCCATGCTATGCTTCAGTAAGGAAGGCTTAGTTTCCTCTCTTACCACCCTGCCATCACAAGCCTTACAGACCGAAGCCATCAAACTCTTCAAGGTCAGAAAACCCTGTAGTCACACCATGTCTTTCTTGATCATAGGTTATTTATCGCTTTTATTGTTTAATGCATTAAACACCAACTGCAGTTTAATTAATCAATCAATGCAAACTTACCAATTAAAATGAACTAAAATAATCTGGCATTAAATATTTTTATGTTAACCTACCTAACTAATACCCTTTTTCCCTCCATTGTATAGATACAAAGGTTGGATGTGATCATATTATGTTTCAGGAACAACATTTTATATATATTATTCCACAGACGAATATTAAATAAGTACCATACTTTGCCCCAGACATGCCAGCTCTTCATCAATGTGGCTATTGACACTCCAGCTATAGACTACCATGTGACACTGGCCCAGTGTGCACTACAGGTGTGTCTTGCTCACCCTGAGCTGCAGAATGAGGTCTACTGCCAGGTCGTCAAACAGACCAGCAGGAAACAGCCCTGTGGTCAGCCAGGCCCACTGCAGGTGAGGGCATATATTATCTTATACAGCCACAGATGCATTCAGGATATGAATCTGGAGTTTACTGGTTTTAATGGATATGTTGCACAAAAACCCAAATGCAGCTTGACAATTTGAGCCTGAATGTGATCAAGTTTTGACCCCTTACAAAATCTTTTCCAGATGCTCCCATCATAAACTGACAGTAATTATTGTTTACCAATTAAAAATTTAGATTACAATATAAAACAATTAGAATGGCTCCAGTCTGCAGGAT
The DNA here is from genome assembly GCA_017165825.1 of Hepsetus odoe. Lineage (NCBI taxonomy): Eukaryota > Metazoa > Chordata > Actinopteri > Characiformes > Hepsetidae > Hepsetus > Hepsetus odoe. The sequence continues at coordinate 13,486,492 of CM029367.1, forward strand.
CAAAACTGCTTTAAGTAAATTAAAGTAAAAATAAAGAATAAAGTTATTATTATTTCAGTTTCAGTTATCTAAACAATGACAAGCTTTGTAGGTCTTATTACGACAGGACAGCTTTTTGACACATGGGAGACTGAGATCACAGCGATGACTCAACCTGAACAAAACAGGTGTTGTTTTCAACATGCAACCATGGAGAGTGATAATGGGATGTGTCTCCACTAGGGGGGAGTTTTGAGCAATGTTTTGTGTTGTGTCGTTGTGAAGGTCACAGGTTGTTTTTGTTTTCTTGTGTATGTTTGTCTCGGTAGGGTTGGCAGTTCCTAGCATTATGTGTGGGGCTTTTCTTGCCCCAACACCCCATTCTTTGGCTCCTTCAAGTCCACCTCAAAAAGCATGCAGACTCTAGGTGAGTCCACACATAAGTAAAACATGCACTCGCTTTCTATTATATTAGTATCTGCCTGTTAGGTTCTCATGCTGGCCACTTCAGTAGACATGGGAAGGATGGACTGGCAAAAACAGGTGAACACTTACAAACGGAAGCCAATTTTTAGTTATGTCAAATTTCTCAGACACCTTAGATCCATTCATCCCTGGCCAAATTCAGCTCATAGGGCATTAGCTGACCAACGCTTCACTGATGTTGATTTGGTAGCGGTATGGAATATGAGACCTGTACGATTGTATCAGACCCAAGGGAGTTTCAGAGGTACCTGAAGACTTCAGTTTTTTTGCTAGGCTGAGAGAGCCTAGAACGTAAAATAAATATCCATCCATGACAGGCCAGCAGGCTTAACACAGACTCTCATGTACAGATTTAACAGGGCAAGGGTGATATGTCCCAAACATTGTTTAGAGGGAGAAGAATTATCTGCCTTAGAGGTATGGTACTGTGCAAAGGTTTTAGGCAGGTGTGGAAAAAATGCTATAAACAAAGAATGCTTTCAGAAACGGAAGTGTTAATCATTTATTTTCATCAATCAACAAAACGCAGTGAATGAACAAAAGAGAAATCTACATCAAATCAATATTTGGTGTGACCACCCTTTGCCTTCAAAACAGCATCAATTCTTCTAGGTACACTTGCACACAGTTATTGAAGGAACTCGGCTGGTAGGTTGTTCCAAACATCTTGGAGAACTAACCACAGATCTTCTGTGGATGTAGGCTTCCTCACATCCTTCTGTCTCTTCATGTAATCCAGACACACTGGATGATGTTGAGATCAGGGCTCTGTGGGGGCCAGAAGAACTGATGCTGGTTTGAAGGCAAAAGGCAGTAACACCAAATATTGATTTGATTTAGATTTTTCTTTTGTTCGCTCACATTGCATTTTGTAAATTGATAAGAATAAACAATCATTATTTATATTTCTGAAAGCATTCTTTGTTTACAGCATTTTTTCCACACCTGCCTAAAACTTTTGCAAAGTACTGTAAAACCTCACCACATCTGGCCTGTGGGTTACTAAACATGGATAAAATCAATAAATAATAACAATAATAATAAAAAAATTATTTTTATACATATAATGGGAAAGGCAGTTCCTACAAAGTCAGCAACATTTCATAAAATTGATGTAAACTAAGCAGGCTTATGCGTCAAGAGACTAGTACTAAGATATAAGATAGTTCCAAAGATATAGGTCTGCTTGAAATAGGGTTGTCAGTTGTATTTATATAGCACTTTTTACAAATGTTGTTGTTGCAAAGCACAATTACAGAATCTGGGTCCGAGCCCCAAGTGAGTAAGCCAAAGGCAGCACAGGCAAAACTCCCTAAAACTGAAACTCAAAAAGGGGACCCATCCTCCTCTGGTCGACACTGGATAATGAAGAAAAAAAAAGAAGTGACTTTTTTTTTTATTATTAGTGAAAAGATTAAGCATTGATCGCTTGTACAGTCTGGATTAGTAGAAAAGTGGTCCATTAGAGTCTGTGACTGTGAGTTCAATAAAGGGTTTTGAGCTAATAGTAGTTGTGTTTGAGTCAATGTAGCTTTGGTTAGTCTTGGTTCATGGCTGAAGCACATGTGGGTGATCCAATGAAATGTATCTGATCTGGCTAGATGTCCTGGTTTGAGTTTCATTGTCTAGTACTCTGTTGGTACTGCCAAGTAAACATTAAAATGCCAGAATGAGACTCATTCTAAAGGTGTTTGATTAAATAATTAGATAAAGTGTCTTTCTAACACCTATTTTTGTGTGATAGTGATCAGTGTTCTATGGGTGTAAAAGGCATTGAATGAAGTCTGATAATAGATGTTTTGAGCAAAAAAAAAGGCAAAAAATTTCAGTGTCCTTGTTCTGTCCTGTTGTTTGTAGCAACTGAATGTTTTTATATAAATGGAATTACATATATTATTAGCTAAGGTATTTAAAAAGTACCGAGATATTGATGTAAAATGATACCCAACAGTTTTATGTGAGTCTATAAAGCTGTATTGTTGGTGGTGGTCGAGTGGTCGGATAATCATCTATGGACAAAGAGGTTGCAGATTCAAATCCCAGCACAACCACCATTGTGTTCCTGAGCAAGACCCTACACCCCAAGTTGCTCCAGGGGGACTGTCCCTGTAATCAGGAATTGGAACTCACTCTGGATAAGAACGTCTGCTAAATGCCGTAAATGTAAATGTATTATGGTTCTGGCAAGAGGTAGACTGATATGTATCGAGTATGTTTGTCAGGGTATAGTTCACCGGTTATGATATGATGAATCAGGTGGTATGACCAGATACTACTAATAATACTGCACAAACTGTGCAACATCACAGATGGATTTCTGTACCGCAGTAAGATAGACATTTCTATTAAAGTTGCCATTGACATTTATTCATCCTGTATTTCTCATTTATGAAATCAAAAAGAAACTCTTTTCTTCTCTGACCTTAGAACAGAGGTGGGGAAGTATGCCATTTATTGCCAGCGCTCATTGGAGAGAACCCAGCAGAAAGGTGATCGGCAAGCTAGGCCATCGCGCATGGAGATTCTGTCCATCTTACTGAGGAACCCATACCACCACTCACTGCCCTTCAGTCTGCCTGTACACTTTCTCAACAACACTTACCAGGTCTATAATAAAGATGAATTCATTATTAAATGAAAAAACTGACAATCTAACACACTTGTCTGATTATTTGAAGCATGTTTTATGGGCAGGTTGTTGGTTTTGATGCCTCCACCACGGTGGAGGAGTTCCAGAATCGCCTGAATCAGGATATGAGAAAGACAGGACAGTCTGGTTTTAGTCTCTATTCAGATGACCCGACCAGGCTAAACTTGGAACACTACCTACAGGGCAGTCTTAAGGTCAGTCTCATGATATCAACACACACACACACACACTAATAGATGTAACTAAAAGCAGACAAATAATCGGTGGGGACAGCGGTTAGGGAGTTGGCCCCAGAATCAGAAGGTAAATCAGAAGGTCTGTGGTACCCTTGATCAAGTCGGTCCTCGTGTGTGAGGGTATGGGTAAAATGCAGGGGTATAATTTAATTGCAGTTCACTGTGTGCTGTGCAGGGGCAGCGGTGGCCTAGTGGTTAGGGTGTTGGCCCTATGATCAGAGGATCGGGGGTTCGAACCCCTTCCCAATAGGTTGCCCTGAAGTACCCTTGCCGTCCCCGTCCCGCTCCTCCCTGCGATGGGCTGGCGACCTGTCCAGGGTGCGTCCCCCGTCCTCGCCCTGTGTGCGCTGGGTTGGACACCAGCACTCCCCCGCGACCCCGTTTGGGACAAGCGGCGGAAAATGGATGGATGGATGTGTGCTGTGCTGTGTACTTGCCAATGACACGTATAGTCACTTTCACTTTCATAATGGAATATTCAAGCCTCCAAGGCAAGATGGCCTAGCTTGCCGATCACCTTTCTGCTGGGTTCTCTCCAATGAGCGCTGGCAATAAATGGCATACTTCCCCACCTCTGTTCTAAGGTCAGAGACAAGGCATAGACACATAGACCATCTGAAATGAAATCAGAATAGAGAAATCTCTATAGAATAGAGAGATTAAGGACCAGATCTCCTGTTGAAAGTTGAAAATGTGACTTGTTTTAGCTGCAATATACACTCACAAATTGCTTAATATTATTAATGTCATGTTATTTTTAAGATCAGGCAGTTATATATATTTTTATATGGCCTTTATCCTTGACAGCCCATTAGGGTGTCTTAGTTACTTTGCCTACAAGACTGATCCCTTCATCTTTATTATCTCTGATCTGATTGGTTACCCTGCACATAGCTTCAGCGTGAACTGGCAGGGCTGAACTGCTCTGGGCTAAATAGATGGAATGGTAAATGTTTTCTTTTTCTGATCTGAAAGTGAAACACAGCGCAGCACATGGTGAAACACAAAAAAATTCTCCTCTGCATTTTACCCATACACACTCACACATGTGCAGCGGGGTACAGCTATTGAAAGCTCCCTAACTACTAGGCCGCCACTGCCCCAGCACGTTGTTTAGATCATAGTACATGAAAACTTTTTTATTTAAAAAAGCGAGGGAATATTTTCCAAGACATGCCTCTTTGAAAGAATGTCCATCATCTTTTTTTACTGAGGTAGACAAAAATGTATAGAATTTGCAGATAAGGTTATAAGCCACTAAAAATGTAATCAGGCCATTGTATGTGCAATCATGCCTCAAATACTTATGAACCTTTGAGCAAGACACTTTTCTCATTTTACCTTTAACAAGCCATATGAAGTCCATGTTTTGATCCCTAAGCTAGTTTATAACACACATTTCTGCTGGACAAGGAAGAGAACCCAAAATCATGAATAATTTTAAATGTTACCACTTCTGCAGATTTGTGATATCATATCTAAATGGGAGCAAGCCTGTAAGGAGCTTCACACAGGAAAATCTGAGAACACCAGGACTGTGAAACTCACCTACAAGAACAGGTAGTAGAGGATGCTCATGATATAGCATTTTATTCTATTTTATTCCAGTTGTTTCATTATTGAATGCTGCTATTTAAATATCATTGTATGCATAAACATTGAATGATACACACTCTGCACCAGTCACTCTTAATGTTGATCTGTGCTGTGTTATTGTTCCCCCCCAGTGCCCCAGCTGTACTTATGTATTGTTAGTCAACTGTAACCCTTATTGTTTAAATTACTTTTATAGATTTATATCGGGAACTGAGAGAAACAGCCATTCTCTATATGTCCTATTTGATGTAACATCTTAACACAGACATTTCAACATCCCCCACGCCCACCCACCAGGTTGTACTTCTCCCAGCAACTGAGAGGAGAAACGGAGAGAGAGCGCCTGCTTTTGGCCTATCAGACTAATGAGGAAATTGTGTCAAGCCACTTCCCTGTAAACAAAGAACTCGCGTTAGAAATGTCTGCCCTGCTCGCACAGGTGTGTGGCATCTTCAGCATAATTTCCTGTCATTTATTTAAATTTTTCCCACATTTTTGAAAGTTTAATACATAACCATATCAGAGAATAAAAATATATTAAAAAGATCATGAAAATGCTGTTTTCACTTAAAGATTAGTTGAGTCTTGAGTGCCTTCCTAATATGTCCTTGTTATCATCCATAGGTGGAGTTTGGAGACTTTGAGAAACCGTTCTCCAGTACGGCTGGGCCAGGTTCTGGACAGGCCAAGTCTAATCAGTCTCTCAAACAGGTTCTGGAGCACTTCTACCCCAAGCACTACAGGCGAGTCTGCACAGAGGAGCAGCTGAGGTAAACTCCAGTCATACAAACGCACTGGTCCAACTTCTAAAATGCATCAGAACGTCACTTACCTTAACTGATACAAACTATGCTATGGTGTGATCTTTAAAACACAGTACACACCCTAGTTCTGTAGTTTAGCTACATTCCAAACTGACAGGTACAAACAGAGTCTACAAAGTATTAGGAAAACTTGTCTTAGAGATGAACAGGTTACCTGAATTTTTATATTACATGGAATGACATTCTATTAGGTACAAGTATTTTGAACTACTGCTATGTAGGCCTTTAATTGGGCATTTTGAAACCTCGTATTAGGAATGATAAATAGAGATGCTTTATAATTTTCTCATTCATCAGCATGCATCTCTGCCTTGTTTTCACCCTCTTGTTATACCAGTCAGTTAGGTCAGAGACTCGCAGATCGATGGGCGTCGCTGAGGGGGCAGAGCACCTGTGAATGTGTGCGAATTTACCTTACTGTGGCTCGCAAGTGGCCTTTCTTCGGGGCCAAGTTATTTGAGGCTGAGGTGGGACTGCACAGCTCATGTATGATGTAGTATTCTGAGTATTATGTTTCGTTGTTTGATTATCCCTTTGTCCCTGTAGCCCTTGTCACCCTCCCTTCCACAGAGGACACATGTGTGGCTAGCAGTGCATGAAGATGGACTGAGTGTTTTGGAGTTTAACTCCATGGTAAGACCTGTATATACCCTGCCTGCTAATATATATTGCTTGATTAAAAAAAAAAAAAAAAAAGTTGTTTTCTTAGCTACTTAAGACACCTCCTGCTTTGTTAAATCTTTCAGAAACTTCTAGTGTCCTACTCCCATAAGAACATTGTAACATTTGGAGGCTGTCGTCAAGGCTTTATGCTGGTGGTGTCCAACATCTCTGGAAGCAGCACACTGCGAGACAAGCCCAATGAAAAGTATTTATTTGCCATGAGCCTTTACAAGGTAGGGAAAGAATCAACCTTAGTAGTAACATTTACAAATTCTAATCCCCAATCCCTCAAGGGTATACAAAGACCAATGTTTTTAGTTCTATGCCTGCTACTGCCTAATATAAATGTATTTTATGTTCTCATAAATAAATATTTTAAGTTCACATAAATAAACATAAATAAAAAGGAAATAAAATATAACAGTTAATAATGAGTACAGAATGTCATACTGTAGTAAAGTCCGTTTATACTGGCATGCATGTTAATGGTTATAAATTGCCTTTCATACAACTGGTTTCAGTTGTTTTATAGACTAAAAGTGGGCACTTGCTTGCATGTAAATGTAGTCATTCTTAAATAGATGTGGTTTAAGACCACATCTAGTGGTTAGGGCGTTGGCCACATGATCGGAGGATCAGGGGTTCGAACCCCTTCCCTCCCTTGAGCAAGGTGCCGTCCCCATTAATGCTCCCCGGGCGCTTTCAATAGCTGCCCACTGCTGCACGGTGTTTGAGTGTGCATGAGGTCCAATTTCGTTGTGGTTCACTGTCTGCTGTGCTTTGACCTCGCAATGACAAGGGTTGTCACTTTCACTTTCATTGAATTGTGTCGATCAGATCCAGGAGATGACCATGCTCATGGCCAGCTACATTAACAGCGCCCATCAGCAGAAGTCGGCAGCTCACCATCTCTCAGCCCCAGCCCTGCTGCTGGCCCAGTCCCAACTTGGAGAGCAACGCAGCAAATCACCTCCTGTGGCCTGCTCCAGACCCAGCAAAACTCCCACACTGCTGTGATGCTGTGTTCCACACACCAACTCAGCTCATGGAGATTTAGCTTCTCTGAGGTGTTTTTTTTTTTTTTTTTAAATACTCTCAGTCTAGCTAATCAGAGACTTCTGAAAACACTCATCAGCTGGATCACTGGTAGATAAGGGTTGGAACTATACATGGCTAGAAAATCTCCAGGAGCAGGCCTAGTGACCACTGTTACAGACAGACAAACCTGCATATTCCACTACTCCAAAAAGCAGGGTTTTTAAAGTTAAGGTGGATTATTTCATCCAAAAATGAAGACTGACCAACAGAAATGGCATTCACCTCTCCTCTTATTTCGTAAGGGGCACCTGTTAACTAAAATATCTGAAGCTAAGGGAGAGCATGTGCTATATGTTTCAAATTTACCAGGAACTTAATTAATACAATCTGATTTGACTTCATTTTTGGATTAAGATCCCTGCTGTTTCATAAAATTTCAATGATGTGTCTTCCCTTTCTTGTAACCTCTATATCATGTTCACATAAATCACAAAACAATGAAGTAGCAGGTGTAGCAGGTGTAGCAGGTGCTGATGCTAATTTATTTTAAACAACCAATTTACCCCATGACCGAAAAAAGTAATTATGTATTCCAAGACCTCAGGAAAAGGAACGTTCCAAAACAATTTAGTAATTACAGTTTACAGAAATTAAACAAGTATACTGAATGATATGCAATGTTAAAGCAAGGATTTGAATGATAAAGTGTATAAATAATATATAATAAAAGATTTGTTGGCTTGATAAGTTAAAGAATGTTTGATTGATACAAAATATGTGGAGAACTGAAGCAGGTTACCGGGTAATGTTTTTCTGTGCAGGTCCAGAGATTACGAGGTAGCAAGAAATGAAGAACAGCATAATGTGTGCAAACAGGAAGTTTTTTCTGAATTTGTGGCTGTTGTGAGTGAGTGTACCCTGCAGTTTGTGAACTTGCCTTTTTTTCTGTAAGTCTCCCGCGGCACTTTCATCATTTGTTTTATTGAACAGAGCATTTGATGCTGGCTGTTGCTGAAATCTGCTTTGTTCTTGGATGTATCACTCTGAAGATCTCTAAAGATCTTGAGTTTTGTTTTTAGCCTACACGATATAATATGTACATGAAAAAAGTGTAAATGTACTGTCCTTTACTTCCTGCCTCTAATGTAATGTTTTGAGTTGTATTTAATACTATTTAAAGCTTAAACACCTTTACACTTTAATATTATGTGAGTGTGTTTGTGGGCTTTCTCATTTGTTAAAGAAATTATAGTTTCCAACGTGGTTTTTAGTGTCATTTCAAAATGTGATCTAGGCATGCTGAGAGCAGAAGAATATCAGTAAACTATACAGATGCCTTAATTAGGCTGCCATTCCAGAGAACTACAAGAAGTTCACTTGAAAACCAATATCTCTAACTTTAATCTCTGGTTTCCCTGAGCGTCAGCTTTGCAGTATCATGGATAGTAGCAACTTTGCGGTTCCACCTTTGTCCCGCCTATTGCTTTATAGGATACATCTGATTGGCCTTTCATTTCAAACCTCCTACAATTGCCATAGGAACACACTGAAACTGACTTCAGGAAAGAGTGTAGAGGGAGGGCTGAGTGTGACCCACCCAAACCTGCCTGAGCAAGTCAGTGAAAATGCTGCAGGCAGTATTGTGGAAAAAAGCAGAAGATCAAAGAAACCAAATAAAGTGAGTCAGCCACAATCATAGTCAGATACTACAAAATGTGAAACCCTTGCCATGGGGAACTTCATTTGTAGTCACATCAAGTGGTTACAGAATTTCAGGGATACTACAGACATGAATGACAGTTTGGTTGCTGTCAATTTTTTTTACATCTATCAGATCTTTTCACTTAGTTTCAGTGTGTTTTAATCAATTAATTGGTTTGTCTTTAATTGTCTCCAGAATGTAGCACTTTAAATAAGGTGTGGCTCCGCCACACTGGGCAGTCATGTCACATCTTATTTGATTGAAAATCTAATCTAGAATACCTATCTATCAATTAGACTTATAATCGATCTATTTTCTTTGTACTAATGACATCATTCACCTTAAACGCATGTAAAATACTTTGATTTAAATTCAGCTTTCAGAGAAACAGATCTCAGCTCCTAAAATACCTGCATTCATGAAATCTTGTTGATTCCTCGCTGTATTCTGAAGGACTTTACAGAAAACGTTTCTGATGTGCTGCCTGGTTTGATTTAGGTTATGACCTGACCACATTTTATCAGTCTTAAAATGTTTTAATATTTTTTATCTGTTAAATATTCTCTCTCTGAAGAACAGAGAAATGCTCATTTTTAATCTGACGAGATTCAAGCTCTCATATTGTGTGCCTAAATAAGTAGATGGCGTCTAGTAATCAACTGTAAAAGAAAGGTTTTGACATTTAATGTATTAAGAAATACATTCTAGTAACCTAACTAAATAAAGCTCTGAAAACCTCTGAGTTAAGGGTCTGCAAAGCTTTGCATATGGTTTGTTTTTACTTGCATGCCATGGTGTAGCTTAGATCAGGGATGGGTAATACCGAATACCTGCTTTTTAATCAGATTCCCAACATAATGCACAATTTTAGAAAGTCTTCTTGTGCTTATAAAAAGTTGGATTTTCTTTTACAGTAAAAACCAACAAAAGTTTAATCCATTACCTTCAAATTAAACTGGTAAAAAGTGAGGACAGTTGTTCCTATGTGAAACGTTTATTTTCTAGAATCATTACTAAGATATTCATCTTTAGGCTTAGTTTACCGCTACTGAAATAAACCATTTTCATATGAAACTCACTCACAGGAACAGTCAACGGTTTCGATGTTCATACGTCACAGATGTAACAGACTGACAAGAGGTGGTTTTGTTTTCAGTGCGGGTCAAAGAAAGAATAAGTGCTCAGCTCCATTCTTTTAGAACTACCACCCTAAAAAAAAATAGATCACGAGGATCAGACTTGGGCCCACCTGTAGAAAGCTTTAAATTAGTTGAGTGGCCTGTGGAATGGGTGCTTTAAGAGAGCCAGTTAAATTTTACCATCAGGTTAGCCATTGAGGAGTGTGCGTGTTAAAAGCTAACACATTATTTCAATCGAAACGAGTCTGTACTCGGTAAGAATACCAGCGTTAGCTGCAGGATGTTTGTCGTCTTTGAACAGTCAGACTGGTCAGACCTGATTCCAGACAGCAGGGCTCAGTTCTCAACGGTGTCATTTTTTCCAGTTGTTATAGCTCACATTGTGAAAGATTGAGTTATGGAGTTATTAAACGAGAAATATTACAAAAGGCCTTGGATTGTGAGCATCGTTACTGACATGAAGGGATGACTCACTATGTTGAATGAAGGGTCATGTTCAAAACTAGACCTACAGTGAGTCAGGTGCCACCATGTGTCTGACACGGTATTAAACCTTATTCAAACGACTTCATTTAACTGGTGCTCCATGAAAACAGGAGTAGCAGGAACTGGTATTTCCTGGCTGCTTGAACCAGAGGAGTATTCTGAAGGAGTTTTAAGAAAGCACTTCATATTTCCCCAAAACATGACCTGTCCCTGGGTAAAATTTGTTTAATGCCACAAGCAAGGATTCTGTACAAAAAGGGACAGTAACTGAATTATTCCATCATTAAAACATCCTGAACAACTTTGCACCAGCTGTCTCAGGGAAAACCCACCACTTCACATGTGTACACACACACGACTGAGGTAGGAATAGTGCATGATGTCACAAAATGCAGGAAGGGACATGATATGGAATCTTTCCAGTTACAAGAATGTGGGGGAGGGGACAAAGAACCAAATAGAAAACCCATTATACTCAAGCAGCACTGAACAGTTCGCGTGAAGGAGGGGGAGGGAGCACGGAACTTGTAAAGCCAGTTTTCTGAGCTCAGGATGAAGTCCTGGATTAGGTTTCATAGTCAGACAGAACACTGCAAGAACAAGCTAATGGAAACTAACATTGTCACACTGTACTCTGAAAGTAAAGCTTTAAGGAGAAACTAAAACATAAGTGTTGCAAAAAAAAAAAGAAAAAAAAAAAAAAAGCTGCTTTTAAAAGCCAAGAGTCTACAAAGCAAGTAGTATCTATAGGAGAGACTCCACCCTTCCCTTCCCCCAAGACACCTGCAGTGTTTTTCCACCAAAACGTTCTACCTGAAGCACTGCTTCCGCTGTGGGTACAATTATACCTCTGCTGAAGCAGTAAGAGGAACAAGAGAGTCGAAATGTCCTTAAGTCCCATCAATGGAGCAGCTGTTTCTCCAACAAGCACGCCAAGTAATTTTTAACATGCACTTTTCACCACACACACACACACACACACACACACACACACACACACACACACACACACACACACACACAAATGAAATCTTCTGGTAACAAGACATTTAGGAAAAATTTATTAAAAACCAAAAAACAAACTGTACATAGCATGTATAGATACCACTGAATATTTACTGAACTGACATTTCTTAAATATCTAGAAGCACAGAATTTGCTCCATTAGACAGGTCTAAAATTTAGATCTTTATCTGATTTGGACAGGCTTTACTTCCCAAAGAGCTTTAGAGTAACTACAAGACATCCATTTTGTTCAAAATTAAAGCATGTAACAGACGCATTAAACTCCCTTTAAAAACAAAACCTAGTTTTAAAAACAGCAATTTACAAGCAGGTCTTTGCTCCTGCCAAAGCACTCCAGTTTAAGACCGTGTGGCAGGACTAGGACATTGTCTCCATCTCTCTGGGCAGCAAAAGAAAACACATTATAAAAATGTGAAGATAATGCAGGGGAAATTGAAAGTTACTCCAGGGGGATAAATACCTGTGCCTTGCTGTAGTTGGCCATCTCTCTTCTCCTCAAGAAGAACTGAGCAAGGAAAAAAATTTAAAGCAAACAGCGATACCAAAAGGGGATATATGGTAAGCAGTCCATTTTCAGAGAGCCGTAGAGGCAAAGATGTTCCACTAACCAGAACAAGGAGTCCGATGACCACAACCAGGATGACCACCACAATGACAGCAATCACACCTCCGGTCAGTGCCTTCGCAAGTAGCGTAGGAGCTTATCATCAACGCAATACGCAAGATTTTCTCCATGCGAGCCGTCCGTATTATCAGCTTTCACTGAAGCTGAGCAGGGGGTTTTGAACAAAGCGGGCTTTGATCTAAAAATAAATAAAAAATAGGCAGCAAAAGATATTATGTACGTTCTTCAGAAAAACAATTTTAGAGTACAAGATTGCCTAAAACAATTAATCAAAAACCCCGTCTTTCTCCCATATAGTAGGCTATACGGGGCAGGTCAATAGGGTCTCCTGCCTCCTTTTTGACATCCACAACAATCACACGTGCATCCTTGTCATACTGAAACAGAAAAGAGCCGTCTAAGATGGAGGTCTATCACCCTACAGCAAGTACTCACACTAATACATTTACCAAGTCAAGCAGCTTAAAGACGCCTCTTACCTCAACATCTTTCACATAGCTAGGAGGAACACTGTACCGGGTAGAGAGGACATTCTGGATCCCACTGTAGCAAAACAAACACACCTTAGAGCTACAACTCCACCATTTTGGTAAATATGCTAGACAACCTTAAGTCGTGTTACATACGTCTTCAGATTTGCAAGACCCACTGCACTGTCTATTATTGGTTTGTGCCTTTAGCTCAAAGGCGAACCCAGCCTAAAAGGAACAGAACCGCAAAGAACGCAAATTACAGGATTCGGCCTTCAAATGTAAACTTGCCAGTTGTGAGCAGTTTTTTCCAATAATGAGCACTTCATTGCGGTTGTATTGATAGTCACAACTCTGCGGGGGTAGGTGCCCGCTGTCAATGGCTCACACTTGATGCCTTGTTTGTCTGCTTTATCAGATCTGCGGACACCGGCACTGTTGACACACCAGCATGTCTCCGTGTTGTTGCACTGGACGGCTTTAAAAGTCCCATTATTCTCACACTAGGGATCATGAATGCCATCATTATCCACAACGGCGGTCTCGACTGGCTTCCCACCAATGGATCTAGTGCTCATGTTATTCCTGGCACGATACATTTCCTCCTTCATAAGGAAGCACTTGGGAATCACTGAAAGACAAGGGGAGCAGGTGTTACAGGACAACCTGTAGTTCAGCCTTCTCAGGGTACAAAAAGACAACATTTTACAACTAGACTGCCTAAGAACACGCTCGAGTAGTGAGACCTTCCACAAAAGATTAAAACAAAAAGTGATCAACTTACACTTGCTGCAGTCCAGTTCCTGCTTCGCTCCATTATCAACAAGAACTGTACACTTGCAAGGATCGCCATCACAGACCGCCCATTTAATTTTTGTCGCAAGCTGCGGTGTGAACATTGAAGGGTTAGAAGGAGGAACAGAGACAGAGAGACCCATGATTCATCAACTACAGGAGGCAGTGTTGAGCCACAGGTGTGGCCATGAGCCTGCGCTCAAAGGGCGTTTCACTGAAACCACATCAGGTGCGTCTCACACACACACACACACACACACACACACACACACACCCCTCCCCCAACTCCAACAATCACCCAGTCCGTGCCCTTAGTTAATGACCTTAATATCCATTAAACAATAAACAACCAATCAGAACACATCAAGTAATAAGAGACTATAAAGTACGATGAGCTTTTTACAATTAGAAAATTGATTAACGGCCACAAACAAACACTTCCTAAAGTTTACACCGGTCATAAAACTATAAACACACTTACAACAGTCTGCAGAAACGGTGGCGACGAACGCCAGCAGACACGCCGCAACAAGGACCTTCATCTTGGGCATGAACTCTGAAGAGAAGAGAGAGAAGCTTTCAGAGGAAGAAACCGTTCCGAGAAGAGCGCGAGTTTAGTCCGATAACTCGCCCGTTTCATCACAGAACGCAAACAAACCTAGAGCCGTGGGAAGGCGAGATAATCCAAAGAGCCGAGACAACCCGGAAACGTAGTGTTTCTTCCTCAGCCGGACTCACGGCGCTGCGCTCCTCTCGTTCAGGCCGCTGATACAACAGCAGGCGCGCGCCGCAGGTGACTTATACCTGCGTCCGCAGAGCGACGTCAGGTGAGAGCCGGAGGTGGGCGGGGCGTGGACCCTGCTGACCAAATATGGAAGAGCAGCAACGCGACGAAACCGCCTCGGGTCGCGTCCCAAACCGCGCGAAAGAGCAGGTGAGAGGCAGCCCCTCAGCCTCAGAAACAGAAACGCCTGCCTGTTGCAGTGTGCGAAGGGCAGGAGGGGTTGAGATGAGACACCAGCCTGGGAGCCTGTCAGCAAGGGAGTCCTTTGAAAAAAGTCACTTCTGCGCTTATCAGGCTTTTCTGTCTCTCACTGATTTAGTGTATCAATTTGGTCACAGTAAGAACAGTATTTGTGATCCAGGTGGTGTGTGTGACTGTCGAGATTTCTGTTTTCCACTCTCTGAAGACTCACTCTCAAACCTGTTGAGCGAGTTTGGACTGAGCTGTTGCCCAGCCCGAAAGAATCAGCTATAGCCAAAATGAAAATAAATGTTAAAAAATCATAATTATGTTAAAAAAAAACACACACACTCGAGATCATGGGAAAAGCAATAAATGGGAGGTGTGTCCGTGACTGAAACCCCCTCAGCCACCAGATTGCTGGTATTTGTTCACACATTCTCACCTAGGCTGAGACTGACGTCACACTCTCTGTCTCCAGTTTCGGAAGAGACAGAAAGAGTCACAGAACTGCAGAAAGTACAATCTATACAATCTATACTGTTTACACCGACAGTGAAGGTGTGGTGTCCAGAGAGGACTTTTCAGAAACATCGAAAGGAAGCAGAGTTGTAAACTGGATGTACATGGAAGTAATAGTGGGTTACATATTAGCATCAGACTGATGAAATGAAAGAATTGAGGGATTTCCTGTCTTACACACACACACACACACCACACACACACACAAAATGTAAAATGATGAACATAAAATATGCCTTACATTTTAACCTCTGAAATCAGACACACAGCGGTGGTCTGCGATGTCCTTGCAGTGAAGGGGACGGTACCTGGTTCCATTACCTCAGGGTAACGTACAGCTCCGGGACTCAGACCCACAACCTTCCAATTATGGGGGTCTATTCTCTAAACAGCAGGCCACCAGTCCCCCAGGAGGCCTGGTAGTGTACTAATCCAAAATGTGTGTGTGTGTGTGTGTGTTTATAAAATCTGATGTTTAGTTCTCTGTCTCTCTCTCTCTCTCTCTCTGAAATCATATCATATATACATATATATATATATATATATATATATATATATATATATATGGCACTGGTTTGATCTAAGTTTAGTGCTGAGTTCACAATCAGTTGTGTTTATTTTGTCTCCAGATGGTAAGCACTTCTCTGCGTCTCTCTGCTGTGACCCACCTTGTTTTGTCATTTCCAGAAACAAAACAGACATTTGGAAGTTTGAAGAGTTAGTTTCGATTAATATTACACAACATCACAGTTCTCCTCTTACTCAGCATTTTAATGCCATATTTTTAACTGAAGAGTCCCCACCCTCTTTATAACATTTTGAGATAATATATAAGTTTTCCAAAAAGTTAAAATGGTAGAAAGAGACTGGAGGATATCAGTGAAACAAAGATATGTTACTATCAGACAAACTATTAACAAACTAATATTAAACTATTATGCTTTATAACAGAAATCTTTATATGTGAGCCATATATATATATGTATGTGCATATATATATATATATATATATAACATATATATAGCATATATATATATACTATTATTTCCATTTGTTAATTCTGTTGGAACTTACATTTATTATTTTTTCTAAAGTCATATATTTTACAGAGAAAAAATAAACATGACAGGTATATACCTATTAAAGTTATTTCCAAAGTGACATACAAGGTTATTGTATTAACCACTGTTGTGGGCTCTTCACCCTCAAATTGCTACAAGTGTCACTGATGTGCAAATGTAAAATGAGTGGTGGGATGATAAGATGATAATGAGTCGCTGGTGATGTCAGTGAGGTGTTCTGGACTGTTTTATTTTCAATGTATATTTAACTGCGCCAACCCTTTCTTTCTGGTGCATTCTGGATTTGTGATTTGGCTCCTCTCTTAGAGGATTTGATGTGCCAGAATGACATGTAAGAACAAAGGAACTGATCCTTTAAACTCCCAGTACAGAGGCAATGAAGTTGTTGAACAAGTTAAGGGTTGACATCAGTGTTGTCTTTCTCAAGTAAAGAAAGGAAATCAGATTAAATAAACATTGAGCTAAAATTACCACTACCTTAGTTGTGACCTAAAAAGCATAGGCTTTAATTCATTGCAATACAAACAATGTACATTTACAGCTATACGTAAGCTATATTTCTTTCATTCTAAGCCAGATGTCCTAATACATTTGTCCATATATGATCAGTAGGAGAGGCTTCACTTCCTGATTTCTGATCAAGATGGCAAGAGCATCTAACTTGGAGTCACAAATACCTGTTTCAATATGAAAGAATAGATAATAGCATGATAAAATCTGCTGAATGACCTTCGGTGACCTATTAGTTCCTCTGCGATAGAGTTGCCAGGTACCTTGAGCTGAGTACCGTCCTGACACTCCTTTCCCAGGTGCTTTCGCGCTTCGCCTGCTGCCGTGTGTATGGGTGAAAGCATGAATCTTGAATTTCGGTATGTTGCCTTTAATACCCTTATTTTCACTTTCAAAGCGAAAACCAACTTGCTAAAGGCAACTGGTATTTAAGAGTTAATTCCTATAAAGAAACTGCCCTACAGACTAGGGAAAATTTTTATGATCATTTTATGATTTATTCCCCACAAATGGTCGAGTCTGGCAAGAGAACGGTACACACCCCTACTGTCAGAGGTCCAGCGTAGGTGCTAAAGATGGCATTTGCAGGCCTAGAATGGGACCACTTGTCTGTATAACTATGGGTATGAAAAATGTTGCTTATAGTGGTGCGTGAGGAGTTCTATGCCTCTTAGGAACTATCAACACGCTGTTAGTTAATCAAGATTAATGGGTGGTGGTGGTCCAGTGGTAGCGTACTTGCCTACAGACCTATGACTCAAAATGTTCAGTTGCAGTTATTTCTGCTATAGGCGGACACTAGACACTCAAAGCAAATACTTTTGTATGGGTGGTCTAGTGGTAGGGTACTTGCCTATGGACCTCTGGATCAAGAGGTCCCAGTTTCGAAATCCACCTCTGTAGCACCCTACCACCACTGGGTCCTATCACAGCCAAAGACCTTAACCTGGAAGTTTGCTCCAGAGGACTGGCCCTGTCGATTAGGCCGTGGAAGTTGCTCTGGATAAGAGCGTCTGCTAAATACCTCAAATGTAAATGTAAGATTAATAACTACTAAAAATGAATAATAATTTCCCAATTGAGTAGGTGATGAATTCACTTCATAAGCACACCAACTTAACTAAGCTTATTGACGCACCTCAAAAGATAATCAGGAGGAATGAGACTAACGTTAAATTAGCTGAAAATGCCCTACAAACCCTGCTTAATCATTCATTCATTTAAACCTCTGATCCAGCGACATCTGCTGGAGGACGCGTTACTCCTAGAATAAATGAAGGCTGAGTTTAGTTTAAATGAGTGCATTACCTCCAGCATCCAAAAGATACAAATACTGAGGTTAGCCCATGTGACTTGCTGATTATACGATAATGCCCCCAGAAAGTAATGTCAGAGGCTGCAGGTATTTTGGGGCGAGGTGGCCTAGTGTTTAGGGTCAGCCCTGCCAGTGGGTTGCCCTGAGGTACCCTTGAGCAAGGTACCATCCCCCATCACTGCTTCCAGGCACTTTCATAGCTGCCCCCTGCTGCCCGGTGTTTTGCACATGGCCAGGGTTAAAATGCCCGGAGAGTCCAATTTTACGTTTGTGTAGTTCACTGTGTGCTGTGCTGTGACCTCGCAATGACAAGAATAGTCACTTTCACTTAAAGGTATCGTCACTGCCTAATGATGAAATATGAGTCTTCATTATTATTGCATGTGATTTATGGAAAAAGGACAAGCTAGATGTCAAAGGGAGTCAGTTTGCAACTAGGACAAAAAATGATCACCAGAAAATATGGGTGTTTCCTTCTTCTGCTATCATGGCCATTATGTTCTGTCTCGGGAGAGAAAGAGAAAGAAAGAAAGCTAAGGGGGACCAGAGTCACCTGAGAAAGGAGCACAGACATCCAGAGTGTACAGAAAGAAATCAATGCTTTCTGGCCCAATGCTGAGCCGGTAGTCTTCATTCCATCTGTGAGATATGCAGTGAGTATATGGGTTTATATATTTTAGCTGGTTGTTTGAATCATTGCTATATTTTTATTGTAAAATTCTTGTCCAGGGGACACAAAGTGTCCATATTAAGATGTGGTGTTATACACTTAGAACAGGAGAGTTAAGTTAACCCAGGGTGATTGTTTGCATACTTGAAAAGTTATTGATCATTATTCAGATTGGCTCAATAATAATTCAGTTTCTAAGGTAATTTCATATAATAATTTAATAAAAAAAACAATTAGAAAGGTCTCATTTTATTAGTTGTACAGATTTATTGAATTATAAACAATAATTCAACAATTATACATTTTTATATTACCTGTGTTACAGGTAAAAATAAACTGAAACTGAGATCAATTGGCTGTTTTAATATTACTTATCCTTGCCTTATAAAAAGAGGGAAAAAAACAAAGCTGTGGTCATTTGATTTAAATATGTGACTAGGATACCTAAAAACTGAACTAATAAGAATAGCAACAATTATAAATAATAATTATACATTACATTAAATCTAGATAATAGTACATTTTTACACCTATCACACCTGAACCATTCTTAATTTTAGTGTTTAAACAAGTAAATGGTTTTGGATTTATTTATTAATTCTGGATTTCTGTGTTGAAGTTGTATTGGATGAGTATTTTCTGTAAAAAACGCCAAACTGACGTTTGCAATTCCACAAAAAGGTGAGTTGCCTTAAACCTCAATCTCAATCTGACTGTAAAATACAAGAGCACAAAGATTTCATAAAGACAATGCTAGTCAGGTCCAGAGGCTGGAACAATATTCAGCATGTAACCGAATCAGAAATATCACATTATTGTTCTCAGCTTTCCTTTTCATGAGATCATGAATGCTGCATTCATTTGCACCTGCCCTGTAGATCTTTCAAACACAGATAAAAAAATTGGAATTTTATTTTCAAGACTTTGACAAGCAAGTAATTCCTTTTTAGAATATATTTAGTATAAAATAATGATCTATTCTTTTCTTGCTACAGGATGATGAGTCACACTACTTCCTTTAAGGTGCTTACACACCCAGATATTGTATCTTGGTTCCGTAAAGCTCTTTTTTCACATATTTAACTGTAGGCTATATGTCATACAGCATTAGTTGTTGTAAGATTTGAGACTGGACAAAGTCACTGGAGACCATCTTTGCTTTTGTTCAGTGTGGAAATAAGTTGCATTAACAAAAATACTTACATGCCCAAAAATTATCGCTAAGATTCCAATATTCATAGGTTTACGTATAGAATTTTTAAAAAGAGTTTCTTTTTCCACTCAGGTTGCTCATGTGTTGCCATTTTTGCTTGGGCTGAACAAAAGTTCATGAAAATCAATTGAACCTTCAGTCTAGGGATTAGTTTCACTGTATTAGGCTTTATTTGTTTTCATATTTTTGTTCTTATATTCTGAGCCATTTATTTATCCTCAAGAGGACCTTTCACCAAAATGGGTTTCTAATTCAACAAATTCAGCACCGTCTATAGAAAATATTCCCCACTATCCGTAAACTTCATGCTTCATCTAGATTACATCTATTCATCTGCTAACTAAAAAGCATTTTGTGTACCTGTAATGGACATGCAAGTGTAAGTGACTATTTGTCATTGTAGAACACATCTCATGCATAAATTGGAGCATGACAAAAATGCAATCTCTGCTTTTCAGCAATGCACACGCGTGCAGCAGGGGGTAGCAATATCCAGTATCTGGGGAGCAGTGATGGTCTCCAGATACTCCAGATACTCAATGATGATCTGGGATTCACACCCAAGACCTCCCAAAACTGGGGCCAACTCCCTAACCACTAGACCTTCGCTGACCCAAGGAACACACTTAAAGTATTACAGGACTGAGAAATGCTGCATTATTGAGTACTTCTAATATGATGTTTAAGTTACCATCATTGTCTCTGTCTCTTATGTCCTGCAGGGCTACACTGCTATGTCTGTGTGCTTTGCTTACATTCGTTGGTGTAGGTAAGTGTAACCCTTAGAAAAGGGTATTATTTCTACCTTCATCTTTTCAAACTGCACTAAGCCATGCTTTCTTATTCATAGGTGCAATCCTCCAAGACTGTGAAGCAATAGGAAAGATATGTCATACCAATGCAGAGTGCATGAAAACCCGCAACAACTTTACCTGTGTTTGCCTTACTGGATACAGTGGAGATGGAATCCAGTGTACGGACATTGATGAGTGTGTCACTGGTATTCACAGTTGTCATAAAAGTGCATGCTGTGACAATACAGCAGGTAGCTACAAATGTGTGTGCCTGGCTGGCTTCTCTGGTGATGGCTTCCAGTGCATGGACATCAATGAATGCCTAATAAGAAACGGTGACTGCCATGCTGATGCAATTTGCACCAACAGGGAGGGTGGACGAGACTGCCAGTGTAAGACCGGCTTCAATGGAAATGGATTTCAGTGCACTGATATTAATGAATGCACCAAGCAAGGCATCTGACACTGGAATGCAACATGCACCAACAACCCTGGTTCATACATATGCACTTGTAATACTGGTTATAAAGGCAATGGAAATTATCTATGCCTGGACATAGATGAGTGCTCAGAAACTCCAGGTGTTTGCTCAGCCTCATTTGGCTTTAAAGGCTGCAAGAACCTGCCAGGAACTTATCGCTGCCTCTGCAGCAATGGCTACCAGAGCAATGGGAAAACCTGTGAGGATATCAATGAATGTGATAGCAATACCTGTAGTATGTTTGCTGACTGTGTAAACACTCCAGGGTCCTACCAATGTACTTGTCAGAACGGTTTTGTGGGAAGCAAGGGCCTGAATTGTGTGGACATCAATGAATGTAACGGGAAAAATAACTGTGACCCTAATGCTGTGTGATTAAACATACTGGGCAGCTATGAATGCTCTTGTCGATCCGGATTTCTGGGAGGGGGGTTCCAGTGTACTGACATTAATGAGTGCTCCACAAACAACATATGCCCAGCCAGCGCAGCCTCCGGTCAACACAGCAGGGTCATTCAACGTGACTGTGGCCAGGGTTATGTTTTTAATAAGACACACTGTCAGGACCTGGACGAATGTGATGCAGGTCGATGTAGCCAGTTTGCTTCATGTGCAAACTTCCCTGGATCCTTCACTTGTGTGTGTTTCCCTGGTTACACTGGTGATGGATTATCTTGCATAGACATAGACGAGTGTGTTTCACCTAAGAAATGCCACTCCAATGCCATCTGCACCAACTTTCCTGGGAGTTACAACTGTAGCTGTAAGGTGGGCTACACGGGGGATGGTGTGGTTCGATGCTCAGATGGTAGACGAGTGCCTCATGAACAGTGGTGGATGTAGTACCAAGGCCACTTGTGTCAACAGCATGGGGTCCTTTTCCTGTATCTGCCCCTCTGGGTTCAATCTCATCAACAGCACAGTCTGCCTGGACATCAATGAATGTCTGGTACTGCAAAAGCCATGCAAAACCAATGAGAAGTGTTTCAATAAAGAGGGTTCTTATGAATGCCTTTGTGAGGTGGGTTATAGTCAGCTCACCAAAGGCTCAGAATGTTCTGATGTTGATGAGTGTGCACTTGGCCAGCCTTGCCACTAAAATGCCACCTGTCTCAATTTAGTTGGTTCATTCTCATGCACCTGCAAGCATGGCTTCAGTGGAAACGGCAGTCATTGTGAAGATGTAAATGAATGTGCAGCAGAGGTTGCATGTCACCCTCATGCTCTGTGCTTCAATGTCCCTGGTGACTTCCGCTGTCAGTGTCAAAAAGGCTTTGAAGGAGATGGCTTCATCTGCACAGACTTAAATGAGTGTGCCCTCTCCAACACTTCCCCCCCTGATTTTTCGGTGTGTCTTAACTCTCCTGGGACCTACGTATGCTCATGACTAAATGGCACACTGGCATACAACAACACCTGTGTTGCTCCTAGCCAAAGGTGCAATCCTTCCTGTCATCCACATGGTCTATGTCACCCATCACCTTTGGGGTACCAGTGTGTGTGTGACATAGGCTGAAGGGATGGAAAAAATCTGCTCAGACATTGATAGGTGTCAGAAGAGAATGTGTCTTAAGTAGAGACAAGTGCGTGTAGTCCAGGCTCCTTTCTTACATCTACAAAACAGGGATTCCTCAAACGGAATGGAATACATAAAACTAATTATATAATGCTAATCCAAATATATAAATTATTAAAGGAAATTGTATTAATAATGTTTATTTCCTCATTCCTCTTACTTTTGCTCCTCAAGATATGGATGAGTGTGCTTCTGGAAAGGATGAGTGCAGTGAGTTTGCACAGTGTATCAACACATTGGGAAGTCATTCATGCTTCTGTCTAAGTGGTTTTACTGGCAATGGAAAAAACTGCTCAGGTAAGCCAATTCCTCCATTCAAAAGTCTTTTACTGCAACTTTACTAATTTTGCTACAGTTCCCTTTGTAGTACCTTTAGGGCTTTTTCCCTGACCCTGTCCCATTTTGGATGACTTATAGACATTGATGAGTGCCAATCTCAAAATGGAGGGTGCCATCCTGCAGCAAGCTGCACTAACACCCCTGGTTCCTACAACTGTACCTGCCCACATGGCATGCCTGGGTCAGGATTTGATTGCATGGACGTGGACGAGTGTTCTATGCATTCAGCCTTCCCCCACAACTGCAGCCATCTTGCCCCTTTGCAATAACACAGTGGCTTCCTATTCCTGTCACTGCCTGGAGGGATACAAGGGGGATGGCTTTACATGTACAGATGTGGATGAGTGTCTGTTTCCATCATCTTGTGGAAGAAATATGATTTGCCATAACACACAGGGGGCCTACGGCTGTAGTTGCATTCTGGGTATGGTCTATGACACAGGTACCTGTGACTGCAAGAGAATGTGTGAAAATGCTGCTGACTGTAGCAGTACATATGCCGAGTGCAATATGATATTGGGTTCACACTACTGTGCCTGCAGAAAGGGCTTTTATGGGAATGGAACTCAGTGCAAGGATATAGATGAATGTGTCTGGGCAGGAGGAGAAGCTTGTCCACAGTTTGCCTATTGTTTCAACACAGAGGGCTCTTTCTACTGCAGATGCTGGGATGGATATCAGGACAATGGGACACACTGTGAAGATATAAATGAGTGTGAGAAGGGAAACTTTACTTGTCCAGACAACAGCACCTGCAAAAATAAAAATGGGGGATACCTTTGTCCTTGCAATGTTGGATTTGTTTCAGACAACTCCCTGTGTCTGGACATCGACGAGTGTGCCATAAGCTTGTCACTGTGCCCCAATTCCTCTGATTGCCAAAATACAATAGGATCCTATTCCTGTAAGTGCTGGGACGGGTACACAGGTAATGAATCACACTGTGAGGACATTAACGAATGCCTGGATAACTCTACATGCCCAGAGCATAGCACGTGTGTCAACGTGGCTGGTGCATTTCTGTGCCCATGTGAGTTTGGATTTTACAGTAATGACACTAACAGCAACTACTGCTGGGACATAGATGAGTGCTCAGAGCTAGATTTGGGTCCACCTTGCACAAATGGGATTTGCATCAACACTGCTGGGTCATTCTACTGTGAGTGTAATGAAGGATTTTGGAGCAATGTGACAGCGTGCCTTGATAATGATGAGTGCTCAGGATCTTTGAATCTTTCAGTATGCCCATCTCACTCTACTTGCGTAAACGTTCCTGGCTCATATGAATGTGAGTGCTACCATGGCTTTATACAGAATGGTACAGTTTGTCAAGACATTGATGAATGTTTGGCCGAAAAAAGTCTTTGCACTGAAAATTCAAAGTGCATTAACACTGCAGGCTCCTTTTTATGTCCCTGTGTATCTGGCTATGAGGCTCAAGGGACTAAATGTACAGACATCAATGAGTGTCTTGGTAATAATGCTTGTCCTCCCAGCCCAAGTGTGTTCCAATCTGCTAGGAGCATACCAGTGCACCTGCCCTATCGGGTACCATGAAGAGAACGGGACATGTGTAGATACAAATGAATGTCAGAATGCCTCAGCTGTGTGCCATGTACTGGCCAGATGTTGGAACACTGTCGGGTCTTTCACCTGTAACTGCCCCTTGGGCTACTCTGGGGATGGCATACAGTGCAAGGACATTAATGAATGTGCCTCATCCACCTCTCCCTGCCATCGGAAGGGCCACTGTATCAATACCCCAGGATCTTACATATGCGTGTGTTCAAAAGGTCTTCTAGCTCTAGGGCCAATTTGCGTGGACCTAGACGAATGTCAGCAGAACCGAGGTGGATGTCATCCTGCTGCACCCTGCTACAACTCGTAGCTGGTTTTCCAATGCAAGTGTGTGCCAGTGGCTGAGATACTACAGCTCAGGGTAAATTGGACACGCATGGATACACAGCCAAAATGAGATGTCTTCTACCGGTGCTTGCATAGCAATACAAATTACAAACTCAGTGGGATCCTACACTTGTGTCTGTCCTGTTAATAACACCAACTGTCAACAGATGGCACCAAAGGGTCAGGCATTCATGATAAGTCTTTTTCAGTAATTTTCAGACTAGTACCATTTGTAATACATTTAAAGAAAAAAACAAATGGGAAAGTTTACATATCCCATTGTTTCTGATTATTGTTAATTATATATATATATATATATATATATATATATATATATATATATATATATATATATATATATATATATATATATATATATATATATAAAATATGTGCATGTCTGTATGTATGTATGTGTAAATTATAGCATTATCAAATAGATATAGCTCAAAGTTATGATGTTATGCTTGTGTCGTCTGTGCTTAATTTGTGTAACATTGTTTCTGAAGTCTTAGAAAACCAGAAGTACTGAATTATTTTTTAAATACTTACACAAAGAGGGAAGCTCTAAAGGCATTATTGAAATACATCTGAGCATTTTGAAGTGGAATATATTTATTATATGTCACAGAGAGCAGGCTTTTCCCTTTTGGAGAGGACGTTGGTGATATGGTGTTGCCAATTTCAACAGCAGATGCAATTTCTCCATATATAACTCCTCCAGTGGGTTTCCCATTTTTGGGCAAACTCTATGACAGGATACTTGTAAGTAGACAAGCATTTAAAGCAAATTTTTATGCACTTACCAAATAGATTAATGAATCTTAAAATGAACAAATATCTAAATGCCCTCAGCTTTGCTAAGTACACAGTGGCATGAAACATTTTTCACGTCTCGCTTAGAGATTTACCTCTTCAGTTTTCAGACCACCGGCCTCGTCAGTTCCAGACTGTCAGTGACAATGAGAAGCTCCTGCTTCCTTCTCCATTCCCAGCAGGATTTAAGGGTAATGAAAGCCTGGCCATGCTGGCTGTGTTCTGGGATGATGCTGACCTCACATTAGGAGAGGGGAAAGTGTTCTACCAGGTTAGAGTCACTAATGTGCTCATGCATTTTATTTGATGTACTCTGTGTTAATGTATGACACATGCAGGTCACATGTATGTACTGCATAGTTAAATAGGAAAGGAAAGGAAAGTTGTTAATTCTATGTTTCTTCCTCCTAACAGGAATATCACCGGTTGAACTTATCAGATATCTATTCTGTAATAGTTTTTAACCGCACGGTAGATGAAGTGAGTCGTTTTGAGGCACAGAGAGGGAGACCTGCTTTCACCCCTTCATGGATTCTGAAAATCACATGGGACCATGTGCTGCCTGTTTCTTATCAGAAAATCAACCTGTCTGAGGTAAGAAGATGAAGAGACTGCACCAAACACAGAGATCAGAGCTATGTGTGTTAGAAAAGAGTGTTTCCCACACAGTAATCAGAGCCAAACCAGTGTAATAATGTTCATTTACGTTTGAAGGGACTGCCAATTTTATATAAAGTGCTGGCAGGGTTTAACTATCCATCCATCCATTATCTGCCGCTTGTCCCAAACGGGGTCGCGGGGGAGTGCTGGTGTCCAACCAGCGCACACAGAGGCGAAAGGCGGGGGCGCGCCTGGACAGGTCTTGACCCATACGCGGGGAAGGGGTTGCTAATTTGCTTATATTTTTATGCTTATTTTTTAACTCATATGATAATAATATTATTTTATACATCATTATAGATTTTGTAGAAATCATAAATGAATAATTAAGTAAAACTCCAGTAAACAATGCCTTACTCACTTTTTAGTTAAACAATGCCTTACTGATTGATGTGGTTGCGATTATGCCCAACTTCCAAAATTTCAGGAACATTGTATTGTGTGTGAGCTGTTAGAGTGTTTCTGTTTTGATCATCATCTACACTTAAGGTCGTCTTATAGAAACAAACCAATGTGGTTTCCCCGTTTCTCAACATCTAAAACACTTGTTTTAAAATAACCAAAAAGTGAAAAACAGCTTAATCAGCAGGGATTTTACAGTTGCTGTTACACTGCAGGACCTCAGAACTGACCGTTATCATCATTCAACCAATGAAGTGGTGGGCCAATTGCAATAGAGGAAATAATGGTCCTCATCCCTTTTGATGGCACATCAAAGGGAGCAGCATGCAGTTGAATCAGGCCATTTACACAATGAGTCTTGAAAGCCTGGGAATCAAATTCTGGAAAAAAAGAAAAGAAAAAGATTTTAGTGATAAAGGAACTACAGTGAATATTGTGCATTGTTGGTGCTTGTGTTTTCTACTTATGTACAATAAGATTTTCTGATTGTTTAATTTCAATGTTGCCTCTTAGACGAACACATTTCAGAGCATCTTGGCCATAGATGGATCCCGTTCATTTGCTTTACTCCACTATGGTGACATGAAATGGGGTCAAGGACAGAGGATCTACCACAATGCTGTGATAGGCTACACTGATGGTGCCAACATCTTCCACAATGAGATCCCCACCCCACCAAGCAACTTGTTTGCCCCAGGTGGCCATTATCGTCCCCAGACCCTTACGGGTAACACAGGCCAGTTGAGGCAGCTAGTTTACGACCTGACTGGAAGCAAAGTGGTCAGTTCTGACTCTAAAAGACAGTGCCAGTTATGGGCCATGAAGGAACCAGACCCCCAGGAATGGGCAGTTGGGCTTGCTCCATGCCCATGTACCCGTGCTCAGGCCCTGGAGGACCTGGGCTTTGGGCCTGAGACTCTTGGGGGAGAATAGTAGAAACAGCCAGGGGCTTTGGGGGTCCCTACGCTGGGGTGAAATGGGGCCAAGTCTTTCCAGTCTATTCTCTTCCAGCAGGCAAAGTGCAGGAAAAAGATGTGTGTATGACCCACAGGGCCCCCTCTTGGCTGGATACAGTGAGCGCTACTTTTCTGGAGACAAAGTCCAAGATCATATTGGTAAGGCAATTTATTATTATTTTTTTTTTACAAATTACGATATTTATAGGACTATAAGTTTCATTGTTAGATAATTATTACAAATGATCACATCATTCCTCTGATTCTGTCACTTGTTTGCAGATAAGGATCTCCTACCCTTCCAGTGGTGCTGTGTCCAGTCCTCACTGTGCCATCTGTACCTGTCCAAGAGACCCCTTGACCGGTGCCAGGGCTTTGGCTGGACCAGCTCAGACCCCAACATTCCTGGAAGCAGAGGTGCACCAGGCATGGGTGAGATCTGGTCTACTTATATTCTGCATTAATTCTACTGAACAAGCACCAAGAATTGTAATATCATTATGAAGAAGTGCTCATATGACAGTAGACATCTAAAAAGGTATATTCAACTCAAAATTTTGTCATGATGATATACTGTGTTTAAATAGCTAAAAATCAACATTGAATAATGACCTGCATATCAGGCTCTGGGTTTGATGTAGTGCTGCATTTATTAGTTGGCAAATGTAAAACAAACTGTTGGTATGAAAAGAAAATTGTGTTAGTAATTTAATGTTGCTTAATCCTAATGCTCATTACGTCCATACAGGCTTGGCATATGGAAGCCTCCATTTTATTACATTCGATGGAAAATTCTACACCTTCAAGTCCCTAGGAGTGTTTGTGATTGTGCGGCTGTCCTCCAGCACAGGCTCTAATGTCTTCACCTTGCAGGGTGAGGTGCAGTGCTGCAGATCAACGGCCAGCCCAAACGAATTGCCAGCATTAGTGCGCATAGCTGCATATCACCAGGCCTTCGGCAAGGTCAGAAAGTATATTTTGTGCCGGCTGTGTGAAAACTCTGTCGTTAACACATGTATCCGACTGATTTTTAGTTTCAGAGAAAGTAAACATTTAAAATGGCATCAATAAGTTTACCTTCACAATGAATGCCAAGCTATTACCATTCTGTAACCCTTCAGATTAAACCAGGCTTGCCCTCTCTTGTTGTGTCTACTCCTGCTATTTATGTTTTGAATTTATTTTGCTGCAGGTAGAATGGCAGCATTCTATATCTGAAAACAAGCTTATTGTGCTTGTTAACGATAATGGATATGCCTGTGTCTGCAGGTAAGAACTGAGCTGTATCATTTTTTTATGCACATGAGAAAATCTGTCAGGTGTGAGAAAGTGAAAAATACCAAGTAAAAGTAAAAATAGTGTATTTTCAACCAGCAAATGGAAAAGTATAGCACAATAAAAGTAAAATGCATAGGCCTACTGTAGTGCAAATGTAAAGGTATTGTTAATCGAACAATACTTACTACTACTACTACTACTACTACTAATAATAATAATAATAATAATAATAGTATAACAATATAACAAAATAATAATAATTATTATTATTGTTGTTGTTGCTACTGCTGCTGCTGTTTTTGTGTTGTTGTTTATTATTATTATTATTTCATAACAACAATGATTATGATAATGATAATAATAATAGCAGTATTGTAAAATCTATGCCTAATAAGAATCCTGCCATAAACAGGAATAATAATAATAAATAGTAGCAATAGAAGTAAAAGTAAAATTATTATTATTGTTGTTATTATTGTTATTATTATTATTATTAATATAATAATAATGATAATAATAATGATGATAACAATAATGATAATAATAGTAGTAGTAGTAATAATAATTAGAATTATAATAATTGTAACAGTGGCGCCCTCTGCTGTTCAACAGGTGCAGTACATTTAGGAGCGCAGGGCTTTGCAGTGCGCTGTTCCTCTGTGCAGAGCTGCGCTGCTGTGTATGAGGGAGGACTGAACGTGGCGGTGTGGAAGGGGGACGCAGGGAGGCTCACAGTCCTGGTGCAGGTTCCTCAGAGCTTCTACAACCGCACTGTGGGCCTCCTGGGCCTCTGGAGCTCAAACATTAGTGATGACTTTCTCCTCTCCAATGGGCTTCTGCTACCTTTACCAGCCAGCAACCTTCCCTCTGAGGACAAGCTGGCACTCTTTGGACAGTCATGTGAGTGTTTCTTACAATTTTGTAGACCTGTGCTCCTAATTCTGATTTAGTAAAGTCTACAAACTTTAGTATTTACCTTTTTATACCTCTACAATAAAAAAGTAAATAACATAGTTATTAAAATGGTCTAAAACAGGACCATTAGTATTCCAAAAATGTTCTAATTGTTAAAAAGAAAAATCTCAGTGAATGCAATTGGTTTCTTCACACATTTAGATCAAAGTACCTCAGTAGTTCTACTGTGGAATAGGAGCTCGCCTTCACTCTTAAAATGGATTCAGGTGTCAGGTGTTCCCACGAGCCTATCACTGTTCCCACTGTCACTGGCACTGTTGTTTTCCACTTTTACCAAGTCATGTGAAACCATTCATTCTTTTCAAACTGGTGCTCTGCCAGTTCCTTTCTAACACCTGTCATCTACTCAGAAGCTCAAAAGCATCATCATGGTCAAAGAGTGCAACGTACATAGATCTGCAGTAGTGCAAACGAATGGTATTATATTGTAATGCATTCACAGTTTATTATTAATAATGACAATAACAACAACAACAACAACAATAATAATAATATTGTGCATTTTTATTGTTGTTGTTGTTCATTTGAAGCCATTACATTTTTCAAATGACCACTTGCCATCTTCTCAGAACTCCGTCATCAACCTTAGGATCAAACTAATGATAGCTGAGACTGTTGTGCCAATCAGGATCCCAGCTAATAACATCAAGTGCATCAGGAAAGGGAAAAGTAAGCAACTGTGATCAGATAAAGGAAAGGACCTGGCTCTCCATAAGGATAGCCTTTTGTTTTATAAAAGGTTAAATAGTTCCTCCTACATCTGACTGTATGCTGGCGCATCCTTTAAAGCATGTGTCTGCTTTTTAAAAGGTTGTGTTTTCCCCAGTTACCATGTCCCTCTATCCCTCAGGGGCTGTGCCTGTTCCAGAGAGCCTCCTGTTCTTCACGCCTCCCCTGACATCCTTCCAGCCTGTGAACACAGAGGAACTGATGTCTTCAGTTAGCCCAGTTGCACTGGCAGGGACACAGCAGATCTGCCAGGACAGCACGCAGTGTGTACATGACATCTTGGCCACTGACAACATAGACCTAGGTCTGCAGACTCTGCAGGACCAGCAGAAGCTCAGAAACCTTGCCGTGACCTTTGGTGAGAGTGCCCACTTTGACACCCAGCATGATGACACTAAACTGTTTTTTCATTTGAACCAACAGTGTGGTACCAACAGTTTGTTGTCACTTGTTTGCATCTTTGTTTTATTTACATTTCTATATAAAAGTGTTTTCTTAGCACACGTGAGGCTGATCATTTGATGGTTATATGTTGTGCTGTGCGTTTATAATCTGTGAAAGATTAGCAATTTTGGGATTAAGGGTGAAAAGCCTTACCTATATTTTCATGACTGACTGTGATTATTTGAAACAGGGCAAATGCCACCCATAGTGAGTGAGCCTACAGTGATCCGCTGTAAGGTCAATAGTACAGTAAGAGTGCAGTTTTTAGCCCAGGATGCTAACAGGGACGCGTACAGCTTCTCACTGCTCTACCCACGACCACCACAGGCCACTATAGGCAGTGGTAAGATCCTCTAAATCTACTAGTTTATCTTCTTACACCATTAGACTGTTAATCCCCTGCAGGGATGTCGAAATTCTAACTGTACCTTCCAATTTATCTTACATTTTTTGCCAGAGTTTGAGTTTGGAAGTTTTTTTCTCTTCCTGCAGGTGATGGCATTCTTGTCTGGACTCCGCTCAACATTCAGCCTGTGCTGCTGACCGTGCAGGTCAGTGATTACACATCCAGCTCCCTACTCATCCCCATCCTGCAGCTCTGCAACTGTCTTAATGGAGGGAGCTGCCAGTACCAAACCGTTGCTGAGAACCATTTGCAGGGCAAGTTTCAGGTAACCAGTACTCTTCATTCAGAGCTGATAAAGGCATTATAACAACTACGGCTTCATTATTAATCAGTGGATTTAAAAATGGCAACAAGTGTAGAGATTTTTGGAATAAACCTTGTCTGGAGTCCCTTCCATACCTTTATTTTTACCAAGATTGATTGTTCTCTTAACTGGATACCCAAGTAAGGCCATCAAACGGCTTCAGCTGCATCACAATCCAGCTGCTACAATTCTCTCTAAAATGAGGGAACATATAACCCCTATTCCTTTCACTGGCTTTCACTGCGTTTCAGAATAGACCTTAAGGTACTAGTATTGGTTTATAAACCACTTAATGGTGTAGGCTCCATGTGTCTGATATGCTGCAGCAATAAGAGCCAAACAAAACTCTCAGATAATTGGATAAATGGAACCAGTTAGCAAAACAGAGCATCAGAAGAGATTTGCACTGGACATCTTCAAATTCAGTCTGACACAGCACTTTATCCTCATTTACATTACATCTGCTTATCATTCTGATGTTACATTTCTGCTTTTAAATCTAATTTTAAAGTACTTATGTTATTTACAAAATGTTTTATTCATCTTTAAATTGGGTTTTAATGTCTTTTTTATCTTTTAAATGGTTTATATTTTGTATTTCTCATTGTAAAGTACTTTGAATGATTGCAGTGTATGAAGTGCTATTTAAATCAACTTGCCCTTACCTGCCCTAATCTCCATGTAAAGATACACAGGGCTGTACTGCACTACTGCACTACTGCACTATAATGGGGCAGCGGTAGCCTAGTGGTTAGGGAGTCAGCCATAGGATAGGAAGATCATGGCTTCAAACCCCTTACCAGTAGGTTGCCCTGAGATACCCTTGAGCAAGGTACCATCCCTGTCACTGCTCCACGGGAGCTTTCATAGCTGCCCCCCTGATGCACGGTGTGTGTTTGTGTGCATGGGTTAAATGCAGAAGTCCAATTTCATTGTGGTTCACTATGTGTTGTGTTCTCACAATGACAAGAATAGTTACTTTCATTTTACTGCGCTACTAAGTGTTTATTTCCTATACACAGAGTGGGTACGCAGAGTAATGTTGCACTCTTAAAAATAAAGGTGTGTAAAAGGTTATTTTGAACAAGCACTTTCAAAATGGAAGTAAAAAAGAAAGGGTAGGGCTTTTTAGTGTAAAGGCTTCATATAAATTAACAGTATCTCATTGGACCAAAGCTGCAACCCTTTAGAAAAGCTTTTTTTTTTTTTAAGTTAATTTCTTCCATTTTCACTCCTGCATTATTTTAAAACTACACTAGTGGGTTTTGCAATTCAGTTCATTTCAGTCCATACGCCCACACATGCTGTACTTCACTCACCTTTTTTTCCACCTTTTTAATCCCTTTCCTAGGTTGTTGGGTGTCTGTGCCCAGCTGGTTTTAGTGGCAGGTATTGTGGAAACAGAACAGATGTGTGTAAAGGCAAGCCCTGCTTCCCTGGAGTGGACTGCTTCAGTCAAAGAGAGCCAGACACTTTCACCTGTGGAGTGTGCCCACCTCCCACTGTCTACCAACACAAACAGGGTTACAAGTGCTTTGAGAATGGTTAGCATTACTCAGTTTCTACATGATAATAGCATTCACTACAATGTTTTTACAAAGCCACTATTTGTTCTAAAAGCATTCAGCTATTATTATTCAGCTATTATTGATAGACCAGTGAAATGTCAGAAATATTGATATAAAACATCCTTTTTTGCATCTTCTTCTCCACTGTTGGTGACAACTCTTCAGCTTTTTGCAGGTGTTTCAAAAACTCTGAGCATATTCTGGGCAAATCCTGGATTAAAAACTTTACTGTTGATCCTTTTACCCTGTTATCCACAGATTTCTGTCTTCCTCCTTTTCCTGCCCCCTGTCACAAGATGGCCGACTGCTACAGCACTGGTTATAACTATACATGCAGTTGTAAGCCTGGCTTTATTGGTGATGGCAAGGAGTGCACAGGTACAGCTTTGTGTGCTCACGTCACATTGTTTGTTCAAGCCATGCATTTATATGACATATAAACCCACATTTTCTCCTCCATACACAGATATAGATGAGTGTCAGAACCCTGCAGCCTGTCCTAATGCAAAGTACGAGTGTGTGAACACGCCTGGTTCATCGTACTGCTCTTGCCGCTACCAGAGCAATGGGAAGTCTGACGGCTGTGGTAAGTTTTGTTTTTTGAATAAATATTTTTATTGACATATCTAAAGTGAGGGGAAAGTCTCAGACCTATAAATGGAGTTGAAGCGTGTAAAGGGCCTAATTCAAATTCTCAGGGAGATATAATAATAATAAACAAAACTAAAATAGGAAAATTATAGCGCTCTAGCACAGACATGCAGCATTCCATTCAGTACAACTGATTCCATTATATGCAAGCGGTAAAGTCAGAATCACAACTCTGTCAGACTAATGATCAGGAAGGAACGAGAGCAGCCAGAGGTTACAAGAAAAAGGGCTTTGCAAAGTTATTTTTCTGCAAATATCATAGGTGAATGATTATATGAACGCTTTTTTCATTGTGTTTTGAATTTTTTGTTTTAGGCGATTCTGCTAACCCTCCAGGTGAGAACTTTATAGAGAACGCGTGAACAGCTGTTGAATCTTTAATTGTCTTTTATACTGTATTACGGTAACTTGCTATTTTTTGTCAGGTTTTAATGTTTTTAATGTATCTCTGGCCTGGAATGATCAAAACACTGAAGAGAAACAACTTAAACAGGTGAGATTTGCTCTGAATTGAGGCCATTCAAGAATGTATGTAGTGCTTAGTTTAACATCTACATAGCCTTAACCTTCCCTAATAAGTGCTACTAATGCAACCCATCTATTTAGCATAAATCTATGACCCCAAATTTACTACAGTGCTGATTCAGAACAACATAATGTACAATCATGTTACCCTAGCGATAATATTTGCAATATTAAACCAACTGCAGAATTCTCTTTTGCAGCTGGAGCAGATCCTGTCTCTGGGTTTCCAGAACAAGTTCTACAATGCCAGTGTTATGCCTCCTGACTTAGCACCAAAGAGTGACTTAAGTGAGTACAGGGTCAATGTGTCCAGTGACACCCCACACTGGTACGTTGTGGACTTCCTGAGCCGAGTTGGACGTTTTTATGGTGTCACAGCAGCTTACGTTGGAGGTAACAGAATGAGGCAAACCTTACCATTCATTAAAACAGCTTAATTTATAAATTGTGCAATTTTCCACATGTATTTGAGCAGACTGCGTGTTTACTGACATGAAAAAACTGCTATCTGTAAAAAGTATGCAACAGAAAAATTGGTATTAGGGTGAGAAATCGTATAAGGTGAGAAACCACCAAAAAATGCCAGGAATACAAGAGTGTGTAATTGGTCAGGGTCTCCCTGATCGGTTAGTATGACCGTTTCATCACTGAGCATGGTCCACTGTCCAGTGGTATTGCATCAGCAGCAGAGGTAGCCTTAATGGCTTTTGGATTGAACCATAAAAAACTGGGACAAAATTGACAAAATACTCAGTAGTTCTCATTTTTCTCTTTGTTTTTATGCTGGGTTCTCAGACCTAGATGAATGCAATATCAATGGAACTTGGTGTGCAAAGCCAGGCATTTGTTCCAACACATATGGAGGCTACAGGTGTGTGTGTAACGGCACTGACCTCATGGAGGCGCAGTCCTGCGTCTTAGGTAAGAGTACAGAGAGAGTATGGCTAGAAAATGGGTTGAATGGTTCACTGAGAAACTGTTTTTACATTGGTGTGAAGCAAGTGCACTTATTAGATAATGTATTTTGATACAATGTCATATTGTAATTACAATATAGTATGACAGATTATGATAACAACAAAAAGCCAACTGTTTATTAAGAGTAAAAAAGAGGAATCAAATCCAGGGCTTATTGGTCTTTTTTCCCACAGACAGGGGCTTCCTTAATAACACAGGCATGACAGCTGCCAGGACTCTGGAGGATAAGAAGCCCCTGATTCTTGGCCTGGTCCTGGGCATTGGCATCCCCCTCCTGCTGCTGCTCCTTCTGGCAGCATTGGCCTGCTTTTGCTGTTCCCGTAGGAAAACCGTTACTGGAGAGTGAGTGAAGCATGCACACACACACACTGAAGCACTTTCGTAATCAACCAATCATATCTACACATTCACGCACATGCATAAACACACGTGCACACGCACACACACACAAACACACATAAAACCACACACATGGTACTATAGATATCCAACTGAACATACAGTATATAGTTTTTTACCTGAAGTTGATGATTAAAATAAAAGTGTTTAAGATCTTCAGAAAAATGAGCATGTCTTACATTGTAAATTACTGCTGCATGAGCATACTGAGCAGTGGGGATGTGTTGATGTGCACTGGTTAAATAAGGTAAAGATTTGAGTAAAAATAACAAATCTGAAGGGGGTCATGCTTCAAAAAGACACAATCTTTGGCAAAAGTTTGGCTGCCAAATGACATGCTTTGTTGCTTTGTAGATTTCTCTATGGAGGACATGTTTCTGCACATGTTCATGCATAATGTCTGATTATTTTTTTATTTAACTCATTAAGGTAAAACATGTGATCTATACAATAAATATCAGGTGATACACTGCTGCTTGAGGTGAATGTGTGATGATATAGTCCAGTGAGTGGCTCTGTGTTGCAATGCATTGGACATTTAGAGAAAGGAATGATGATATTCAAAGCTTTGAGGCAGCGGTGGCCAAGTGATTAGGGAGTAGGCCTCAGGATCAGAAGGTCTTGGGTTTGATTCTCAGACCAGAAGGTTGCCCTGTGGTACTCTAGAGCAATACTGTCACAATCACTGCTCCCCGGGTCCTGGATAAGGCCTGCTGCATAGTATGTGTATGCATAAATGCAGAGGCTGCAATTCATTGCGGTTCACTCTGGGCTTCACAATGACAAATAGTCAACTTCAAAGATGCAAAAATGCTAATTTATGACAGCAATATGTTTGACTGCATTTAGAGTAAGGGGTGTCTTATGTGTGCATTAAATTTTATGATAAATGATGCATTTATCTTAACGCATTTAACATTTATTCCTTCTTCGTTTAGCATTCCTCATTTGGTGTCAGTATATGAACAGTTCAGCACTCACTTCAGCTATGAAGACCCAGCCCTGCAGTACAAGAGCCACTGCAGCCCGCGTATCCTTGACAACATCACACCTCGATATAAGCTAAACAGTTGATAACAGTCTGCATCCGCTCAGCCGTGTGCCACCTGCAGCTCTTGTTCATCCCTCTAATTGTAAATATGTAAAAGGAATATAACTGGTTGACTCACATGTCATTATTAGATTTAGAGCACGTTGATCAAATGTACTGTGAGTTACGAATGGTGAATTTTTATTTTGTTTTCATGGTGCCCTTCTTCATGTAGCATATTTACATTAATATACATTTTTTTGGCTTTAATGTGTCTGCTGTTAACATTTGTTTGCTTATATGTAACAAATATTGATTAATTTTTAGGTGATCTTTTTCAATCTTCTCTTAAAGACATAAATAATTGTACCTTTAAAGCTGATATATGTAAATCGCAGTGATCTGGTCCAGGCAGTCCAGGTGGAAACAAGCCCGAGTGAATGGCAGGGTTAAACTGGTCTGATGGGATGGGAATATGTAAATATGTGTTGGTGACATTGCAGAAACAATCAAAACAGGCTGGTTTTAGCAGCGTAGACGGGCCGCCTGGATGGAAAAATGAACAGTACATTTCGAAAGCAGCAATATTTA
Source organism: Hepsetus odoe (assembly GCA_017165825.1). NCBI lineage: Eukaryota > Metazoa > Chordata > Actinopteri > Characiformes > Hepsetidae > Hepsetus > Hepsetus odoe. The sequence continues at coordinate 13,524,291 of CM029367.1, forward strand.
AACAGTTAAAATGTATACAATGGTATACAAAATTGATCTCCAGCACTGAAAACATGGGTTTGCAAAGTTTAATGTGCAATTAAATTTTTTTTTTTTTTTGTTTTTTTTTTTTTGCTAATTTTTGTATGATTCTTGGTGATTCCTGAAATAACTTATGCCAGATCAGAACAGCATTTTTTTAAATCTTTGAGATAAGGATTTGAGTGCATTAAAGTAAAAAACTGCTTCTGTTTGGACAGACAGGAGCAGATTTTAGTTTTTAGTTTTCAGATGTTATGTTTACTTTTAATGGTTGAAAATGTTTATCATTCTGATTTACACATAAACACATGTACAGTTATTGTGTCTTGATTAAGTATCGTTTCCTGTGTGAAAACAGTTTGTCAAGGTGATGATGCAGTTTCCATATTCCACCACCAGGAGGCAGTGTGCCACAGTGTTTATGGGAGGGTGCAGTCAATCACAAGAGTCAAAGTGTTTTAGTCTGGGCAGACACCTGCACCTCTGCAGTTCTGAGGCTGTCTTTGCAGCATGGACGCAGTGTGTGTGTGTGTGTGTGTGTGTGTGTGTGTGTGTGTGTGTGTGTGTGTGTGTGTGTGTGTGGTGGTCCCTGCAAGATGAGATCATCAGAGTGCTTTGCAGTCCTGCACTGCAGAGGGAGTCCCACACAGGGAGTGGGGGGTCAAGGGCAGTGCACTGCATGTACGTGCGCACGCACACACACACAAACAAAGACATCCTTAAATGTACTCATCCTGTCTTTCAGTTTCTCCTTGTCTTTCAAAATTTTTATCCCTCCCTCTCTCTCTAATTGTCTGCACAGAATTGCAACATACAAGTTCCTCGTTTTCTCTGGCAGCTCCTCCGTTTCCATGCTTTCCTTGCAAGATTTCCTTTCTTATTTCATTGCATGCCATGCATATGTCATTGTTACCTTGCCTTGATGGCCACAGTCCATCAATTATCTTTTATTGTCTACATATATCTGCTTGTGTCATTCTAGTAAGGGCCGGCCTCCAGCCCACCCCACAAGTTCTCCCGGACACCCCTCCTCCAGTGCCTAAATTAATAACAGTTATCAGCAATGGGTCAAGAGTGACATAACGCCTAATCTAGAGCTTTTTGTTTTCAAGAGGCCAGCCGATATGCTCACGAGCCTGCAGCCGGACTTTGCACACTGCAGGCTATTATCACATGGCTGTAAAGCCATAAAGCACGGAGGTTCTGAACTAAGCTCTTTCATGACACTGAAGCCTTATCTTCTCCTTACGTCATCTGTGGAGACCCTGGGCTCGCTTTAATTGCCATATCTGCAGTTGCATGTGAATGTAGAGTACAGCTTTGAATTAGGGCTAAAATTACTGACTACAAACATAAATACAAGAATCCGCAAATCACATTTTGTTCCTTGTTTTGTTGATTTGTGTTTACAGCTCAAATATGGTGGCAAGTACCATTGAAAATACACAGTGAAAACCACTCGAGCACTGAGGGGGGCCCTACGCCCCCTTACAAACAACAGCAAGTATCACAAAACAGACTAACACGCAATTGTGAAAACCAACTCACCCGCCCTGTGCATTCTTAGGCCTTATACATTAAATATGACACGCCCTCTGGTTACACAGGTAAACACCTGGATCTCAGCTGGCCTCGCCCAAAGGTAAGAGGAAGGGGAGGGTGGTGAGCCCTTCCTGACCCTAAAATGAGTGGAAGAACCAGCTTACATAGCTGTGCCACATCCCAATTCATAGCGCTCCCTAACATGGAAAGCATCCTGCAAAAAATGAGGCCACATATGTCATGAGTCAGGCCAGGACTCTACCATGTCTGACCCTGCCTGGCTCCTGGGGCCTCTCTCTTCAATTCAACCCTTCCCTGCTCCTTCGAGAATGTTCGAGCTTGAAAAAAAGCCCAGTTGCCCTGCCTAAGAAACCGCTAGTTGTACAAAATGCTTTTGCTGGGAGAGCCAAGCCTAGCACAGAGAAACGGGCTCAGTGAGCAGAGGATGGTGAGTCATTTCAGGAATGAGAACACATTTAGAACAGCGCAGACACAAACTTGCCTTCACACTCAAACCCACATACAGTATACCATTCTTCCCGCGCCGACCTCCTGCGCCTATTCTAGGCCGAGCGCGTAATGCAGGAGTCCTTAATGTATGTGCACTTGCACAAACACAATCTCACGCTGAAGGCACAGCAAGTGCATGTTACATAAACCAGGATGAAATGCCGGCATTCTTCACACTCACAAAGAGCCCTTTCATCACAATCACACAGCTGGCCTATAAAAAGCATACACCTCAAACGGGGATACGCAAATCCTCCTTCTTTAAGTGCACATGGACATACAAACACATATCCTTGTAGCAAAGCATGAAGCACAGGGGACAGAGGTAAAGCACAGGAACGGCTGAAACCCAGCCACTTCAAATAGATTGGATTCAGGTTTTATAGCCCATTATATGCCCCCCATAAGCCGTTTCCCTGGAAACCTTTGACCTATGGACCCATTCGGCCTAGAACAATTTCCCCACGGTACCACTGGGTCCGAAGTGCATATCTTATTTCTGTTCCAGAAGATGCCTCTGTGAAGATGTTGGTATCTCTTGTCAAACAGCATGACCCCAACAATTCAGTTCATTTGAAATCCCTTGCAGAACTGTCACCACAAATCATGTCTTTTCCAAACCAAGTCGGTTGTTGGCCACTTTCCTCTTTATGACTAATACATCCAAGGTCCTGTATGTCTTTTCCTTGTGTGTCATAATCCCCTCTGTAAATTGCAATCCCAGTTCAGGAAAACAGATTTGAATGAATAAACTCCACTGTTTGGAAGACTTGTTGCAATGACTTGTAGCAGGTGCTTGGCCGAGGCTGCTCAGGTACTGGGATGTCATATCAAACCAGCAGTCTATGCTGTAGGAACCGTTACAACATAAATGAACAGCGTGGGCTTGTCTTTGGTGGGTGAGAGCATGGGGTGTGGACATTCTACTTCCTGTTTGAGTGTGAATACCTCAGTTTCTGCATTTCAACCACATGCATGTGTGTACAGGCATGTTCTATGGTAACAGTCACATTTAAAAAGAGCACTGTTCTCAATGGAAACACAAGCATAATGGTATGAATTACAGAACACTGAGCTTTCTATTGTACTTTTCCAGTGTATTAACAAGAGAAGGGGAGGGCATAATAATGACCCGTGAAATTTTGAACGTTTTGGTTTTAGATAGGCACAGGGGCTTGTATATACTCTCAGCTCCAGAAAAAATGAGGCAGACTGCTAGATTCATTCTAAAGCTGTATTCTGTTCTGGCACTCACAACACCTCCGCAGTCTTTACTCCCTCACCTGTGACTTCCTTGGGCTCTGTCCAGAGACAGGTGGCCAGTGGGAGAGAGGGGGAGAGCTGGGCAGTCAAGCATAGAGAAGCAGACCATTAGATACTGCCTGCCATCCTCTCTGCGAACAAAAACAGACCACAGCAAGCCCACATCCCTGCTGCTGCTGGTCCCTACAACACATCTGACACATCCACACTCATGCCCCAAGCTCTTCCACTATGTCAGTAAAAATCATCACCAGAATCTCACTCTCTGATATAAGTTTCCGTGCACAGAAAGCTCTTTATGTGACTGTAGTTAGAAATAGAAAAAAAAAAAAAACGCCTTGCCCTTACATCAGCACTGTAGAGGAAAGCATCATTCCGCAGGCCTGCATCCAAGTCAATCTGATAAAGAAATTAAATGGATTCTCAGAGCCATTAAGCAGAGGCTAAAGCCAGCCAGACATTTTTTTATAGATCCCTGAAGTGCTGCTTTAGAGATTTTCACTTTTGGATATGCAGGAGTGTCTTGAGTCTGCAGTGGCAAATAATGCTCAGAGAGAAGGATACACACATACGTTTTGGTACAATTTATTTTGCTTCATGCTAATAATTTTACAGCAAATACACATGTGGAAGAAATACTTTTGCACACATCTCAAGCGTAGTGTATGTGTGTGTGTATGTGTATGTGTGTGTGTGTATATATATATATATATATATATATATATATATATATATATATATATAATTATAATTATAATTTTTTAATGGGTTCTCTCCCGTCCATAAATATGCAACTCCATCTCCATGTAAAGTCCATGCTCTGCCTGGGGCGCTTCATGCAGCCTATGGACTGACCGGACCGGGAACGCAGTGCAACGCAGGCCAGAGAGAGTGACGCATTGCAGGTACAAACGCACCAATCAGAAGTCTTCCTCTTCACTACGGCGCGCTGTGCGGCGGACGCCGCATCACACACCAGCAGAATGTATCGTTCCGCCGGCAGTTAGTCCCTGCGCGAAATAGCCCGCCCGTGACCACTTTTTCCACGTTATTGCACTTTATATTAATCGCGGCTGCATGGGGGACATGCGCTGCATTACTGAAGGTTTAAAAAAGACATATTTGGCGCGTGATCACGGGTATCGATCGTGCTGAACAGCAAAGCGTGCTGGCGGACGGAGAGACAACGGGGCGGAGTTTCCTGAGGAGCATTAAAGGCGCGTCCAGCCGTCTGCTAGTGCATCCTGTTAGTCTGCCCGCTAAGGAGTGTAGTACTTGTGGAGCTACATTTGTCTAAACCAGCGCGATGGTAAGTTCCAATGGCTGCTGCACACAAACTGGGATTTGTTTTAGTGGAAGCTGTGTGTTGAATATGGAGGAGGGACGGTGTCCCTGTCCGTGACAGATGTTTCGCCCAGAAAGCCAGAGGTGCTGCGGTCCACCATTCATTGAAGAGGAGGACGCGTTGCGCACATTCTGGTCCAAAGAGGCTGCAGCGTCAGAAAAAAACCATTGTGCAACAGTCGGTGTCTCTTTCTTAGTTTCGGTTTTAAAGCCTCGTTTTGTAGTCTTGTGCGGCTGGGTGAGAAGAGCGCTGTGAGAGCCCCTGTTGGTTCGCGGAGCTGTGAGAGAAACGGAGCCCTGCGCACTCGGCGGGCCTCGTCTGCTGTCAGTGACGCATTTTGTCGGATGGCTCGACACACATCATCTCCATATTAAGCCGTCTGTCTGTGAACAGAAGGATGTAGAGACGCTGCGGCCGGTGAAACGGTGCTGCGGTAGAGACGGGGTTTCTCTCGCCCTCAGGCTCCGCTTCAGCCCGTCCGGCAGCATCTCTACGACTGAGGGGTGTGTGTGTGTGTGTGTGTGTGTGTGTGTGTTAACGTGTCTCCTCTCTGTGTCCGCAGGCTGACCAGCTGACAGAGGAGCAGATTGCCGGTAAGACTTTCCCGTCTCAGCCGTTGGCACGTGGCTGCTGGTGTGGATTCCCGTGGTTTTCCACCTCTCCCCTCCTCCTCCATCCTTCCAACCCTCCTCCCTCCCTCCCTCCCTCCCTCACCCCCTCCCCCCTCGGCTGGATTTATATTTTTCCCTTTTATGGCATATGCGCCCTGCGCCGCGCCGGGGAAGAGGCGGCCCCGCGGAAGGGACGCCCGGCCCGCGGCCGCCGCAGCGCAGCTCCAGCTCTCCGAGCCCAGGCGCTCACGCTCGTTTGCATTTTATTGCGAGCGGTTTAGTTTTTAAATTGAGCACACAATGGAGTTGATAACCAGGCTGAGCCGCTTAGGGTGTGTCCACCGGCTGGACTTCACCTCTGACCTACCCTGAAATGACTTCTGCCCTTTTCTTTGGCAGTGTTAGATAAAGGGACTGTCAATGTTTCGAGGAGTTTCTAATGTCTTGCTAGAAAGACTACATGTGGCTTTGGTTGAGATTTATTATAGAATTATAATTAAAGAACACTATAAAATTTGGTAGCTTCCAGGCAACTTCATGGGAATGATATGTCGTTTCACTTTATTAGGTTAATTATTCTATTATCATCTTGCGTTCAACATGGGTGTTTGGGCTAGAAAAAGATGTCGCAGTTTGCATTTAAGGGAATAACAGCAACTTGAATGTGTTGATGAAACCTTGTGTTCACACCATTTTCCTCCAGAACCCCTGGATGACCACTGAGCAGGATTTAGATGTGTATATATTTTGGTTATTTCCTGCAGGTATGGGCTCTTTAAGAGGGCTTTTTTGTGTTGTCACAACTATAATGGGAGGGCCCAGTGGTGATTAGGCTTTGGTCACAGTGGAAAACCTGTACCCAAATTTCTGCCATTTAGGTCACTAGCCTGTCACCATGGTGACGGTGAAGTCTGCTGGGAGGTAGGCACTCAAGTTTGTATGAATGCATCCCTGGAGACGGGTGTGAGGTCACAGAAGTGTTTCCATTTTTCTATGTGAGATAACAATGGAAGAAGGGATCAAAGAGCTGTGCGTTCATAATGCAAGATTCTCTTATCGGTTCATTTGCTCTTCACTGCTGGGTCTATTCGTGGTAGATCTCAGCAGCCCGTCTCCATAGGAACAGGGTGAGGTCACACTGATTTCCATAGAAACCCTCTCTGGGTTGATGTGCATAAGAAAAGGCTGGTGTTTCAGTTCTGGGTTCTGCTAAGGACAAATTAATGTAACAGTTGAGGGTTTATATAAGGACACATCACAGTGGATTTCCACATTGGTACTATGGATTTTCATATAAATCTATTTCTGCTTGCTTCAGAGGCCCCTGTTAGGGGGGGGGGGGGCAACTGTATCATGCCAATATTTTCTGCAGCCTTTATTAGTGACTATAATTGCTGTTTTGTTTTTTAAGCAGGGTAGTGCTTGGATTAATCAAGCATCATTTATTAAGTGTTCTTTACTTTGTAGTAAGAAATTAGTCATGTCTCTAGGCAGGTGTATACCTGTACATGTTACTGCTATGACTGAGCAACCACCCCTCCCCCTCCCATCACTGCTGCTACAGGAAGCAATGGTGTATGACTAATGAATGTTAGAACTGGAGGATGGGTCACAGTTGTCATGACACTAAAAAGCTGCTTCATGCCACAGCTGGTTGTGGCTCAACTCTTCATTTCAGCTTAAGGCCCTCTGCTCTTTTTGTTACTCCTGACCTCTTTTCACCATGTACATGTATACCTTTGCAGTCTGGTCTGTCTCCCTGCCCAAATAGTCTTAACGATAATGCACAAGAATTATAAATTCAAACTAATAGATATGCTGGAGCATTCAGACTACAATTTGTTGCTGTGGGAATTGAATGAGAGGAGAACTACTCTCTGCAAAGTGTTTTGGCATTCCTTAATCACAATTAAGGAATTTGTATCTCTTTTGGCCTTTTATGGTCACTTGCCAGTTAAGTCAGTTGTACCATGCAATTTGGGAATCCTTTTTTGCACTACCCCCCCCTCCCTTTCTCTTTTCCAATCCCTTTCCTTGACTTTTTCTGGAATTGTATTTGTGATTTTACTCAAAGGTCTGTCTGTTTGGTCTCTTCACTGTGTGCAGAATTCAAAGAGGCATTCTCACTATTTGATAAGGATGGGGATGGCACCATTACAACCAAAGAGTTGGGCACTGTCATGCGCTCCCTCGGCCAGAACCCGACAGAGGCTGAGCTGCAGGACATGATCAATGAAGTGGATGCTGATGGTAAGGGACACGCAGGCATGCATGTACACAAGGTAGTTTTTTTTCTACCAGAAACCTTTGGGGCTGATGTCCTTGCTTTTCTCCACAGGAAATGGTACGATAGACTTCCCAGAGTTCCTGACCATGATGGCAAGGAAGATGAAGGACACAGACAGTGAGGAAGAAATCAGAGAAGCATTCCGTGTCTTTGATAAGGTAAAAGTTCATATTTTGTAGAAGAAACTGATGAGCAGGGGCAACAGTGACCTAGCGGTTAGGGAGTTTACCCCTGATCGGAGGATTGTGGGTTTGAACCCCTTACTGGTGGGTTGCCCTGAGGTCCCCTTGAGCAAGGTGCTGTCCCCGTTGGTTCGCTCCTCCCTGCGATGGGCTTGGGGACCTGTCCAGGGTGCGTCCCTGTCCTTTGCTCTGCGTGAGCTGGGATGGACTCCAGCACCCCCGCGACCCTGATTAGGACAAGTGGCCAAGAAAATGACTGACTAACTAATGAGCAGTAATTATTTGCTTCAGTGCATTCTCTTACGCTGCACCCCATCTGTTCTAGGATGGGAATGGATACATCAGTGCTGCTGAGCTGCGTCATGTAATGACAAACCTGGGAGAGAAGCTGACTGATGAGGAGGTTGATGAGATGATCAGAGAAGCAGACATTGATGGAGATGGTCAGGTGAATTATGAAGGTGAGTCACATTTCACAGCTGTTGTACCTCATGGACAGTAGTCAGGTATTTGAGAAGATTGAATTCAACTTACTTTCATCTGTGAGACTTGTAGCTCTTGTCCCTTTTGGATGCTCCACCAGATGGAAAGAGAGAAGTTCACTAACACTTGTTTCCTTTCTGTCTACAGAGTTTGTACAGATGATGACGGCGAAGTGAAAGCCTTGTACAGATCCTCTCTTCTATAAATAATTTGCCTTTTTCTTTTTTTTTTTTTCTTTTTTTTTTTTTTTTTTTTCTGTTTAATTTATCTGTAAAACGTTAAGTCCCCTCCCCCTCTCGGCTGTCCAAAGGAACTGCATGTAAACTGCATAGGATCTAACTCCTCATGTCCCTTTCTTTTGCTGTCATCGTGTTTTTGGAGTGACGGTGCGGTTACACGATCAGGTGCTTGTTGCGGCGAAAAGGGGGCTGTGGCGCGCAAAAACCTGCATGTCACGTCTGTCTGCCCTCCACCCGATGCGTAGCAAGAGCGGAGACCTGCCAGCTGGCTTGTCACTTGACGACAATGTTGGCAGGGCAACAATGTAGAGGAGTAACTCTGCATGGACTATGGACAAAGTATATAATATATATGAAATTTATCAGCATTGCACTACTGCAAAAAAAGAAAAAAGACACGGGTGTATCTTCTAGATACTCGTACATAAACTCTTTTTGTATCTGCTGTTCTGTACCAGAGAACTTGTTTGAATCTTATGATGCTTTTTAATGTTTTCACTTTCATTTCTTTTCTTTTTCTTTCTTTTTTTAAACAGCTTAATGGCATTGTCATGCCTCAAATAATCCATTCCAAGTTGTATATTTTTGTTTTCCAATAAAATTTACAACCCAGATTTGAAAGGTTTCCTTGTTTTCTAGAGCATCTTTAAGCCCTTGATAACTTAAAGCTCTACAGTATGTTGACCGTTCTGCATCCGTGAGCTGATTTACTGGTTTCAATCCACTTTACCAATTACATCAACCAGAATGTTTACAATTATTGTAGTAGAAAATGGTTCATTTGTAAATCATACAATGTATCTCTGAGTCAACTGGTCAAATTACTGTGTGTAATCACAAGCTAGGATGGGGGTCAGGCCTCCTTGTCAAAGCAAAATAAACGTTCATTAAAGTACTCTTGAATGACTATTGTGGTAGAGGTCATCTTTTGTATTCAGTCTTTGTTTTGACTACACCAAACACAAACTGGATGTAACCAAGAGAACTGCCTGAATTACCCCAACACTCCCACTCATGTTACAGTGAGACTGATTTAATACAACTGTAAATCAATGCAGAAGGGTAATACAAATAAAATTATATTTGGTTAACTTGTCTTTCACTCATAGTAAAGAACATCAATGTATCACTGGCTGCTTATGGATCTTGAGGAATATAGAGATTTGTGCCTGTAGATTTTTAAGGAATAAAACACAGCCACTAGGGATGCACAAGCCAGTGTATTTCTTTGCGCTGGTCCCAAGCCCAGATAAACGGGGAGGGTTACATCAGGAAGGGCTGTAAAACTTTGCCAAATCAATATGCAGACAACGAAACAGACTTCCATACCGGACCGGTCGAGGCCCGGGTTAACAACAGCCGTCACCAGTGCTGTTAGCCTACAGGGTGCTGGTGGAAATTGTACTACTGTTACTAATTGTACTACTACTGTACAAGGAAGAAGAAGAAGAGGAGGAAGGCATGTCCAGAGGGAGGAGGAAGTGGAGGAAAGTGGAAGTGAGAGTAGGGACTTTGAATGTTGGCAGCATAGAGAAGAGAATTAGCTGATATGATGGTAGAGAAGAAAGGTTGACATTTGTGTGTGCCAAAGACTAGATGGAAGAGAAGAAAGGCCAGGTGTATTGGAGGAGGGTTTAAACTGTTCTACCATGGTATGGATCGAAGGATAAATATGTGAAGAGTGTTTTGGAGGTGAAGAGGGTGTCAGGGAGGGTGATGAGTTTGAAGCTGGAAGTTGAAGGTGTGATAATGAATGTTGTTAGTGCTTATGCTCCACAAGTTGGTTGTGAAATGGAAGAGAAAGAATTCTGGAGTGAGTTAGATGAAGTGATAGAGAGTGTACCCAAGGAAGAGAGAGTGTTGATTGCAGATTTTAATGGTCATGTTGGTGAAGGGAACAGAGGTGATGAGGAGGTGATGGGTAGGCATGGTGTCAAGGAGAGGAATGCTGAAGGTCAGATGGTTGTAGATTTTGCAAAAGGGATAAAAATGGCTGTAGTTAATACTTATTTTAAGAAGAGGGAGGAGGATGCTCACAGGTGGATTATATCCTTTGCAGGAGGGTCAGTCTAAAGGAGATCAGAGACTGCAAAGTAGTGACAGGGGAGAGTGTAGCTAAACAGCATAGGATGGTGGTCTGTAGGATGACCTTGGAGGTCAAGAAGTGGAGGAAAGTGAGGGCAGAGTTGAGGATCAAGTGGTGGAAGCTGAAGGAGGAGGACTGCAAAGTGGAATTCAGGCAGGAGTTAACACGGGCACTGGGAGGTGTTGAAGAGCGACCGGATTGCTGGGAAACTACTGCAGAAGTGATAAGGCAGACGGCTAGAAATATACTTGGTGTGACATCTGGAAGGAAGAAGCAGGATAAGGACACCTGGTGGTCCTTAGAAGAAGAAGTCCACCACTGGACTGGGTGGTGGTGGTCTAGTGGTAGGATACTTGCCTATGGACCAATGGCTCATAGAGGTCCCAGGTTCGAATCCCACCTCTAGCACTACCTCCACTGGGTCCCTGAGCAAGACCCTTAACCCTGAATTGCTGTCCCTGAAGAGGATGAAGAATGGAAAGGCTGTTGGACCAGTGACATACCAGTGGAAGCATGGAGGTGGAGATGGCAGTTGAGTTTCTGACCAGATTATTTAACACAATCTTGGAAAGTGAGAGGATATGAAGAGAAGTGTACTGGTAATAAGGGTGATGCACAGAGCTGTTGTAACTATAGAGGGATAAAGTTGATCAGCCACACCATGAAGTTATGGGAAAGAGTAGTGGAAGAAAAGAGGTGAGGATTAGTGAACAGCAGTATGGTTGTATGCTGAGAAAGAGCACTACAGATACAGTGTTTGCTCTGAGGGTGTTGATGGAGAAGTACAGAGAAGGTCAGAAGGACCTGCATTGTGCCTTTGTGGACTTGGAGAAAGCATATGACAGGGTGCATATGACAGGTTTTGTATGAGGAAGTCTGGTGTTACAGAGAAGTATGTGAGAGTAGTTCAGGATATGTATGACGGCAGTGTAACAGTGGTGAGATCTGCAGTGGGAGTGGCAGATGCATTTAAGGTAGAAGTTGGATTACATCAAGGATCAGCACTTCCTCAGCAATTCCTGTTTGCAATAGTAATGGACAGGTTGACAGATGAGGTTAGACAGGAGTCTCTGTGGACGATGATGTTTGCTGATGATATTGTGATCTGCAGTGAGAGTAGGGAGCAGCTTGAGAACCTGGGGAGATGAGGAATGAAAGTGAGTAGGGCAAAGACAGAATACATGAGTGTGAATGAAAGGGAGGAAAGTGGAGTGGTGAGGATGCAGGGAGCAGAGGTGACAAAGGTGGAGGAGTTTAAATACTTGGGATCAACAGTTCAGAGTATTGGCAAGTGTGGAAGAGATGTGAAGAAGAGAGTGCAGGCTGGTTAGAATGGGTGGAGAAGAGGGGCTGGAGTGATTTGTGACATATGGGTACCAGCAAAAGTAAAAGGGAAGGTTTACAGGACAGTAGTGAGACCAGCTATGTTGTATGGGTTGGAGACAGTGGTACTGATGAAAAGGCAGGAGGCGGAGCTGGAGGTGTCAGAGTTAAAGATGCTGAGATTTTTGTTGGGTGTGACGAGGATGGACAGGATTAGAAATTAGTATATTAGAGGGACAGCTCAGGTTAGACGTCTTGGAGACAAAGTTAGAGAAGCAAGGTTGAGTTGGTTTGGACATGTGCAGAGGAGAGACGAGGATTATATTGGAAGGAGGATGTTGAGGATGGAGCTGCCAGGAAAGAGGAGAAGAGAAAGACCAAAGAGGAGGTTTATGGACGTGGTGAGAGAGGACATGCAGGTGGTCGGTTTGAAGCAGGAAGATGCAGGGGACCGGAAGAAATGGAGACAGTTGATCCACTGTAGCGACACCTAAACGGGAGCAGCCGAAAGAAAAAGAAGAAGAAGATTCAATAGTCATTTTCATTACACAAAGGTTTATCAAAAGTCTAGCATTTAATCAAGATTTTTAAGAAATACAATGAGAGCAGGAAAAGTTAACTGAATATTCCTGTTCATGTACTGAATTAATCTTACAAAAATGCATGGGATGTGAATTAGAATATAGAGAAGAAGCTGGCCTTGACTCACATTTTATTTTGTTATATGGATGGCCTAGTGTTTGCCCCTTGCTTTGGGTGGGTATGATGCTCTGGGCAGTGTTCTGCTGGGAAGCTGGGAAGTGTCCTGGCAATCATGGGGATCTTAGTTTGCTACATACAACCTATATAATCAAGATGATGATTTGGCTGCCCAAAGACCAAGATCTTAATGTAATCAGATGTTTGATGAAATGTTCTGGAAAAACTAGCTTGATCTAGGGAGGCACCACCTCTCAATTTTCAGGACATTTCTGATTATGTCTTGACAGATACATGAGCACAACCATATATAGATAAATAATGTAGTAGTGCACATAGATATACTATTATATATAATTCTGAGAGTAATACTTCTGTAATTATTGCATTTATGGATAATACTTCATGGTTGAAAGAAAATCTGGAACTATTATTTTTACTGGAAAGTGCAGAAGATGTGAAAAGGCCACAAGGCCACACTGGGAGAGCTGGAAGCTGTGTTGATGCTCAGTGGTGCTACAGACAGGCTGGGCAAGCAAAGCAGAAGGCCTTCACTGAAGCTCCTCAACAGCACATGTTCCAGGTAGCCTAGCAACAGAGCAGAACATTCTGGCCATCTCCCAGGGAGATGATAGCGGACCAGGATGATGCAATGAACACAGTGAGTCTACCACCTTCACCAGTACACACACACACACACACACACACACACACACACACACACACTGACAGTACTGCACCTCAATAATACACACACTGCTTGAAGGGACAGTTTTAACATTTTTATTAGTAAAGAAGAATCTGAAAGGAGTTTTGAAGAGAACACTTGCTGCATTTTTTCAGTCAGGAGGTCAAATATATAAACTTGAAACTTAACATGTTATCAGTTTCACATAATTACACTAATGTTACACAGACTGTGTTGCCCTTCAGATACTGAATGTTTTTTATGTAGTGTAGCATGTTTATCAACAATTATTATGAAGCAAATTTACAACCTAAAGTACATATAATAGCCAACAACCCTTAGTCTAATGTTCCTTCATCGGGAGCAAGGAAAAGTGAGGCGGAATTCCCATCACTAGTGAGGGACCTAAAGACCTGATTATCTGAGGCCATCTCAATATGGTTGAGTGGGTAGATTTTTTTTTAGACTCAAGCTTTAATATAGGTGCACTTTTTGTTCCATGCCTGTCTGGCTGCCAAGAAAAGGAAGAAGCATTCCTTATGGTCATGTCTTTCAAATAACTTGTAACACAACAGGTTTTTAGTTTGTCATCAAGTCTGACAAAGAATGAAAGACTGCAGTTTTGGTTACCAAGACTCAACAAACCTTTTTTTGTCCTTTGTTGAAATTTACATACAATAGTAGTAACAAACAAATGTGAGCAGGCTTCCTTAATGGGGCTACAAAGCAGAAGATTTAGAACATTTCAGGACACCACAGAGGACATGTCTTGACTTTAAGGGTCTTTGTTACACTCAGGATAATTAGGAGACTATGGAAGCCATGAAAAATAAAACACATCTACAGTTGGAAATAAACCAATGGCCTGATTAATAGTTAAACACCTAACCAATCATCTGCCGTTCCCAAGCAACGGTTTGAGGCTAATGCAGGGTGTCTCTTTCTTCACACAAAAAGGCTGTCAACGGGAAATGCAGAGACATGGCCGTAGGAGGAAAGAGGAGCACTACAAAATTAAAAGACATTCCTCACATGCCCAAGATGGTAGGTTTCATATTCAGAAAATAGAAAGATCTCAATGTGCTGATAGTCCAGCAGTTCACAGAAGAGTCGCATGGCTGAGTTTGTGAGGGCCGCAGCACTGATACTTTGCAATCAGAAATTGTGGATTGAATTGACTGAAATATGTAAGCTGACGCCAAGTGTGAACAGTTCTGCAAGTGTGATGGGTTCATTGTTATCATGTTTCAATAGCGTCGTGAGAAGCTAGAAATGACTGACAGAAGTGGTTGGTGGAGGCAGACAGTTAAGGTTAGTGATGTTTTTAATCGTGCTTATGTGTAAATCTGATAGGAAACACTGAGCTGGAGAGAAAAAAAGTAGCTTGCCGTTTTGCTGTAAAGGAAATGGTGAGGCCTTTTGCTTTGTTAGGCCTGTAAATCATTTTTACAGAAAATGTCCTGTGGCAGCATTTTCAAAGTGATTTCTGCTGGAGTGACCCAGAATGTTTTCATGTTGCCACTTTAGAGTAACGTTCCTCTTTTCCAGAACACCCCTATCCCAGGCAGTTACCACATTCGAGATTTCATAGAAGAAAACAGCCTCAATCCTGTACCAAAGACCTTTGGCTTCAAGGGCACTGGCCGTAGCGCACAAATATTATGTTCACGGAATGGAGCCGTACTCCTGCCAGGAGCTTACGTTTTCACTGACTCAGTTCAAGATGTTCTCCAGCACAGGGCGTCCTACTCCTTCAAGAACTGCCCCAGACCAGACAACTACACCCTGGGTATCCGAGACAAGGTGGGTCAGGATTAAGAGTGTTTTCTTCAGTGGGCAGTGTTGTGTCAATGTCGTAATAACATCAGACACCTTGGTGGAGGACAGTATTATCCATGCAATTGCCAGGTAGAGTTTACACAACGCTTTTACTCTTGCTTGCACAAAAGACACACATCATAAAAGGTGTGTTGTTTGTTTTCAAGGACGTAAACCTCTCTCCATGCCACTACAATGTAACTGAGAAGCCTGTCCCCAAACTACCTTGCAAGTAAGTAGCTGTTTTTTAACGTATTCCTCACTGCTTTTTAATCTGTCATTTTACACCATGTCCTGTAACAATGAGCTGGCTTCTCTTTTTAGAAGCTGTTACCTCCTTAGTCTCCGGCACTACAGGGTAGCTTTCTGCAGTCTCCTCTTTTATTTTCTCTACTATTCCTCTGCTCTCACCTCTTCACTTCCTTTCCCCGTTCCATCCTGTACTCACTCTTCTCCATTTTATCCCTTTCTTCCATGACATTCCATCTCTTCTTCTCCTCTTGCAGGCACGTGATGTTCCGCTCGGCCGTGCAGAGGCTCACCTTCCTCCCTGTAAGTTTCTAGTTTCTATGAAAAAAAAAGTCTCTTCAGTCCTCACCGTCACATTATGTATGTTGGCCTTTTAATTGAGGGTACTGGAGTAAAATATTTGGCCTTAAATTGCATTTCCAAGAACAACATATGTTGTTCTTTTTTTTTCAGATATTGTCAGAATTAAGATTTATTTTATCATTCATAGGTAAAGTGAATAACGATTCATCTTACACATCAATGATTCATCTGTACATCTTACATAAAATATCTAAATATTACTTTACAGTATTATATAAAAAAATAAAAGCTTTTAAAATTTTCTTAGTGTTAAGTGAAACGTTCAGTTAATTTCATCACTTTCATGTCAATATATGTGATACTGCTTCATTCACATGATCCACACTGGTTGGATATGTGAGACATGTGGCAGCTGTGAGGCGGTGACAGAGGACTGAGGGTGCTAAGCCACTCATCACGAGTCATTAGGGGGGAATATTATGGCTTTGTTTGTGGTTTTAATGCTATGCCATCTCATGTCCGACACGTGCTTTGTCAGAGGTTAAGCTGTGAAGAAGCTGTTTGATCATTATTATAATTATGACTGCTCAATGCACAGCCATCTTTTAAATGCTTATTTAATTAGCCATAGTGATATCTTAAATACAGCATTTTGTTTAAATTTAAGTTGCTTAAGTGAGGTATTTGAGACAGTTTTTGACAAATGTTGAAAAATGTTTTAAATTATGAACTGCTCAATTAATTTCTAATCTATTGCAATGCCATTCATTTGCAATGCTTTTTATTTGCAGTAATTTTTCTACATAAATGCTCATTTTGGAATGTAGCAGGGTATCAATCACTGTTACTGACATACGCTTGACCTGCACCACCAGCTTCTTACCAAATAGTGTAAACTGATTGAACACCCAGGTTTCTTTTACCTTGTGACAATGACACCACAGGAATAACTTACTGGAAACTTCCTGTGCTATGGTGGTAGTCTAAACAGAGGCAGCTTGAACGAGGCACCTCCTGGGCACACTGCCTCCTTTAATGAAAGAAAAGGTCAATGGCTCAGCAGACATTTATGCTATGAGGTAACTATCAGTAGGGGAATGCAAGCCAGCCAAAGAGTCATGCCACAGAGAGCCGTTTGGCGTGTTTCTCATTAGGTGGCAGGCAGTGGGATGTGATCCCCCCCGGTGCTCCTCTTTTAAAGCCCCTGTGAAATACACCTGCATTAACACTTTGGATGCATGTCAGCTTTCTACACGCCTCAAGCAATTCCTGGGTGGATCATGTTGAAGCTGCTGGTGGAGTTGAGTGGCACATTATAATAGCAGGCCACTTCTCCAGAGCAGTGTAATGCATCCGAGGCCCTGGGGGAGCTGATTGAAAAGTTCTTTCTCTCACCTTTTGCTTCCTGCGAGGAAAAGAATCCAGGGTGAACTGTAAGATGGCTAAGTTATTTTTGCACTTAAATACTGTCTTTGCATATGAAATGAGTTTCACAAGAACTTGACATTGTGAACTAAATGAAGTTTAATTTTAGTCCCTGTTTTGCTCTTGGTTTTGAATGATATACTATAGAAGGAAGGACCACCTCCTGGCCATTACACTCTGAAGCCCAGCCTTAGTAATGGCATTACGTCCTGCTTCAGGTCTACGGTGCCTCGCCTTCACAGCTTGCGCTCTGTAAGTCCAGTAAACTGCCTAAACTGAACACTTAGAATTCCTAGGCCTAAACACAAAAACTAATCCTAGAAATAGTCAGTGACCCACATAAATCAGTGCCCCACATATGATTCACTCTATATTCAAACCAATATTTTTATATTTCTATATTTGTTGATGTTAATTTAATAACGTTATGCATGTGACCTAATTACTGCAGGTTATAATGTACAGTTTCTTTTCTTCCGGTTCTGGCAGAGAACTCCTGGGCCTGGCACATACGAGCCCTCTATTCAGAGTGGAACTCGGCTTGACACAGAGGCAAATATGGGCCGCGCCCATGGTCTCTTCTTCCGTAGTGTATTTTAAAATTCAACACTCCGTTGAAACTCTTTTCCCAGCACCACAAGCTATTTCTTAGCATTGTCTCAACTGCCATTTGACAATGGGTTTAGTGTTTATTTTCTGCTTTCATCAAACACTCAACAGCCTTTATTATACTGTTCTTGTTGGTCTGTAACATATTATATTTCACAGAAAAACAAATAAACATTATCTCAGAAAAGCTAATTGTTTCATGCATTCAGTGGATCACAGTGCTCCAGAGGCATTTTCCTTTTTCTTTTTTGCCTACTGTCTTTTACGCAGCATGCATAAGAGAAGAACTGTAGCTCATTATCTACCTATTCCAGTCTCTCTGCTCCATGTCCTGCTGTCATGCCTTGCAGCTATCTCAGCTATGCCATGCTCTGGATGCAGGCTGACCGTCCACATAATACCCATGCTTTTGTGATGAATCTCATGCCCGCCTAACTCATTGAGTTGGAACAAAGAGGTCAGTGTCACACAATGAAACAGCTGTTTCCAGCACTCTCCATCACATACAAGACTAAACAGAGCTAGAGAGTGAAATGTGTGTGAGAGGTCCCAAAACAACCCAGTGGCTTGTTGGGACTGGGGATTCTGTTCTCTCTTGCAAATTTAGATAGTATGAACTGTAAAAGAAATTTGTTTCAAGGATGTCTGGGAACAGAAAGAAATGATTAAATGCTAGACTTTTGATAAACCTTTGTGTAATGAAAATGACTATTGAATCTTCTTCTTCTTCTTTTTCTTTCGGCTGCTCCCGTTTAGGGGTCGCCACAGCGGATCAACTGTCTTCATTTTTTCCGGTCCTCTGCATCTTCCTGCTTCCTGTTACCTCTGCTCCCTGCATCCTCACCACTCCACTTTCCTCCCTTTTATTCACACTCATGTATTCTGTCTTTGCCCTACTCACTTTCATTCCTCTTCTCTCTAGAGCATATCTCCATTTCTCCAGGTTCTCCTCAAGCTGCTCCCTACACTCATTGCAGATCACAATATCATCAGCAAACATCATCGTCCTCTGAGACTCCTGTCTAACCTCATCTGTCAACCTGTTCATTACTATTGCAAACAGGAATGGGCTCAGTGCTGATCCTTGATGTAATCCAACCTCTACCTTTAATGCATCCGCCACTCCCACTGCTCTCACCACTGTTACACTGCCATCGTACAGATCCTGAACTACACTCTCATACTTTTCTGTAACACCAGACTTCCTCATACAAAACCACAACTCCTCTCTAGGCACCCTGTCATATGCTTTCTCCAAGGCATAATGTAACTACTTCTGACCTTCTCTGTACTTCTCCATCAACACCCTCAGAGCAAACATTGCATCTGTAGTGCTCTTTCTCGGCATACAACCATACTGCTGTTCACTAATCCTCACCTCTTTTCTTAACCTAGCTTCCACTACTCTTTCTCATAACTTCATGGTGTGGCTGATCAACTTTTATACATTATTAAATGGGTGCCCAAACCCAGTCAGAAAGGCTGGGGTGCAAACTTGTGATTTCATTCTCCAGACCTGGTTCAACTCAGTTGAATAAATAACTGAATCTTCTGCAAAGGCAGGCGGTGGAACTGGTGGTGTCAGAGTTAAAGATGCTGAGATTTGTATTGCGAATGACAAAGATGGACAGGATTAAAAGCAAGTATATTAGAGGGACAGCTCAGGTTGGACGTTTTGTAGACAAAATCAGAGAGGTTGTGTTGCTTTGTCCAGAGGAGAGATGAGGGGTAAATTGGAAAAAGAATGTTGAGGATGGACCCACCAGGAAAGAGGAAAAGAGGAATACCAAAGAGGATGTGCAGAGAGAGGACATGCAGGGAGTTGATGTGAATGAGAAAGATAAAGAGGACCAGAAAAAATGGTGATGGATGATCTGCTGTGGCGACCCATAAACGGGAGTAGCTGAAAGAAAAAGAAGAAGAATCAATTTCTGATAAGTAAGCTACACAGCATTTCACTATCTCACCATTTCTATAGCAAGTGTCACAGGCACTTCTGACCGTTAACACTATACAGCAGTGTAGTGTTTATAAGGCCACACAACATCTACATAAGCCATTAATGACTGACTTTAACCTACTTAGACATTAAAAAAGGTTTATTCAGACTATGTAATGTTATATTTTCATCACTTTATAGATAACATCTAGCCTTGTGAATACTATCCTACAGTAAAGTGTCACCTTTTCTTTCTTTTCTAAGATGATTGGCTATCAAATTTGACTTTTTTTTAATGCATTCATCTCAAGCATTTGACTCTGTATGTGTGTTTTCCTGCCAATTTGTAGCTCAGGTTGACAACATAAGTAGAGTAGAATGGAGCTATAGCTATATATATATATATATATATATATATATATATA